>OX336389.2:557136239-557523113 GCA_946902985.2 Meconema thalassinum | reverse complement strand
TTCCCGCTCTATTTGATGGTGAGGTAATTTTTTTAAATGGGTGGAATTTGGAAACGCAATTTGAGGTAAACGTGCTTTTTTGACAATTTGGCGAATTTAATGAGCTTGTAAGGCTAGAACGATGCATATAGGGTGTCGTAGGACTTGTGGTGAACCACCCCTTGCTATGGACGGGAGTATATCCACCCCAAAATAAATCTACCCTTACCCGGAGGTTAAGTAGTGGTTATTTTTGTATGCATGCGCACTTGAGGGCTTTTGTAAGAGAGCGGAATTTTTAAAAGATTCTTTATAGATGAGGCTTTTTAAAAAATTTATTAAAAAAACAAAAAACTAATAGGTCATTCGATTTTTAGTATCTCGCTAACCAATAATGCGATGTAAACATATGGGGTGTCATAGGACTCGTAGTGAATTCTCCCTTTTGTATGAATGAGGTATGTCAAACCCCCAAAATAAAAACTACCCTTACCTGGGGTGAAAGAGCAATTTTTGTATGTATGCACACCGGTGGCTTTTGTCAAAAGGGTCTAACTACACATTTGTTAATATTTTCTGAACCCACGATGGGATTTTCCCATAGGCAGTATCCTAGCACTTGGGGTGACACCTCGTTTTTGAAAGTATCATTCATTTATTTTCTTGTCAAAAGGGCCTAACTACACTTTTGTTAATATCTCGTGAACCAATCATGCTAGGGACTTGTATGAGGGGTCCTAGCACTTGGGGCGACGTCCCCCTTTATGGGGTGAAACTACCCCCCCAAAATTGAAAACTCAATATCTTGGAAACTATGAACCCTAAAATTAGGCGTTATAGCTTTAAAAATAGGTGATGACATAGGCTTTTACCTGGATTGGTCATTTCACCCCTAAAACAGTAAATAGTCATGTTATGGGGAAAAAACGTGTTAAACACCTAAAAATGATAAATGAAACTAAGATCTTTTGTTTTTGATGAAAAATAGCAGGGGGGTGAAAACTACCCCAAAATTGAAAAATCGATACCTTGGAAACTAAGAACCGTAAAATTATGTGTAATAGCTTAAAAAATTCGTTGTGACATAGGCTTTTACCCGGATAGATGATGTCACCCCTAAAACAGTAAATAGTGATTTTACAGTGGGGAAAAAGGTCTTAAACGGGTAAAAATGATAATTGAACCTAAGATCTTTTGTTTTTGATGAAAAATAGCAGGGGGGTGAAAACTACCCCCAAATTGAAAAATCGATACCTTGGAAACTAAGAACCGTAAAATTATGTGTAATAGCTTAAAAAATTCGTTGTGACATAGGCTTTTACCCGGATAGATGATGTCACCCCTAAAACAGTAAATAGTGATTTTACAGTGGGGAAAAAGGTTTTAAACGGGTAAAAATGATAATTGAACCTAAGATCTTTTGTTTTTGATGAAAAATAGCAGGGGGGTGAAAACTACCCCCAAATTGAAAAATCGATACCTTGGAAACTAAGAACCGTAAAATTATGTGTAATAGCTTAAAAAATTCGTTGTGACATAGGCTTTTACCCGGATAGATGATGTCACCCCTAAAACAGTAAATAGTGATTTTACAGTGGGGAAAAAGGTTTTAAACGGGTAAAAATGATAATTGAACCTAAGATCTTTTGTTTTTGATGAAAAATAGCAGGGGGGTGAAAACTACCCCAAAATTGAAAAATCGATACCTTGGAAACTAAGAACCGTAAAATTATGTGTAATAGCTTAAAAAATTCGTTGTGACATAGGCTTTTACCCGGATAGATGATGTCACCCCTAAAACAGTAAATAGTGATTTTACAGTGGGGAAAAAGGTTTTAAACGGGTAAAAATGATAATTGAACCTAAGATCTTTTGTTTTTGATGAAAAATAGCAGGGGGGTGAAAACTACCCCAAAATTGAAAAATCGATACCTTGGAAACTAAGAACCGTAAAATTATGTGTAATAGCTTAAAAAATTCGTTGTGACATAGGCTTTTACCCGGATAGATGATGTCACCCCTAAAACAGTAAATAGTGATTTTACAGTGGGGAAAAAGGTTTTAAACGGGTAAAAATGATAATTGAACCTAAGATCTTTTGTTTTTGATGAAAAATAGCAGGGGGGTGAAAACTACCCCCAAATTGAAAAATCGATACCTTGGAAACTAAGAACCGTAAAATTATGTGTAATAGCTTAAAAAATTCGTTGTGACATAGGCTTTTACCCGGATAGATGATGTCACCCCTAAAACAGTAAATAGTGATTTTACAGTGGGGAAAAAGGTTTTAAACGGGTAAAAATGATAATTGAACCTAAGATCTTTTGTTTTTGATGAAAAATAGCAGGGGGGTGAAAACTACCCCAAAATTGAAAAATCGATACCTTGGAAACTAAGAACCGTAAAATTATGTGTAATAGCTTAAAAAATTCGTTGTGACATAGGCTTTTACCCGGATAGATGATGTCACCCCTAAAACAGTAAATAGTGATTTTACAGTGGGGAAAAAGGTTTTAAACGGGTAAAAATGATAATTGAACCTAAGATCTTTTGTTTTTGATGAAAAATAGCAGGGGGGTGAAAACTACCCCCAAAATTGAAAAATCGATACCTTGGAAACTAAGAACCGTAAAATTATGTGTAATAGCTTAAAAAATTCGTTGTGACATAGGCTTTTACCCGGATAGATGATGTCACCCCTAAAACAGTAAATAGTGATTTTACAGTGGGGAAAAAGGTCTTAAACGGGTAAAAATGATAATTGAACCTAAGATCTTTTGTTTTTGATGAAAAATAGCAGGGGGGTGAAAACTAGCCCCGTATATGAAAGGAGTGTAGACTTATTGATGTTGCAGATTGGAAACAGTGAAAGTTATCACTTTTGTTTAATTAGAAATCTTGCTCGCCTTGTGCGTTCAAGCATCACTAGCACTCAGAGAAGGATTTATATATGTAGACGTTGTTTGTCATATTATCTTCTTGAGGATGAGTTAAATGTTCACTTTGCAGACTGTAAACAGTTTCCTGTTGCAAAAAGCATAATGCCGACTGATGAACAAAGATTTGTTAATTTTACAGAATTCCGAGTTAAAGATACAGTTCCATTTATAATATATGCAGACACTGAATGCGTTTTGTCTCCAATTTCCTCCTGTTTTCCAAATAGTGACATTCATAACTCTACTTTAACACATAAACATATTCCTTACAGCATTTCTTTATACCTTCATTGTAATTTCGATAGTGAATTGTGCAGTTTCAAGCTCTTTAGGGGAAATAATTGCATTGAATTGTTTGTAAAGGAACTTTATAGTATTGTGGATAAACTTCAAACATATTACTTATCGGTTAAGCCAATGTTAAAGATGACCGAAAATGAAGAAAGATTATTTTTGTCAAGTAAAATGTGTCACATTTGCGAGAAACCGATTGCAGTTAATGAACTCAAAGTACGCGATCATTGTCACTTAACTGGAAAATATAGAGGAAGCGCACACAATAGTTGTAATTTAAATTACAAAGTAACAAAGGTTTTGCCTATAGCATTTCATAATCTAACCGCCTATGATGGACATTTTATAATTAAAGAAATTTGCGAGAAACGTGATGGAGAGGTGTTACATAATCCTGGTCATATAAAATTGTTAGCGATGAATATGGAACGTTACAAAGGGTTTACAAAGTATGTACGGGCTAAGAATGGATTCATTCAGTTAAGATTTTTCGATACATATAATTTCTTGTCCTGTTCACTAGATCAATGTTCATCTTCGTTAAGCGAAGATTCAAAGCAAATAACACAACGTTATTTTAATGATGATGCACAGTTTCGACTTACTGCGAGAAAAGGTGTGTTTCCCTATGAATACGTCACGAGTATGGATGTTCTTAACGAAACTAAATTACCTGAAATATCCAAGTTTTATAGCAGCCTTAATGATCAAACAATATCGAATGAAGAGTATGAGTTTGCTCAATCGGTGTGGGAAACGTTTTCCTGTCAAACATTAGGAGAATACGCAGATTTGTATTTAAAAGTTGACACACTTCTTTTGGCGGATGTCTTTGAAAATTTTAGATCGAATGGCATGGAAACTTATGGCATTGATGCAGCTCATTTTTACACTGCTCCATCTATGTCTTGGTGTGCTATGAAAAAGATAACCAACGTTCAACTTGAATTGCTTCAAGATATTGATATGTTACACTTTTTTGAACGATCTATTCGAGGAGGAAATGTTCAGTGTATAACACGACATGCGATTGCTAATAATAAGTATATGAAAACTTATGATGAGAAAAAGCAAGAGTCCTACATAATGTACTTTGACGTTAATAATTTGTATGGATATGCGATGATGGAATATCTTCCAACGGGTGGCTTTAAATGGATTGCAAATGTTGAAGGCTTTGATGTTTTAACTATTGATGATACTTCAGAAATTGGATATATTTTGGAAGTAGATTTGACTTATCCTCAAGAGTTACATGACAAACATTCAGATTACCCTCTATGTCCAGAAAAGTTGACAAAGCTAATGGCTACCCTAGATAATAAAGAACGTTATGTTTTGCATTATAGATTGTTAAAGCAATGTATTCAACTAGGAATGAAATTAGATCGTATTCACAGAATAATTGAATTCAATCAGAGCCAATGGCTAAAACCATATATTGATGTGAACACAGAGAAACGAAAACAAGCCAAAAATGATTTTGAAAAGAATTTTTATAAATTGATGAATAATGCAATTTTTGGTCGTTCACTGATGAATGTGAGGAAGTTAAGGGACATCAAATGGGTCACCAAATGGCATGGAGCTCGTGGTGGTAGGTCTTTAATAGCTAAGGCTAATTTTAAACATAGAATTATATTCGATGAACAATGTATGGTCATCGAGATGAGTAGACTAAAGATTTTTCACAATCAACCAGTATATGTTGGTGCATCTATATTAGATTTGTCTAAATGTAAAATGAATGACTTTCATTACAATGTTATTTTAGCAAATCCTGAATCAAATGTGAGGTTGTTATACACAGACACCGATAGTTTTATGTATATATTCTATTATGATATTTATGAGTTCATGAAACAACATTCAAATTTGTTTGATACTGGAAACTATGAAACAAACAATCCTTTTGGCATTGTGAGACAAAATAAAGGTGAAATTGGTTTAATGAAAGATGAAAATGCTGGAAGGATTGTTGAAGAATTTGTGGGGTTATGACCCAAAATGTATGCAATAAAATTGTGTGATGAAATGAATAGCTTGTGTAGGGCTAAAGGCATTAAGAAGAGTGTGAGTAAAAGTAAGAATATTGATGAGTATCGAAAGTGTCTTTATAACAGAGAAAAAGTCAACAAAGTTCAAGTTTGTATAATTTCAAAATCTCATTCTGTATTTACTGTTCGGCAAAATAAGTTGGCAATTTCATCAAACGAAGATAAAAGACACATAACTGAAAACGGAATTGATACTTTACCGTTTGGTCATTTTTCTCTGAAAAATGATTAGAAACAAATTGAGATTAAAGCAGTTCATCTCACTTACTTTATTTCTTTCACACACACACTTTTATGCTGGTAATAATACTAATTTTTGTGTGTTCCTTTGCTTATGAAATCCTAGACTAGGAGTTCCACATTCGACATGATAGCGGAGTTTCATCTCCCATAAACTCGTCTCTGAGGTGGGTGCCAGAAAAGGCATCCAGCTGTAAAAACCACACCCTCACATAGACTTTCATAACTTCTTACGTTGAGGTTCATAACACTACGTTGATTGATTTATCGGTTTCCTTTTCACAATTCCTGTCTATACATTCCTCTTGAAGGTTGCAAGATGCTTGCAAGGTTCCTAAAATGCAATTAAATTTAATAAATACCTTAAGATGGTTTGATTTGTTTAATGATATGGTGTTAATAGTATTTTTAGGTTTTGACTGGCTTTGCATTAAGAATTGACTAACCAAACATGAGTTACCTATCAGGGAAACATTTTGGCCACTATGTTGGCTATTGACCAGTGAGTTTAGCTGTTTATCATTTTTTTAAATCATAAACAACAGAGGGTTAAACGTATAGATAAACCGTGTGACCATGTTTGTTAAACAAGACATTATACCAGAGACAATTAGAATACTTATGTAGAGTTTACCAAAAATAATGTTGTGTAACAGTAAATGCTAGTCAACAGTTATACACTTCTAAAAAAAATCATCATACAATACCTGAGAGCTCTTCTAAAATTATTGATGTGTAACATGATTCCACTAACTTGCTATGTATTTTTTGGCTTGGGGGTGATTTTCAAGAAATGCAAATGGAACTGAAATGCAATACAAACAATGAGCGTGCCTGGTGGCTGAGATTGATACCACGACGTACTGTCGGTTATGTAGCTATGTGGAATGTATATCAAATATGGTTTACTTCAAGGTCTGGAGATCCCTACAATTCCTACAATAAATGATCTTGAAATGGTCATCCTATGGTGTGAAAATATTTATTAGGTATATATATATTTACTGAAAACAATTATGATTTATTAAATGTTTATATGTTTACAGTATTGTTATTTAATGTAAGCACTTGAGGCACTACCGACCAATGGGAAGCAAAAAGTGGGAGCATATATGGGATGAAATGTGGGAGCAAAGCAAATATAAAAAGTGGGAGCAAATATGCTAACTTGAATTGTGTATATACTTTACTTTCAACTATCTTGAATTGTGTATATACTTTTGCCGGCATATTTGTTGACATATTTGTTAGCATATTTGCTCCCACTTTTTATATTTGCTTTGCTCCCACATTTCATCCCATATATGCTCCCACTTTTTGCTTCCCATTGGTCGGTAGTGCCTCAAGTGCTTACATTAAATAACAATACTGTAAACATATAAACATTTAATAAATCATAATTGTTTTCAGTAAATATATATATACCTAATAAATATTTTCACACCATAGGATGACCATTTCAAGATCATTTATTGTAGGAATTGTAGGGATCTCCAGACCTTGAAGTAAACCATATTTGATATACATTCCACATAGCTACATAACCGACAGTACGTCGTGGTATCAATCTCAGCCACCAGGCACGCTCATTGTTTGTATTGCATTTCAGTTCCATTTGCATTTCTTGAAAATCACCCCCAAGCCAAAAAATACATAGCAAGTTAGTGGAATCATGTTACACATCAATAATTTTAGAAGAGCTCTCAGGTATTGTATGATGATTTTTTTTAGAAGTGTATAACTGTTGACTAGCATTTACTGTTACACAACATTATTTTTGGTAAACTCTACATAAGTATTCTAATTGTCTCTGGTATAATGTCTTGTTTAACAAACATGGTCACACGGTTTATCTATACGTTTAACCCTCTGTTGTTTATGATTTAAAAAAATGATAAACAGCTAAACTCACTGGTCAATAGCCAACATAGTGGCCAAAATGTTTCCCTGATAGGTAACTCATGTTTGGTTAGTCAATTCTTAATGCAAAGCCAGTCAAAACCTAAAAATACTATTAACACCATATCATTAAACAAATCAAACCATCTTAAGGTATTTATTAAATTTAATTGCATTTTAGGAACCTTGCAAGCATCTTGCAACCTTCAAGAGGAATGTATAGACAGGAATTGTGAAAAGGAAACCGATAAATCAATCAACGTAGTGTTATGAACCTCAACGTAAGAAGTTATGAAAGTCTATGTGAGGGTGTGGTTTTTACAGCTGGATGCCTTTTCTGGCACCCACCTCAGAGACGAGTTTATGGGAGATGAAACTCCGCTATCATGTCGAATGTGGAACTCCTAGTCTAGGATTTCATAAGCAAAGGAACACACAAAAATTAGTATTATTACCAGCATAAAAGTGTGTGTGTGAAAGAAATAAAGTAAGTGAGATGAACTGCTTTAATCTCAATTTGTTTCTAATCATTTTTCAGAGAAAAATGACCAAACGGTAAAGTATCAATTCCGTTTTCAGTTATGTGTCTTTTATCTTCGTTTGATGAAATTGCCAACTTATTTTGCCGAAC
Source organism: Meconema thalassinum (assembly GCA_946902985.2). NCBI lineage: Eukaryota > Metazoa > Arthropoda > Insecta > Orthoptera > Tettigoniidae > Meconema > Meconema thalassinum. The sequence continues at coordinate 557,515,074 of OX336389.2, read as the reverse complement.
AGTAAATACAGAATGAGATTTTGAAATTATACAAACTTGAACTTTGTTGACTTTTTCTCTGTTATAAAGACACTTTCGATACTCATCAATATTCTTACTTTTACTCACACTCTTCTTAATGCCTTTAGCCCTACACAAGCTATTCATTTCATCACACAATTTTATTGCATACATTTTGGGTCATAACCCCACAAATTCTTCAACAATCCTTCCAGCATTTTCATCTTTCATTAAACCAATTTCACCTTTATTTTGTCTCACAATGCCAAAAGGATTGTTTGTTTCATAGTTTCCAGTATCAAACAAATTTGAATGTTGTTTCATGAACTCATAAATATCATAATAGAATATATACATAAAACTATCGGTGTCTGTGTATAACAACCTCACATTTGATTCAGGATTTGCTAAAATAACATTGTAATGAAAGTCATTCATTTTACATTTAGACAAATCTAATATAGATGCACCAACATATACTGGTTGATTGTGAAAAATCTTTAGTCTACTCATCTCGATGACCATACATTGTTCATCGAATATAATTCTATGTTTAAAATTAGCCTTAGCTATTAAAGACCTACCACCACGAGCTCCATGCCATTTGGTGACCCATTTGATGTCCCTTAACTTCCTCACATTCATCAGTGAACGACCAAAAATTGCATTATTCATCAATTTATAAAAATTCTTTTCAAAATCATTTTTGGCTTGTTTTCGTTTCTCTGTGTTCACATCAATATATGGTTTTAGCCATTGGCTCTGATTGAATTCAATTATTCTGTGAATACGATCTAATTTCATTCCTAGTTGAATACATTGCTTTAACAATCTATAATGCAAAACATAACGTTCTTTATTATCTAGGGTAGCCATTAGCTTTGTCAACTTTTCTGGACATAGAGGGTAATCTGAATGTTTGTCATGTAACTCTTGAGGATAAGTCAAATCTACTTCCAAAATATATCCAATTTCTGAAGTATCATCAATAGTTAAAACATCAAAGCCTTCAACATTTGCAATCCATTTAAAGCCACCCGTTGGAAGATATTCCATCATCGCATATCCATACAAATTATTAACGTCAAAGTACATTATGTAGGACTCTTGCTTTTTCTCATCATAAGTTTTCATATACTTATTATTAGCAATCGCATGTCGTGTTATACACTGAACATTTCCTCCTCGAATAGATCGTTCAAAAAAGTGTAACATATCAATATCTTGAAGCAATTCAAGTTGAACGTTGGTTATCTTTTTCATAGCACACCAAGACATAGATGGAGCAGTGTAAAAATGAGCTGCATCAATGCCATAAGTTTCCATGCCATTCGATCTAAAATTTTCAAAGACATCCGCCAAAAGAAGTGTGTCAACTTTTAAATACAAATCTGCGTATTCTCCTAATGTTTGACAGGAAAACGTTTCCCACACCGATTGAGCAAACTCATACTCTTCATTCGATATTGTTTGATCATTAAGGCTGCTATAAAACTTGGATATTTCAGGTAATTTAGTTTCGTTAAGAACATCCATACTCGTGACGTATTCATAGGGAAACACACCTTTTCTCGCAGTAAGTCGAAACTGTGCATCATCATTAAAATAACGTTGTGTTATTTGCTTTGAATCTTCGCTTAACGAAGATGAACATTGATCTAGTGAACAGGACAAGAAATTATATGTATCGAAAAATCTTAACTGAATGAATCCATTCTTAGCCCGTACATACTTTGTAAACCCTTTGTAACGTTCCATATTCATCGCTAACAATTTTATATGACCAGGATTATGTAACACCTCTCCATCACGTTTCTCGCAAATTTCTTTAATTATAAAATGTCCATCATAGGCGGTTAGATTATGAAATGCTATAGGCAAAACCTTTGTTACTTTGTAATTTAAATTACAACTATTGTGTGCGCTTCCTCTATATTTTCCAGTTAAGTGACAATGATCGCGTACTTTGAGTTCATTAACTGCAATCGGTTTCTCGCAAATGTGACACATTTTACTTGACAAAAATAATCTTTCTTCATTTTCGGTCATCTTTAACATTGGCTTAACCGATAAGTAATATGTTTGAAGTTTATCCACAATACTATAAAGTTCCTTTACAAACAATTCAATGCAATTATTTCCCCTAAAGAGCTTGAAACTGCACAATTCACTATCGAAATTACAATGAAGGTATAAAGAAATGCTGTAAGGAATATGTTTATGTGTTAAAGTAGAGTTATGAATGTCACTATTTGGAAAACAGGAGGAAATTGGAGACAAAACGCATTCAGTGTCTGCATATATTATAAATGGAACTGTATCTTTAACTCGGAATTCTGTAAAATTAACAAATCTTTGTTCATCAGTCGGCATTATGCTTTTTGCAACAGGAAACTGTTTACAGTCTGCAAAGTGAACATTTAACTCATCCTCAAGAAGATAATATGACAAACAACGTCTACATATATAAATCCTTCTCTGAGTGCTAGTGATGCTTGAACGCACAAGGCGAGCAAGATTTCTAATTAAACAAAAGTGATAACTTTCACTGTTTCCAATCTGCAACATCAATAAGTCTACACTCCTTTCATATACGGGGCTAGTTTTCACCCCCCTGCTATTTTTCATCAAAAACAAAAGATCTTAGGTTCAATTATCATTTTTACCCGTTTAAGACCTTTTTCCCCACTGTAAAATCACTATTTACTGTTTTAGGGGTGACATCATCTATCCGGGTAAAAGCCTATGTCACAACGAATTTTTTAAGCTATTACACATAATTTTACGGTTCTTAGTTTCCAAGGTATCGATTTTTCAATTTTGGGGTAGTTTTCACCCCCCTGCTATTTTTCATCAAAAACAAAAGATCTTAGGTTCAATTATCATTTTTACCCGTTTAAAACCTTTTTCCCCACTGTAAAATCACTATTTACTGTTTTAGGGGTGACATCATCTATCCGGGTAAAAGCCTATGTCACAACGAATTTTTTAAGCTATTACACATAATTTTACGGTTCTTAGTTTCCAAGGTATCGATTTTTCAATTTTGGGGTAGTTTTCACCCCCCTGCTATTTTTCATCAAAAACAAAAGATCTTAGGTTCAATTATCATTTTTACCCGTTTAAAACCTTTTTCCCCACTGTAAAATCACTATTTACTGTTTTAGGGGTGACATCATCTATCCGGGTAAAAGCCTATGTCACAACGAATTTTTTAAGCTATTACACATAATTTTACGGTTCTTAGTTTCCAAGGTATCGATTTTTCAATTTGGGGGTAGTTTTCACCCCCCTGCTATTTTTCATCAAAAACAAAAGATCTTAGGTTCAATTATCATTTTTACCCGTTTAAAACCTTTTTCCCCACTGTAAAATCACTATTTACTGTTTTAGGGGTGACATCATCTATCCGGGTAAAAGCCTATGTCACAACGAATTTTTTAAGCTATTACACATAATTTTACGGTTCTTAGTTTCCAAGGTATCGATTTTTCAATTTTGGGGTAGTTTTCACCCCCCTGCTATTTTTCATCAAAAACAAAAGATCTTAGGTTCAATTATCATTTTTACCCGTTTAAAACCTTTTTCCCCACTGTAAAATCACTATTTACTGTTTTAGGGGTGACATCATCTATCCGGGTAAAAGCCTATGTCACAACGAATTTTTTAAGCTATTACACATAATTTTACGGTTCTTAGTTTCCAAGGTATCGATTTTTCAATTTTGGGGTAGTTTTCACCCCCCTGCTATTTTTCATCAAAAACAAAAGATCTTAGGTTCAATTATCATTTTTACCCGTTTAAAACCTTTTTCCCCACTGTAAAATCACTATTTACTGTTTTAGGGGTGACATCATCTATCCGGGTAAAAGCCTATGTCACAACGAATTTTTTAAGCTATTACACATAATTTTACGGTTCTTAGTTTCCAAGGTATCGATTTTTCAATTTGGGGGTAGTTTTCACCCCCCTGCTATTTTTCATCAAAAACAAAAGATCTTAGGTTCAATTATCATTTTTACCCGTTTAAAACCTTTTTCCCCACTGTAAAATCACTATTTACTGTTTTAGGGGTGACATCATCTATCCGGGTAAAAGCCTATGTCACAACGAATTTTTTAAGCTATTACACATAATTTTACGGTTCTTAGTTTCCAAGGTATCGATTTTTCAATTTGGGGGTAGTTTTCACCCCCCTGCTATTTTTCATCAAAAACAAAAGATCTTAGGTTCAATTATCATTTTTACCCGTTTAAGACCTTTTTCCCCACTGTAAAATCACTATTTACTGTTTTAGGGGTGACATCATCTATCCGGGTAAAAGCCTATGTCACAACGAATTTTTTAAGCTATTACACATAATTTTACGGTTCTTAGTTTCCAAGGTATCGATTTTTCAATTTTGGGGTAGTTTTCACCCCCCCTGCTATTTTTCATCAAAAACAAAAGATCTTAGTTTCATTTATCATTTTTAGGTGTTTAACACGTTTTTTCCCCATAACATGACTATTTACTGTTTTAGGGGTGAAATGACCAATCCAGGTAAAAGCCTATGTCATCACCTATTTTTAAAGCTATAACGCCTAATTTTAGGGTTCATAGTTTCCAAGATATTGAGTTTTCAATTTTGGGGGGGTAGTTTCACCCCATAAAGGGGGACGTCGCCCCAAGTGCTAGGACCCCTCATACAAGTCCCTAGCATGATTGGTTCACGAGATATTAACAAAAGTGTAGTTAGGCCCTTTTGACAAGAAAATAAATGAATGATACTTTCAAAAACGAGGTGTCACCCCAAGTGCTAGGATACTGCCTATGGGAAAATCCCATCGTGGGTTCAGAAAATATTAACAAATGTGTAGTTAGACCCTTTTGACAAAAGCCACCGGTGTGCATACATACAAAAATTGCTCTTTCACCCCAGGTAAGGGTAGTTTTTATTTTGGGGGTTGACATACCTCATTCATACAAAAGGAGAATTCACTACGAGTCCTATGACACCCCATATGTTTACATCGCATTATTGGTTAGCGAGATACTAAAAATCGAATGACCTATTAGTTTTTTGTTTTTTTAATAAATTTTTTAAAAAGCCTCATCTATAAAGAATCTTTTAAAAATTCCGCTCTCTTACAAAAGCCCTCAAGTGCGCATGCATACAAAAATAACCACTACTTAACCTCCGGGTAAGGGTAGATTTATTTTGGGGTGGATATACTCCCGTCCATAGCAAGGGGTGGTTCACCACAAGTCCTACGACACCCTATATGCATCGTTCTAGCCTTACAAGCTCATTAAATTCGCCAAATTGTCAAAAAAGCACGTTTACCTCAAATTGCGTTTCCAAATTCCACCCATTTTAAAAAATTACCTCACCATCAAATAGAGCGGGAAAAATAGCATTTAAACGAACCCTCACTCAACCCTAGTCCTCGCCCGCCACCAAACATTTCCCAACATAGCCATACGTATTCAAGCACACACGCGACTTGCAAGAGAACATACACTACCCCACTACCCGCGAATAACCTTTTGTTTTGGTGCTCACACTCGCATGGGTGTCAGATGACAGTTAGCATCCTAATAAACATCCTCCATGACGTCAACACCCATTAACTTTTTATCACCATCGCACAAACAAGCCAAAGGGTCAACCTCTTCCCACGCTAACACGTGCACTGCACATGCTCGCTCCTGGACCACGTGCTCGCTCTAAGGACCCATGACGTCATCCCATGACGTCATCAGGATTACGCAATTTCTGGTCATGATGATGCAATATTCAAAGTCTAGCGAATTATACTACTCACGTGATTACGAGAGCCAATGAGAAAATTACATTCAGCGCATTTAGCAAGCTTCTTATGACCCATTGGCTAATTGGAAGTACCTTTACTTGCCAAGAATGCATCTAAATTTATTATAAAATTTCTCCGATATTCAAATAAGAAGACAGAAGTCTCAATGAAGAGTAATGATGACAATATTGTAATACCCGCCAACTCGTCACGCGAGATTTTTTATAATGATGCTAACTTTGAGTGGTAGTGGGGGATTAGGAGGCAACCTCGGGGCTTCTTTTCACGGAAACTTGATAGAGAACGGACGTATTTTTATCACGGTGTGGTAGTGCACGATTGTAACTGTAATATGTACAATTAATCAGTGCAGGACACATTACGGTTATGTATACCGAGGGTTCTAAAGTGAACTATAGAATAAAGTGATTACAGTGTAATTGAACAATTGCGGAAATTAGGAAAATTCGAACTTTGAAGAAGTTATACATATATAACGAGTGCGCACATAAGCGTATAAGTGGAAGTGAGTGTTAGGAAAGATATTGCTTAAGAAGAAATGTAAAGACATTAAACTAGAAATTATTCAACGAAATATTTTCGTCAAGAAAACATTATTTCTTACGAAAATAATTACTTCATCGGCATTAACATTCTACGTAACTTCGAAATATTGTAAGTACAACGAGCGACGTATAAACTGGAGACTTCAAAGTACTATAAACATTCATCTACGAATATTATTACCACCATGGTTGTATAAATGAAATTGAGAGGGATGATCTGGAATAACTTGGAAGAAGTTGTGATGAATTGCTAAGTATGTCAATGGGAACATAGTCTATAGAGGAAATGAGGATTTCTGTAGTGACGCAACAAAATGTTATCGAGAGGAGGACACCATAAACTCCCAAGAGATCGTCAACATTATAATGTTTCAATGATGACTATAAAATGGATACAACAACTTCTCATATGAATTCTACGCGGATTTTAAGAAGAACAGAAGATAGAATGACGGCCAGAACTAGGGCGGACACAGTTCAATTACAGTACGAGAGAACTAGGGCGGACCCAGTTCAATTCCAGTACGAGAGACGTTGATCGAGGAGGAGACGTCAACTGAATGTACGGAGTGTCTCCACGATGATGTCTGGCGTGCTTGCCCGAACGAGAGAGATGACTTCAACTTGGAGGTGTACGAGGAAGGTGCCTATGGTATCACCATTTAACTGAGGTACTCGATGGAAACCTTGTTTATGAGATTCAACGCTGGAATCACCACTTCTAGACAACTTTACGTATCATAAGGTAGAATCGAGAATTCATATCAGTATCCCATTATTTTTGTAGTTTGAAGATGTATGAAAATATCCGACCAGTATTCTATGTTTGTCATTTTAGACATTTTTCTATGTAATTTTAGATTTTGGGAGTAGCAATTTTGCTTATTTTCGATTTGGATTTCAACACCTAGATTTCGACAGGATTAGTTATTTTCGGAATGGAGGTAGGAGTATCTAGGTTTGATGTTTGGATTAGACTTTTTCGTATTTGCATTTTGATTTATTTAACTTGTGGAGATTTTATCACGTCACGTTTTGATTTTCGTTATTTTAATAATTCGATTTTCGAATTTTTCAGTATTGTACTTGATTCAATAGCTATACGATCCTTATTTCAGATCAAAGTTATATTATATCAAGGATGACTTATTGTCAGATAAGATGACGACCATTTCTCAAAGAATATGTGAACAAGTTAAGAAGTTGTGAGGAAGTAAAGGATGTAAACATTGAAATGTTATTAACAATATAGAAAGAAGGTCATAAACACCTGGATATATGATTTTTTTTCATTTTTTGGTTTTGATCTCGAATGAAAGAATAACCATTTCTTTATCTAAATCTGAAGTTTTATAGCGAAATTTCCAATTTTGACCGAGATATTAAGATTTAAATCCATGCATGTACTGAACTGTCAGCTGAGTGTTATGTGTAAGTAGAAATGTATATACAATGTTTGGAGCCATTTTCCCAAAAGTTTAATTTTTTCACACAAAAAACACAATAACTCAAGAACTAATGGTCCAAAATGCATGAAATTTGGAATTCCCCTTGTTGAAACCAAGATATAGAGGATGAACCTCAATTATTGAATTCCTTTGAGAAATATGCTCAGTTCATCTAAAACACCATGTGAAATTCTGAATTTTTTCAATATTCAAAAGAAATACCTATAAAAGGGTAACTTATTCTTCCACTAAGTTCATAGAGGTCTATGCTGGGTAATTTAGTGTTGTCTTTAAGGGAAAAAAATGTTTATGCCAATCACATTGATAGTTTTCAAGAAATTATGTTTTTTGTAACATTCAAAAAATAATTTTTTAATATTATAATATGCAAATTGTATTACACTTGTACATACTGAATTTTAAATCTTTATACATCAAATGAAAGCCCAGCATTTGTACTATAAGTGTACAAAGTTTAATTCAAATCCCTGTTATGGTTCCATAGATATAGAGTATTTTACAAAATGCATGCATTCCTGGTGTATCAGCCCCCTTAATGTAACAAATGAAGTATCGACGAATACTTATGAGAAGCATGTCTTGTTTACATTTAAGAATGTTGTGAAACAACAGTAATAAACGATGAATTAGAGCTAGTGAAGTTATTAAGATTATTATATTACTAGCAATTATCATGATGAAAAGAGAACCAGTAATTTACAGTGACATTATGGTGGATTTATTTGGAACCAGTTAGGAACGCAGTTTGAAGTATGTTATGTCAGAGGTTATCTAAGTTGAGAAAGATGATCACACTGTTGATAATGTTAATATGTTAATATTCTGTTTTGTGAATGGTTGATGAAGTATTTCTAGTAAATAGAGGAGAGTTATGTTTGGTGTTGCGGTAATGGCAATGTGCTGTACGGCATTGTTACATTTATATTGAAATGATGTTAATTTATCTTTGTTGACAGGTAGTCGAAGTTCTTGAGTTAAATATGAGAGGAAGGAATGCAGCTGAAATAGTTAAATAGGAGATTGTTATGATTTATTGAAGTCAGTCTGATGGACGTGGCATACGTGTTGGTAGAGACATTAAATATATCACGTTGAAGCAGATAGGAACAGCTGATCGCAATGATAGATGAGGTTGCATATAATTTAAATGGTTCTGAGCTAATGACAATAGGTAACACTGGTAATTATTATTATTTGAGGTTGAGTATTATTATTATCTATACTAATATAATAAAGCTGAAGAGTTTGTGAGTTTGTGTGTTTGTGTGTTTAAACGCGCTAATCTCTGAAACTACCAGTCGGATTCGAAAAATTATTTTTGTATATGATAGCCACATTCAAGAAGAATAGTTTAGGCTATGTAGCATTTGACTACACCTCTCAGGTAACCTTCAAGATTGATTTTTGTTCAGTAAGTCGGAAGAACAAGTGCTCCCGAATAGCTCCATCCGCATGCGCTGGCGTTATGGTTAGTGATACGTACACCGTTTCACCGATCTGAACCAAAATTTGTATACTTGGGCTTTGGAACCCTAAGGGTAACACTGTCTATTTGAAATTTCGGACAGACCATTCCATTCCCTGCATTTAGGCCCTTTGGCCCAAATCTACACCGTTTCACCGATGTGAACCAAAATTTGTATACCTACCCTTCGGAACCCTGCGAGTAACACTGTCTACATGAAATTTATGACAGACCAGTCCATTCTCTGCATTTAGGCCCTTTGGCACAAATCTACACCTTTTCACCAATCTGAACCGAAATGTGTATACTTACTCTTTGTAACCCTGCGAGTAACACTGTTTACATGAAATTTCGGACAGACCGCTCCATTCCCTGCATTTAGGCCTTTTGGCACAAATCTACACCGTTTCACCGATCTCAACCAAAATTTGTATACTTACCCTTTGGAACCCTGTATGCATGACATTTCGGACAGACCACTCCATTCTCTCCATTTAGGCCCTTTGGCACAAATCTACACCGTTTCACCGAGCTGAAGCAAATTTTACATACTTACCCTTTGGAACCCAACGCGCCGGCCTCTCACCACTGGGTCCGTGGTTCAAATCCCGGTCACTCCATGTGAGATCTGTGCTGGACAAAACGGAGGCAGACAGGTTTTTCTCCGGGTACTCCGGTTTTCCCTGTCAAAATTTCATTCCAGCAACACTCTCCACTATCATTTCATTTCATCTGTCATTCATTTTAATCATTTCCCCAGAGGAGTGCGTCAGGCCTCGGCAGCCGGCACAGTTCATATCCTCGCCGCTAGATGGGGGCTTCATTCATTCCATTCCTGACCCGGTCGGAGACTGGAAGCAGGCTGTGGATTTTCATTTTCACCCTTTGGAACCCGACGAGTAACACTGTCTGCTTGAAATTTCGGACAGACCACTCTATTCCCTGCATTTAGGTCCTTTGGCACATATCTACACCGTTTCACCGATCTGTGCCACATTTTGTATACTTACCCTTTGGAACCCTGCGGATGACACTGTCGATTTTAAATTTCGGACAGACCACTCTATTTCCTGCATTTAGGCCCTTTATCACAAATCTACACCGTTTATAATAATTACACCAAATTTTACATTCACTTTGAAACCCTGCCGGTAACACTGTCCACTTGATATTTTGGACAACACTCTCCATTCCCTACATTTATAATAACAGACAAAATTAACTTGAAAGCCACGTATTAAGGCCCTAGAACCATTCATGTCCGTATTAGTGTAACTGTAAGAGAATTTTAATATGTCCATTGTTGACTGGCAATTCGGGCTGCATCACGTTACCCCTACCAGTGTTCTGGTGCAGAATTGCGAAAATAGTTGCATCTTGCACTGTTTATAAATTGCAGTCACGGAGAGTTGTTAGTGCAAAAATATTTCTTGGGCCCCTTAAAACAGTTATCATCATGAAAATATTATGCCTCTGTATAAGTGCAATGGTGTTGGTGCAGTATATTGAGGTTATCAGCTGCAATAAGCGTTGGTGCTTTCAAATTTACCTTTATTTATTCCGAACGTTATCGTTTAGTGCTATGTGGCGATAAATGATACTATTGTTACCTCAGGAGCTCGGGACAGCCGAAGTTTTCCAAAGTGTTCTGATCATTTTCCTACGGCGCTATGCGACAAAAGACGGCACTATTGGTCTCTACATTTCTAACATCCAATGAGATATAGGCCCTAGGCAGTGTCTTTCATTTCATTTACTCCTCTCTCTAATCATTTTTTAAAATTCGTTTGTAAATTACAGGTTTCAGTTCTGTAGTTATTAAATGGCCGTTTCCCCATTCATTATTAGCATTATTATCATTACGGGAAAATGACCTGAATGTTACGTCCATTATACTGTACTACTTATCACCCCCACTACAACCACCACCCCCACCACCACAAAAAGTTATAATTTTAAAATATTTATTTTCTGTTAGTTTAAGTATCATGTGCCAGTTCTGTAGTAGTATTCATTATCATCCATAAAACAAATAAATCCACCGGGCGAAGCCGGGTGCTACTGCTTGTTATTAATATTTGTATTGTATGGAACAGACCATAGTGAAGTTCGACTATATTTCTACTTTGCCGTATGGATTATAGATTCCTGAATTGACTATAAAATTTCCTTGCAGAGTTGAAGTGAATGTTTTGTATTCGTGAAGCTCATATCATCACTGTGTAATGGACATGTTAACCGTTCCATGCTATAGAAGGAATCTTAGTCTCGAATGATTGTCCCATGTATAGGAGCAACATTAACAGTAGTGGCGATCACTGGCAACAGAAACGTGAGGCAGCGTGCTCTTTTCCCCTTATAAATGATTACAAATGAGTATTTACATATTTCGTTCAAAACTACGAGATAGAAGAATCACATACCTAGAAGAACTTGAACTTCACCGATCAAGCAATAAGTCAGTTCGTATTGTCAATATGGTTGGACACTTGATTGCACCTGAAAGTAACTTCAGTGAGGGTGTGTAGCCTATTATTGCTTTTTAAACAAGCAGATCCGTGAAGAATTAATAGCCTATTTTCATATATCCTACTGGTCCTTTGCATTAAAAACTCGCCCGACTAATAAAAGGATTTTTCATAGCTTTTGGTACACCTATGTGTCAGCCAACACTCTTTTATGTTATCATAATATTCCATTATATTATGACCTGTTTGAAGATATACCATGCTAAGCTTCACAGCGCTCGGATTAAACGTCGCGAGAAAATTCCATTTAAATATTTAAACTTCGCTTGGCCGCCATGTTGATTTTGTGCTCACCAGGTTATTGAAAGCTTCTTAGAAGCCTCTATCAACACATACAATTTCAGTTTGATTGCTGTAGTAGATTAGTAGATGTTGATAACCGCCTAAATATTTCGGTTGATCGCCATGTTGGACTGTTATAGGGCACTGTATATGGAGGTCATAGAGTAATGTACCATTAGACGAAGATTATTGCATCGGTTCATTATTCAAACGTTCACTTCGATCGCATGATTACGACACGAGCAATATAAACTTAATTTCAGAATTTCGCACAGCCACCATCTTGGGGTTATGAAAACAATTGAATAAAATTTGATGCCAGTAGATTATATTTTGTGTGAACCTTTACCGATTAAATCGCGAGTAAATACTATTTAAATGTTTCAAATTCGCTTGGCCGCCATGTTTGTTTTGTTTTCACCCGATTATTTAAAGTCCCATAGTTAAACAAAATTTCAGTTTGATTGCTGTAATAGATTCGTATATATTGAGAGCAATCTAAATATTTCGGATGGTCGCCATGTACCATTACATGAAGATTATTGCGTAGGTTCATTATTCAAACTTTCATTTTGATAGCATAATTAGGACACAAGAAATAAAAACTTAATTTCAAAATTTCACACAGTCACTACCTTGAAATATTGTACACAATTGAACTAAATTAGATGTCAGTGCATTGCAATGTGTATAACGATTTGCTGTACGAAGATTCACTGCGTTCGGATGGTTAAATCGCGAGAAAAGTCTATTTATTGGTGTCAAATTTTTGGCCGCCATGTTCAAATTGCACTTAACAGGTTTATGAAAGTCACATAGATGAACATGTCTTATCACCCTTTATAAACGTTGGAAATTTCAGGGGGATATGTGTTTCTCTTAAGGAGATATACAAATTTCAGGGTGATATGTTATGATATATGTTACTCTTACGGAGATATAAAATTACAGTGAAATATATCACGTGGCCGCCATGTTGGATTGGTGAAACGTATAAAATTTTGAAATGCTCGGTCGAGGTCAGATGAGCTGAGATTCATTGAAGTCGCATCAGCCGTTTAGATGTTATTAAGGACACACACACATACGCACACACACGGACATAGGGTGATCTCACATTCCTATTTTTTTTTTCATAAATGAAAATAGGCTAAAAATTACAATTTCCATAAAAATAAAGCTGCAAAATTTTATAATTGATTTAAATCCATCGGTCAAGTGGCTTGTAAACAGGACAAATATTTAATTGCCACTGTTCAGCTTATATTTGTCATCATGATTGATTTCCACAGCAGCTGCTGTGATTATCGATTGGACTACAGTGACAAAGTCAAAAGTAAAAGAGTGACTAAAGTACGAAATACTATGCTTGTGATAGTACAATATGGTTCACGAATTATGTTTGAATACATGAATAAAAAACTTCCTTCGGCTTTTCCCAATTAATTGGGGTCGCCGGAGCCAACCAGGCTCATTTTGGTTTTGGCCGGGGATTTAAGGCCGGATGCCTTTCCTGACGCCACGTGATTTTTCAGGTGAAAATTCCACTCCTCTGTCTCCGGGATTCGAACCCAAGCCGTCCGGGTGAATGACGAGCAGCAAAGCCACTGCGCCATCACGCTCCCCTTTGAATACATGAATGATCCTTCGTAAATACCAATTTAATCCATTTCAACCATAACATAACGAAATAAATAATTCTGAAACCTCTAAAAGTATATTGAAATGTTAGAAGCCATTTTTCAGTGTTGTCTGTATTATCAATCAACATAATTGCTCTTCGGTCGGTCAACACGTTAGTGCCCAAATTGATTGGGCAGAAAGTGACGATTAATTTATCACCGTATTATCTGAAGGTCAGCAACGGTTTGTGGGTGGCATTGTGGATTTGGTAGTGTTCGTTGAGCTATTTTGTCTTAAATATTTTGATGTGGTGCTCGCTTGGCGAGCGAAACAATATCACCCAATTAATACCCCCCCCCCCCCCATTTGTTAGAGAAGTGTGTTAATGTAGAAATAGACTAATCCATATAACATTTCTTTCAGATATCAGGGTGATAATCTATTTCGGCACTCTTGTGTTGACCAACTGAAAAGCATAGCCTCTAAATGAAATTAATACACAAGTACTCACAAACAGAAAAGAACTGTACAGTATAAAGTTTAGTAATTTATACAGTGTCCTCTCATCTTAAGAACATGTCTTATTCTGCTTGTCATTAGTCATCTCAGTTTCTACAGCAAGAGTTTGGTATATTTGATCAATCTTCTTGCAGTGTCTTGCTTATTCTGGATGTTGCACTTATTGATTCTGTTTTAGAATTCTGTTCACACATTTTATAGTATAATAAATTATGGGTATTGGAGGTGATATTTCTCATGCATTAGTGTTTTAGGGGACGGTACCCTAGATGTATTATCGTCACCATCACCATCACAATCAATACATGAGTCCAGTTATAGCACAACTACGTGCTAATATGTGGTCTTCATACTTAGAATCATTAATTTCTTAACGTTGAAATTGTCATTAACTCTCCAATTTTAGACAATTTATAGGCTTTGAGTTTTCTTTCAAAATGTCCAGATTGACTTCATCACGTTTTACATTAGGACCCAAGTTCCTGACATAAAGCTCTTGGTTGAGTTTCCACCACACGCATTTCCACCATTTAATCCACGAAGGCTTTAATTACTCTCATTTGGGATGAGGTTAATTTCCATGTCTCAAAATCTATATTGCTACAATATGTTCTTTACTGGAAGTTTTTTTCTTCCCTTAGTTTGTACCTAATAAATCGAACATGGTAATCATGTTTCCTAAATATACATTTCTCAAAGTCACTTGATTTCAGGTCTTTCGTGATTTCCTTTCTAAAGAAATCAATTGTTATTTTCAGTTATGGTTTGAATTTGCCTCCACTTGCCTGGCTACTAATGATTCCTCTTTCTTAGCAAACACTTTCTGCGACATTTCTTTAATGTATTTAAAATCCTAGTTTCTTCTTTATAGCTACTTAAATCATCATACATTTTGGAGTGAGGTCTGCTTAAAAGCTTAACCATTCCCTTCAGATATTTCCTACCCCCCCTCCCCTCTTACGCAAAGTTACTGTACCAACTATCTCTATAGACATCTTGTTTTTCACGACCTGCACGACATCTCACATGACTGGCTGTGCTCTGTTTCACTCATCTGTTCGAGTTAGGCTTCCGCGTGGTATCAAGTGACATTATGGAAATAACCCATCTTTATATGAAAATAATATAACTGAAAAAGATCATATCCGTAAGTGATTATGGTTTACTTCTAGGACGCATTGTAGAGACGTACCCTATGCTGATGCCGTGCGAATTTCATTTTGAGTCGCTCTAGATAAATTAGTGAAAAGTGTCAACTGGCTTACCACGACATTTAATTAATGAATACCGGGCATGAGATTTCTATTGCCCAATTATGGTAGCTCTGCATGTGCACGTGAATCGCCATGGGTCCTGGCTTTTGTAGCACTCAGGGGGCGAGTGGGTTCAAACCCCATCGCCAGTCTTCCATGAAATAGATTAACGTGGTTTTCCAATTTTAAACTCCTTCTTAGTCTCTACACAAATGCCAATCATCTTTAAGCACTTGGCAATCCATCCATATTAGGGGCATATGGCTTAGATGTCCCGCCCTTTAAGGCAACACTCACCACCACCATCACTGGTGTTGTATGAACGGTAGAATTGCTTCTAGCGCATGGGTCGTGAATTGTACTGAATGTTTATTTAAGCAGTCGACCAGGACTCCAAAGCTGTGAGCAAACACTGGGATACAGTGAAGGAGGAAAACATTAACCGATCTATAGCAGTTATCGGCTGACCGACTTTCTGCGCTTAATTGCTTAACTGATCCCAGTAGATTTATCACTCCGTGACCACGCCGTCGACCTGGATTACTCTCCCATTACATCTTATATGGCTCGGCGATCCCATCCATCAGCTCTCTGTTCAACAAGCTTTGTGTCGGGTATTCAGGAAAATACATAGTGGGAAAAATATATTCTTTGAGATTAAAGATTCTCACGTAACACATCGTAATGCATGCATGGATGGAGTGGAAGAATTCATAAATGAATGAATGAATGAATGAATTAATTAATTAGTAGTTTTTCGAGATCGTTGGTGAAGTTCCTGACATAACCAAAGTGCTCTGACTGAAATCTATTTTGTAAGAGAACGACTTTGTTACATTTGTTCCTATATCAGCACTATAAACAAGTTGTCCAGAAATAGGAACGCTTCTTACACTGTTATCTTACATAACAATGTACTGTAATGCTTTGAATTATGTACTTTCAAGTCTATCATCATCATCCGTGTATTTCGGTATAAGTGAAATATATCTGGTAACTTGTGTCATTGTATGGTTGTACCAGACTGTGCATTTTTAATACGGGATAGAATTTGGAAGAAGGGTGCTGTCACTGAAAGTGAGGAACCAACCCAGCATCTGTCTTGAGTAGAAGTAGGAAATTACGGACATCACGTCTGTGATGGCAGAGGTGCGAATCGATCTTAGTTACCCTCATGAAGCAGAGTAGACACCGTTCCGGCCCTCAAACCAGAATTAAATTTATTGGCAGAGCCGGGAATCGAAGCCGGGGCAATAATGTTAGCCATTAAACCATGTGGGGGTCCTTTCAAGTCTCAATGAACCAGGTTACGTCCTAGTTCTCACTCACTTTGAACATTGTTCATGCTGTGATATGGTAGGACAAAATAAGTACCGGTATCGACCAAACAGTCCATTCTACGAGTGTCATGAAACTGTACATAGTTTCAAGGACCAAGCCCTCACTTTCAGGACATACGATTCCATAATATTATGTTTGTATATTTATTTGATGCTTTTAATTATTTAATTATTTATTTGAGTGTATATTCCGATATCGTTTATTACCATTTAATCAATTTAGTGTTAAAATATGAGGGGAGTTCAAATGAAAAGGTACGAAACGATACTGTGGGTACAATTTATTCGCTATTCAAACGTTATCACCACGGGCCTGTGCACAGGTGTCCCTTTGCTTCACTAGCCGCAGGATTCCCTGCTCCCAGAAGTCTTGTGGTTGTGACAGGAGCCAATTCTGTACGGTGTCCTTTAGTTCGTTGTCCGATTGGAAACGTTTTCCCTTGAGATATCTTTTAACAGACCACACAGACGGAAGTCGCAGGGTGACAAGTCCGGACTGTAGGGCGGATACTCAAGTTGCTCCCACTTGAACGTGGCCAATACACCTTGAGTGACGTTAGAGACATGTGGGCGAGCGTTATCATGGGGCCGAATCACTCCCTTCGTGAATAGTCCAGGCCTTCTACAGACAGAAATCTGATGACACCTCTCTGCTCCTCACTTGTCGAATTGTGCAATGTGAACGCCATCACTGCTGCTGCTTCAACTTCAACTGGACGGGACGGAACGTCCAACTGTCAGCTTCTCTTCTGCGTCACCTGTGTGTGCGCTGACGCATGTGCAGTACCACGCCGGACACTACACCTCCTAGATGTCGGCCTACGTTATCCCAAAGCGTCATATTCAAATATCAACCGGTTTTGGTTTTACGACGGTTCGTACCTTTTCATTCGAACACCCCTTATATATAATTTGTTTCAGGATCTTATTTAGTCCAGGTTGGATGTTGAAATTATTGTATAATTTAGTTGGCCTACGTGATGTAGGAAGTGAGTGAGTCAACTCCAGGTGTACCATGCAGTAAACACATTTCATAATTTTCTGGGAAGTTGGTCAAATTTAAGCGACGGGATTTGTTCCGGGCGCTGGTGAGTCATGAACTAGGCGAGTAAGAGATATGTGGCACCGCTGTTTCAGTACGAGGAGTTGAAGATGCTTGTACATAATTATTATTGGCTACTGTGATCTTGATTGTGGGTCCCTGGGTACTGGAACCGGAGTTTGTTTTAGGTTTGGACATATATTTTGGGAAACATGTGCTGTGGTCACTTGTGCTCCTGGGGACTTAATAATTTTAAGGCGTGTACAATATCGTACATAGTTTGAGCTGGAGAGCTTGGTGAAGTGGTACAGTACTTCTCACACCAGTGAATATCATGCCTTGTCTTAAAAAGACAACACTTGTCCCTTTATTTCGAAAAGTTATAAGCAGTACTACAAACTCAGGTCTGATTACGAGATTCAATGGATTTGGTCAAGTATTTAGCCAGCGCATACCAGCGAATTATGCTTAAGGTACAGATTAGTTGGGGTGCGAAACGGACTCTGAATAACCAAACTGTTTCAGAGGTTTAATAAATCAATTCGATGAGTATATTATGTACAGTGTTACTCGAGTGATACAGTAAATACGGTGAGTAACAGCCATGCATTCAACATTCAAATTAGGCAGCGAGTGAAACCAGATAGGTTATCAAATGCAAAGTAATAGGCCTGATTCTTTGGGAGCAACTACCCCAGAATCAGTAGCAGTAGTCCTCAGAATCCAGAGATCATTAACCGTAAGTACAATATCTACATCATCATCAAGGGTTCTACAGAGTGTGTCATTCTTGTTGTGCCATGTAAATATCAAAGGGAGTGAGTTAGGTTATTCTGTATGCGCAAAAGATCCTGCCTGTGCTATATTTTTCATAATACATTATGTTCACCAGATTTGCCAGTATTATCATTCCAAGATCTTCAGTAGTGTATATAAGTGTGAATGTACTGTATATCGTTGGTATTGACTCTTTCACGGTGTATAACCCCCACTACCCCCACCCTAATATGAAGTTTGTTGAGATTGAGGAATACTATAAATTTTATATTAACTTATGGAAGCCCATGTGGGTTACTACAGTTACAATTATCGCCCAACTGTAGAGCGATCTTTATTAGTGGGTTGAATGGTTACAGTCTGTCACCTGTGACCAACTAGACATTGAAGAACATTTTAAATGTTCTTGGGGGATATGTTTCATCATTAATACTGAGCAGATATTGGGATCTGTGACGTTTGTTTGTCTAAAGCATTATCTGATAGCAAATAGTTGACACTTTCATAATAAGAATAATTTGAATAAAACATTCATATTCATCCACCGTATACGTGAACGAGAAAGGATTATTCGAAACATCACCACAGGAACTCCAAACTATCACTGTAAAAGTATAGAAGTAGCACGAAATCTAGGGCATGGGGAGATTTTCTAAAAGGTAAAACTAAACGTTAACATGTTTAGATGCTTTGCTCTCGCGGGATCGCAGAAAGCATAAAGCTCTTAGTTTATGAATTAACCTTTGACCAATCTACAGTGTAGCAGGGGATTCGCGTTTTACATTACTTTTCAGCTTTGGCCGTATATAATTTTCTCTCTTTAGGATCTAACATTTTTTTCTCGTATAGTTAGGATTAACTCGTAAAGAACTCTCCTTCGTTTTACTTACATGCAGTACGTTACAGTAACCTTATTTGAAATAAATAAATAAATAAATAAATAAATAAAAACAACAGTAATAATTAAAATGTATTTCGAACGTGAGCTAGCCAAGTCACTGACTACAATAACTGCAAGCTATCGGCAGTTTTTAAATTGTTCTGTATGCTAAGGGAGAGTATCTGGAGTTTACTAAGTATGCAATGAAATCCGAGATCTCAACGGTATTTTCCATATATCATTCAACTGGATTTGTCACTAGCTGATTATGACATTCAGAAGAGTGGATTCTAAGGAACATATTGCAATAAGACATGCAAATAGCGAAGTTCGCTACGACTTGCTTGTGAACAGTGAAGAACATGGATGTCTCTATTAAAACACGTTGTTTATAGCATGTAGCGAGTATTCTGCCGGGCCACAATACCACACTTGCGTGTGCCATGTGAGAAGAGAGAGGGTGCCACACCCCATTAAACAGTCCCAGATATTAATCCAGACAGAAATAACATATAAAGTATCTTGATATGGAGCTCATGCGCCATCAGTGAGGGTGCTAGATATGAATATCTTAAAAATATGATGGATTGTTTCTTCAACATAATAGAAACCTTACGGAGTAACTTCATTAGTATTTCAGGATATTATCAAAACATTTTCGACAAAATTTATTGTAATATTAAGTATAAATATCTGTCCCGTGTACAGATTCCCCCACAGATAATCTTTTGTATTTAATTAATTCGCAATAGGGGCTTGGGACATCTTGGTCATCAGTCCTGTGGACTTAGGTGGGTGTTTAATTCGTCTGATGATCTGTTTTTCTTTGGTGACTGCAGTAGTGTGTGCAACTGTAATTGTTAGGGGCGGGAATGGGAGTAGTGCTCCGGATCTTAGAGGAAGCGTGCAAAAACACACTTGGGATAGCCGCTGTCAGTGCCAGGATTTGCACCTCCAATCTCTGGACTTACTGCAGCTTCACATCGCGGTCCTGTAAGCGATTTGCCACGCACGGCTACGCCGCAGGGTCACAGATGACCTATTTCCATTTTTTAGCATCCTGGAAATTCCCTAAACAATTTCTACCTGAAAAGAAATTGGCGATAAAAAATGAATATTGGGAGATTTCACGAACGAAAAGCCTTGTTTTGTTCAAAATTCTGCATGAAGATACAGGTCCTACGTCATGTAATTACGATGAATAGTTTGTTCCACATAAAGTTGGATTTATTATAATACGCCATTTAATTTTGGTCGGTAGCTTCTGACAGGCGTGGGGGGAAATAACGTTACAGGCTGTAACAAGTAAGACAATAAACTTCAACATGCTACTTGAGAGACCTGTCCACTGTCAGGTCCGAGCATGATAAGCCTATCACTTTAGGCCAGATACTATAAACACGCATTTACATTGCCAGACCTAGATTTCCACACTGACCGCTTTCTGAGTAAATAGCAGTAATTTTCATTGGATGACGCATAAGTGTCATTTGCCAATTATTTTAAATAATAATATTTAGCAAACCCGCAATATTTTGCACATCTCAATGGCAAAATCCAGTAGGCTATAATTCTGCAAAAATTTTCAAACTCTATATTAATTATTTGTTTGACTGACAATATGTCATAATCGATCTGGGACATTGTTTTGAGGATATAAATATATACCGGATGGTCCGCCAGCCTCTTGTGATCCAGTTTTATGCATCCCGACACAAGAAATACAGTTCTTAAAGACATACAGTAGGTCCCTCTCCCTAAAGGGGCAGATAACCTCGTAGTTCCGCCCCTTAAAACAACATTAACTAATAACTAACTTCTCCCTAAACCGAGGAATATAATTAGATGTGTGTTTATGGGCTAGAAGACAGCAGGAATCGTGAGCGCCACTATTAATTCAGTATGGGTACCCGGAATGAACCCTCAAAACGAGCACAGATACGCAGAACACCTACTGTACTTAAAAACAGGCGGTGCATGCACAGACCGAAAGCCGGTATTGTATAGACTGGGAAGTGCGCGCTGCAGATCAAGCGTCGCAGTAGCTCACATAGCAAGCGCGGAGGGATGTGTGATAGTTGAAAGTGCTCGAGGGTTCGAAGGTTCAACTCCCTTGCAATTTTTTTTTATTTTTTACATGCAGTTGCCTGGGATGTGTCAAGGTGGTATACTTAATAGTTTTTCACAGAATGATTTGTTTATTTGTCTCTGTAAAATATCATGTCACCGCGGAGGCCCGGGTTTGATTACCGGCTCTGCCACGAAATTTAATTCTGGTTTGAAGGCTGGAACGGGGTTCACTCAGCCTCGTGGGGCACACAAACTGAGTAGAGGTGGGTTCGCTTCCTGCCACAGCCATCCTGGAAATGGTTTTCCATGGTTTCCCATTTCTCCTCCAGGCGATTGCTGGGATGGTTCCTTTCAACAGGTCCACGGCCGTCTATCCTTACACTCCCTTTGCTGCCCTTCCCTTTATTAGACCCAAGTTCGTGGTTGCCTGGGCGATTGGCTTGTCACCATCCCCAGTTCTATCTGCTGACAAGGTGTGTTCAGCTCCGAGACACCGTCCTGGAATGCGACAGTAGAGGGCTGATCCCTGGCAGAGTCCGAGGGTGCGGCCGAGCTTGGAGGATAAGCGATCAAAAAAAAAAGACCGGATGTGTCGTTGCATAAGCTATGGTGCTGGGTTGGACGAGGATGAGGAAGTGATGTTCTATGGCTAGGGCACAGACAACCAGTTAGCTACGTCGTGCAGGTTCCAAGCTTCGTAGACCACAGGTAGGGCAAAGTGTGCGCCATTGGAACGATAACAACATGCGATGACAGGACAGTATGTAGCTGTGCGAACTCCCCTCCTTCGAAGCAATTCAGAACACAAAGCGTATTCACTGCCTCGAGATGTATTCCAGCGACGAGTATGTGGATATGTTACTTATCTATGGAGAAGCTCGACAGAATGCACACCAGGCACAACGCCTGTAACAAGAAGTCTATCCGGATAGACGACAACCAACAGACATGGTATTTCGGAGTGTGGAAAGACGCCTGCGGGATACTGTAACCTTGGGAAGGACACTGCCTATTCGAGATAATCACGTGACGTCTGCTCACAATGAAGCGGTTCTGTTTAACACTATCCGGCGTAACCCTCATACTAGCACACGGGCCATTTCACAGGAGACGAACATCAGCCAAGCGTCTGTTATGCGGATATTGCAAACCCACCGACCGGTTTCACCCGTACCATCTGCACTTACGCCAGGAGCTCCATGGTCATGATTTCGATGCACGGGTGGCGTTCTGTCAATGGATCCTACAGCATGTTGACACTGATCCTGCTTATCTAGCGACCATCTTATTTAAGGACGAAGCACGATTCCCCAACACTGGAACCGTTAATCGCAATAATATGCTTTACTGGAGTGTGGATAAGCCCCATTGTGTGCAACAGAGCTTTTCAGGTACAGTGGGGCGTAAATGTATGGTGTGGCATCATGGGTGATCACTCATTGGTGCCCATTCCTTTGAGGGCCATCTGACGTGTCAATGCTATCTGCGGTTATTTTAAGATGAACTACCATCGTATTGGAACATGTGCCACTCCCTGACCGCTGCAAGATGTAGTTTCAACACGACGGAGCTCCATCGCACGCGGCAGTGGTCGTCCGGAACAATCTCCATGCGACGTATCCTGGTAAATTGATAGGAGGGAGGGGACCTGTGCCCTGGCCCATCAGATCGCCCGATCTTACGCCCTTGGATTGTTTTCTATGGGGCCATGTAAAACATCTGGTGTATGCACAGGAGCTGGCCGGTCCTGGTCACCTCAGACAGCTCATCACCGAGGGCATGGCGATCCATTTCGCCAGAGATGTTGCAACGAACCGGACGGTTTTTTCAACATCGCGCACAGCTTTGTATCAACCACTGAGGTCGTCACTTCGAGCAGGTGTTCTGCTAACGCCGTGGATAACTAAAATCCTGTCACATGTTTCCTAGCCTCTATCAACCCAGCCCCACACCAACGGCCCTTTTCAAGGCCAAATAAACAAATCTGTCTGTGAAAAACTACTAAGTTTTCAACCTTGCCACATCACAGGCAACTGCGCGTTAAAAGAAAAATGCATGGGATTTGATCCTTTGAACACTCGAGCCCTGTCAACTATCACACATCCTACCGCGCGCTTGCCATGTGAGCTACTGCGCCACTTGACATGCAGCGCGCACTTCCCAGTTTATACAATACTTGCTCTCGGTCTGTGCGTGCACCTCCTGTTTCAAAATACGTATTCTGCGTATCTGTGTTCGTATTACAGGTACATTCGAGGTACCCATACTGAATTAATAGTGGCGCTCACGATTTCTGCTGTCTTCTAACCTGTAAACACACATCTCGTTATATTTCCCCAGTTTAGGGAGAGGGACCGATGTCTTTCAGAATCTTAGTGCATGTGACGGGATGTATAAAACTGGATCACAAGGGGCTCACGGACTACACGGTATATATCAATATTTATTTTATAGTACATAAATGGTGACAATACCTCAGACTACTCCTCATAACATATTAAAGAAAGTATAATTATGCGATGATTTATTGTGGGAACCTGTTATTCTAATTGTCATATTCAAACCATCAATAGCAGGATGTATGAGACAGTATAATTTGCCCCCCTTGCTATAAGAGTAAGAATACGCTCCGAAAGAGCAACATATGACTGTTACAGCCTAGAAATCATTACTTACTGGAATTTTATTATTCTTTTCTTTTTGTTGGATATCATCAAACTTTCCGGTGCAAAATTGCATATCACTGTAGGTCGTTCTGGTCACAGTATTTGAGGAGTTATTTCTTTGAGACTTCATTTCGTCTCGTACGATCACAATATCAAAGAAATTAACTATTGCGATGAGGGATCAAATCGTGTCTTGCGATCACAACATCAAAGAATTGATGGGGCGTGGTGGCGCAGCGGTCAAGCTGCATGCCTCTCACCAAGGCGGACCGGGTTCGATTCCCGGTCACTACATGTGAGATTTTCGATGTGAAATGCCATGTCCTGTGGTTCGGATTCCACGTAAAACGGAGGTCCCGTGGCTTATGATCGCGAGATTAACGGTCACGTTAAACTACAAGCTTCCTTTTCCTTCAAAGAATTGAACAATTGCAACGAGACTTCATTTCGTGTCGTATGACCACAAAATTAAAGAAGGTACTGAATTATTGCCATGAGACTTCATTTCGAGTCATACGACCGCAGTACTGAAGTAGTGAACGATTGCGAGAAGGATTGCGCAAAATTGTATGTGGAAGAGAAGTATTGGTTCATTGTAGCGAAAGTGTTCCTACATGGGACTTGTAATGTTGCCCAATGTTCTTTGTATTTGTCTTAGAAATTCATGAGTGTATCTCAAACTTGTAAAATTTATGAATGCTTCAGGAACTTAGAATCTTTTTGAGTGTCACGATAAGTGCTACCATGGGTTTGGATATATTTTTCTGCTATAAATTTCCATGCCGTTGAATGATTGTAAATTAATTATGGAAAGAAATATGCACAATATTGGAC
Source organism: Meconema thalassinum (assembly GCA_946902985.2). Taxonomy (NCBI): domain Eukaryota; kingdom Metazoa; phylum Arthropoda; class Insecta; order Orthoptera; family Tettigoniidae; genus Meconema; species Meconema thalassinum. Next base: position 557,489,965 of record OX336389.2, on the reverse strand, counting down.
AGTAACAGTCGGACAATTATAATTTTAATACCGGACATTTGTTTTTCAAGCATAGCAATATAAGAATAATTATTAGATTCACTTTGAGATTGAAACACGCTGGTGGTATTAGTGAAATGGGACACCGTGTTATGCGTTGTGTGAAGCTAGCAAAATATTTGTGAAAGGGAAGGATTTTAGGCAATGAAAGCAAACATATGAGTGGACTTGAAAACATTAAGCGAATGACACATGGAATTGTTACCAGCTAGGTGCACTTACGATAATACCTTTCATAAACCAGTGCTTATTTTTTTCATAAAACACTTGCTTTTGAGAATTAGAAATTGTATTTAGCCATGCACTTTGTAATTCTGTGAAGGAAGGGCTTTTTAAAATTGAGATTTTGTGTTGAGAAAAAGCCAGTAGACAAATGACTAAGGTCTAAATCTATTCTTACTATAACTCAGTAATAAGATCGGAATAGACTAACGATCTACATTTGGTAAATTATTGTCTGATCGAAGAATTAATATCCGAGATCACATTAGGATCATTTGGAAGTGTAGAATGGCGGATAATTCGTTGTTATATCAAGGAAGGAGTTCCTTCTTAGTTTAGGGGCTGCGACAACGCGGTCATGTAGTCAAGGAAGGAGATGGACCTTGTTGCGAAAGTGTGATATCGTAAGAGTTGAGACACAATGACATGATTTAAGAATCATCACGAGAGTTGTAACGAAGACATGACATTTTGAGCACGTGAGTCAGATTGTGGCTACGCAGCATATTATAGTAATTGTTCATGAATGATTACAATTTTGAGATATGATCACATAATCGATTAATGTCATACAGAACAGAAGTCAGACATAATGTGTGATACAAATTTGTATGAGAACTTGATGCTCATATTAGATTTACGTCCACCCTAAAATAATATTTTGGAAAAAATGTAATAATTGTACAGATATAAAGTGAATGGAGAATTGTATAGCTTTAGTTCCAGATATCAATGTGATATGATGCATAAGCATGATTCACCACTGATGATCAGTTCTTCAGGAAAGTGTATAGTGTGTAATTTATGGCATGTGATGTGTGATATAAAGGCCAAATGAAGTACCGCAAACCCATCTAACGCGTATGTCAGAGTCATCCTTATATCAGTACCTGCTCTTTTACGGCCTTAGTACAACATTGCCGTTGAGTTAATGCTCGTGAATACAGTCGAAATAATTAGCAGCAATGTTATTTCAATGACCTCAACTATAATGAATGTTCAAAACTATCACAGTTCCTAATAACACTACCTTACGTCTGGACAGGAAGTGTGTATGAGTACTACGAACAGACTCAATACGTGCCAGCATCACACCCCAGCTCTCAGTAGCTAAGGAGGCCAAATCTCGCATCACTGCGAGCAGATTCGATCCCCAGGCTGATACATTTTCTCTCGGTTAATGCCGTTTACAGTGGATGTGTTATGGTCAAATGAGTGAATTTTTAGCCTACTTTCGATTCTTTAAAAAGGTGAAAGTAGACTTATGACATCTATACGGACCATAAGTTCGTTTTTCTGTCTGTGTATGTGTGTGTATGAGTATGTTTGTCCCCCGCTATCCATTCCAACATGACCGAACCTAATTGAACCAAATTTAGTACAAAGGTAGCACTAGCAAAGGGCAAATCAGTGTCATGTTTTATATCGCCGCCATCTTAAAGAAAAAGGAAATGGTGGCTACCAAAGTATTCAAAGCTTAAAACAAATTAAGACTAATATAATCATCTGATCACTACCAAATTTTGCAAAAATATACCTCTATATGAAAAGCGTCCAATCTACAAAGACATCAGCAAAATAGTTCAAAGATAGTGGCCGTGTGAATCATGAAAGAATTATAGGCTTATCCGTAGCTTATGATCCAACGAATTCCACTTATACTACAGAGGGTGGTTTAAAATGCACTCAAGGAAGTGACCCGTTGGATATTATAATTGTATATTTGAATATTATACTGTAGCAGTGATCAGTGCTCAGACCGGGCTTACCGTGCCATGCACTTCAAGCTCACTAGTCAAAATGGCGACAATTGTTTGCTGCTGGTCCATATTTCAGTAGATTTAAATTCTTTTATGGAATGTACTGAACGAAATAATATAAATTTAGTATGAAATGGTTAGAAGCCTCCGTGGCTTAGGCGGCAGCACGCCGGTCTCTCACCGCTGGGTCCGTGGTTCAAATCCCGGTCACTCCATGTGAGATCTGTGCTGGACAAAACGGAGGCAGACAGGTTTTTCTCCGGGTACTCCGGTTTTCCCTGTCAGAAATTTCATTCCAGCAACACTCTCCACTATCATTTCATTTCATCTGTCATTCATTTAATCATTGCCCCAGAGGAGTGCGTCAGGCCTCGGCAGCCGGCACAGTCCATATCCTCGCCGCTAGATGGGGGCATCATTCATTCCATTCCTGACCCGGTCGGAGACTGGAAGCAGGCTGTGGATTTTCATTTTCAGTATGAAATGGTTAATAATAAAGGCATAATACGCAGAAGAAATGGTTCATTTCAAAACATTAAATGCTCCCAAGGCAAGATGGCGACCATGAGGGATGTTTCTGTGGATAGTTCCGTGTTTTTTTTTTCAAATATAACGGTATAAATTGCGGTTTTAACAAGAAGCGTGTAAAAAATGGTATTCAGTGTGTCAAGTGCCAAATCTGGTATCATTTGTCTTGTTTGTCGGACGATACTTGCTCGGGAAATAATGAAATGTGGTCGTGTTGCGACGCTTGTGAAGACAGCTTGGATTTGTTTACAAGCCAATTGCCGACCATGGAAATTGACATTATTGAACAGCTTCAAGCTGAACTTTTAACGAAGGATGAGGTGATTAGAGTGTTACAGGATGACAATTCTAAGTTGTTAGATAGGGTGGTGTATTTAGAAAACAAATTAAAGCATGAAAACACGTGGAGTGACGTTGTGAAAAATAGGTCTAAGCCTACGCGTTGTGTGACGGAGCAGCGACCTGCAGAGACACAACACCCTGTTTTAATGAAAAACAGGTTTAGTTTACTAGACAATATAATGGATGATAGGTATGAGGAAGTTCAACCCAGTCCCACTAAAAAGTTGGTACCGATTCTTCTAGTGTTAGGCCTCAACATAAGAGAGTGTACAGGAGAGCTGGCAAGCCTACAGTCTGGATCTACAGTGACAGTCACGGAAGAGGACTTGCTGCAAAAATTCAAGAAAATTGTGGTGAGATGGCTGTAGAAGGTAATGTGTATCCAGGTGCACCTACATCTGTTGTAACTTCGAGTTTACGTGAACATTGTGCTAGTTTCTCCAAGGAAGACTGTGTAATCCTGAGCACTGGTTCCAACGATGTAACAGGAAATGATGCAGATACTGCAATTAGAGGCAAAAATCCACTCTTGCCCAATTAAATACGACAAATGTCGTAGTGGCAAATCTACCGCTTAGGCATGATCTTCCAGGGTTCTCATGTGTAAATAAGGAGATTGAAAAAACAAACAATCGATTGACTAGGATTTGTAGTCACTTCAAAAATGTTAAAATGGTATATGTAAACAGTTTAGATAGACATAATTTTACAAGACATGGTATGCACGTGAATAACACAGGGAAGCATGCCTTTGCACAGGATATCTGTTCTATTATTCACGGTTTCACTCTGCAAAAAACAGTAATTGTTCTTCCTTGTAATTTAAACTGATGGAAGGCACTGATAGGATTCAAATAGAGCAGTGCCAACCAATTCAAGAAACCAGTAATAAATATAAAGACTGCCAGGTAAAAATTATTCACCAAAACATACAGTATGCATCAAATAAGAGAAACCTAATTGAATCATATCTTAATAATAAGCAACCACTTAATAATAAGCAACCAGATGTTTTTGTAATGACAGAGCATGGGCTGAATCAACAGAAAATTCAGTCTATAAATTATTGTGGATACAAATTAGTTGCTGAATTTTGCATAACAGAAACAAAATCAGGTGGTGTTGCTATTTTAACAAAAGACACTACAAAAATTACAAAATTAGGATCAGTAAATTTTTTATCAAAAACAAAAGACTGTGAAATATCTGCAGTTCAGTTTAAATCTGAAGGAATTTTACTTAACATATTTGGAATCTACAGATCACCTAGTGGTGATATAAATAACTTTTTTGAAATTTTCCCTCGTATATTCAAAATTAACCAAAACTCTCATGTCATATGTGGTGATTTCAATATAGACCTTCTTGATAAAAATGATAAACATGTACAGTATTTTAAACAATTAGTAAGTTCATTTAGCATGGTATTATTCATGAGCCTACTAGAATTACAGCACATTCAGCAACATGCATTGATAATATTATTACAGATTTTCCATTAGACAAGTGTGTGGCAGAGAACTATGATGATGGTATTTCTGACCACCATGGTCAAATGTTTATAGGTAATATTGGTCTAGCTGAGAAAATAACCCCAAGTGGCGTGTGCAGATTTGTGAACAGAAGGAACATAACTCAAGATGGAATTTTATCTTTTCTAAATGTTCTCAAATATACAAATTGGGAAAGAGTTTATGAAGCAGAGCATGCTAACAACAAATGGGTACAATTTATGCTATTATTTAGTCATCATTATAATACAATTTTTCCTATTTGTATGTGTAAAATAAAATATAATCAAGAAAGTAACAATAACTGGATAACTAAGGAAATTAAAGAGCTACAAACAAATATACACTCATTAATTCATCTAAACAGAACATACAAATCAGCACAGCTCTCTTCATTAATCACAGCCCATAAAGCCAAATTAAAAATACTACTAGATAGGGAAAAGAAAGCATATAATGATCACAAAATCAAATCCTCCAACAACATTAGTAAAACTTCGTGGAAAATAATTAACAACATCCGAAATAAAAGTTTATATTACAACAAATCAAACATAAAACTTAAGCAAGACAATACAACACTAAGCGATCCAGTAGATGTTTGTGAAATGTTTAATTCTTATTTTATTAATGTAGTGGAAAAATTAATTAACGTAGGAAAAAGAAATCAACCTGAAAATGTAATATATCCAATGACTTCAAGTACGCATACATTATTTTTACTTCCAACAAATGAAAGCGAGGTGGAAAGGGTAATTGATTCCCTGAAAAATAAATCCTCGAGTGGAATGGATGGTATACCTAGCAATATACTAAAATTATGTAAACACTACATCCTCGCACCTGTAACGCACATAATAAATAGCTCTTTCTCTAAAGGAGAATTCCCATCAGATCTAAAGAAATGTAAAGTTGTCCCAATTCATAAATCAGGCTCAGCAAGTGACATATCTAACTACAGACCAATTACCATTCCTTCAGAGTTTTCAAAAATATTTGAAATTATTTATCTGGATAGACTAAAAGCATTCATAACAAAACACCATCTGCTATCACAAGCTCAGTATGGATTTCAAAAAGACAAGTCCACTACTGATGCTGCCTCGAAGGTAACAAGTACCATAGTAGATGGCATTAACAAAAATGAACAAAATCGTAGCTATATTCCTAGACTTATCAAAAGCGTTCGACTGTCTAAATACTAAGTTGCTGCTAAAGAAACTGCACAGTTATGGTCTAAGAGGTATACCAGCAAAATGGCTAGATTCATACTTAACCAATCGTAGTCAGTGTGTCCACATTCAACATGAAAATTCTAGTAATGTGAAAGTATCTCACTTTTCAAAACTCACAACAATAAAACATGGCATACCACAGGGCTCTGTGTTAGGGCTATATCTCTTTCTACTGTATGTCAATAACTTGCCTGACATTTTATATAATGAATGTGTGAAGACTGTACTATAAGCAGATGACATTACCATTTTAATTAGAGGTGAAAATGAAAATCCACAGCCTGCTTCCAGTCTCCGACCGGGTCAGGAATGGAATGAATGAAGCCCCTATCTAGCGGCGAGGATATGAACTGTGCCGGCTGCCGAGGCCTGACGCACTCCTCTGGGGCAATGATTAAATGAATGACAGATGAAATGAAATGATAGTGGAGAGTGTTGCTGGAATGAAATTTTGACAGGGAAAACCGGAGTACCCGGAGAAAAACCTGTCTGCCTCCGTTTTGTCCAGCACAGATCTCACATGGAGTGACCGGGATTTGAACCACGGACCCAGCGGTGAGAGGCCGGCGTGCTGCCGCCTAAGCCACGGAGGCTCTATTTTAATTAGAGGTGAAAATTACAAAACATTACAAAAAAATATTACATATGAAATACATAAACTGGAAACATACTTAGACGCTCACTATCTAAAGCCAAACATTAAAAAGACTCATTATATTCATTTTAGGATGTATACTTCAAAACTTCCAGATATTAATCCAAGTATTGTACTCAACCAACAACAAATAGACAGCACCGATGAACAAACCTTTCTTGGTATGACAATGGAAACAGATCATAGTTGGAAAAAACACATAATTAAACTACAATCTAAATTAAGCAGTGCAATATTTGCATTAAAGCAGCTAAGACAGGAAGTTAACATTAATATCCTGTTATCAAGTTATTATGCTTTGTTTCATTCCCACCTGGTTTATGGTATAAATCTATATGGCAGTGCAACAATGGAAGTTTTAAGCAATATTTTTTTTCCTGCAGAAGAGAGCAATCCGTGTTATATTTGGTTTACACCCTCTAACATTTGTAGGGAATATTTTAAAAAATTCAGAATAATTACATTACCATCATTGTATTTACTCAATTGTCCTATGTATATTAAGAGACAAATTCTAACTGGAAATGCTAATATTGTAAAAAATTCTGATCTACATTCGTACAACACTAGAAGCAGAATGGATGTTCACTGTCCATATTATAGAGGAGCTTTCAGAAAGAAAAAGAAGATCCCTTGTTTACTACCTCCAAATATTTTAACTTGCTGCCCCTAACTTTAAGAAATGTCAGCACCATTTCCACATTCAAATTCAAATTTAAAAAATGGCTCACAGACAAGGCAATATATTCAGTAGAAGAATTCGAGGCAATGTGCATAGAGATGTAAGTGTTTGTATATTGATTATTGTATTTACCTGTACCCCTGTAATTATGTATTTTATGTATAATTATGTTTTATGTATATTATGTATAATTATGTATTTTATGATTTGACGACTCCCATATGTATATTAACATATTACCATCGAGAAATAAAGAAATGAATGAATGAAAGCAGTTATACTATGGCTGCTTATAACATTCGTTTAGCAACTGTCAGATTTAGCCAAATGATAGCATTCCAGACTGTCGCCCATTGGACTGGAGTTCAAATACCAGTAGAGTTGATTATTTTACTTGAGTTTATTATTTTATTGTTTTATAATTACTAATTAAGCATATATCAAGCATATATACAGTGTGAATTTTTCAATGGAAAGTATTATACATAGCCTACTTATAGCACCACATATTACAGCACGCTACCACAGTGATTTTCATTCGTTGTCCTAAATCTGCGGTAGAGTCTGTTGTTTGTTGTTATTGATCATTTAAGCACTTTGCGGCATCGTGGTCATGTAGCTCTGTGTAACTGGGTGTGTGTAGAAGTTGTCTGATAACATGTGTCACTATGATGTCTGTACTGGTGTGTGTACTTGAAAAACGAGGGAAGGATTTGGGTAGGAAGTGGCCGTGGCCTTAAGTTAGGTACCCTCACGGCTCTATGTCTGGAGTGGAATTGGGAAACCAAGGAAAACCACTTCCATGATGGCTGAGGTAGGAATCGAATCTGCCTCTTCTCAGTTTTACCTCACATGCTGAGTCTACCGCGTTCCAGCCCTCATACCAGAATTAAATATCTTGGTAGAGCTGGGAATTGAACCCGGGCCTCTACGGTCACATCCCAGATACGCAACAAGGCGGACAACGACGATAGAGTCTTCTACAGCCAAAATATATTCTGAGACGTAAACGAAATAGTATTCTTGATATTACTTGTAGTTGAAAGGACGGGTGTAGGAATCCTCAGCCAATGAACTAGCTTCTTTGTTGTGTAAGTTTGGAATAAAACGTGCTTGGGTAATTCGTATTTATTTCCCATTAGAAAACATACACCGTATGTAATTATACGGGTAATTATAAAACAAAAAATAAAATAAAACACACACAAAATACCCAAGTATTACTGTCCTCTGCACAGCAACTACACCAAACAACCGAAGTACCACATTCAGTTAAGAAGTCGATAATAGGTTCAAGAAGTACCGTAATGATTGGAAATAAGGACTTTGGTATAGTATAACATTTATTCCTAACACAGGGGCAGATGACCTTACTGTTCTGCCTCTTAAAACAATAATCAATCCATTAATCAACGAATAATAACCACATTGTATTTCAACAATGTATTACAACCAACATTCAATTATACTCCTTGATAAGAACTATGAGTTACAATCCCATGCATTTTGCAGAAAGTAGGCTATATGATCTCTAGTGAACAGCCTGTATTTTGTGTCCTGAAACGGACCCTTTTTCCGATGGTGCGTAGGCAGGCCAATGAACGGGTTCTCCCTTTCTTATCGATTTATTTGAATATGTAGCACGAAGATGGTTCCGGACGACCACTGATCCGTGAGGTGGGTCCCCATCCTATTGCCACCACATTCGTAATGGCTCGCTCAGTGGCGCATTCTCCAGCAACTATGGGAGTTCATTCTTGCAGAAAATGAAGGTAGCGTGCTCCGTTAGTTGGGCGTCGAAGAAATTTGGTCCGATTAGTCACCCACGATCCCACACCAGACATGTACTCCCACTGCACTTGAAATGAGCTGTCGTACCCAATGGGGATTATTCACGTTCCAATAATTCATGCTGTGCCGGTTGGCGGTTGCATTGTTGTGAAATAGTGATTCATCTCAAAACAAGACTCTTGCCAAAAAAATATAAAAGGCTGCATTATTATTCATACTGAATGCCCATTGACAAAAAGTTACTCTAGCATCGAAATCACGTCCGTAGACCTGTTGGTGTATCTGCAGATGGCATAGGTGAAAAATATTGTTATGTGGTATTCGCATGAGGGATGACCGGCTGATGTTGGTCTGTTGTGCAAGTGTCCGTGTACTAATATGAGTATTATTCTGGACAGCGTCAAAAACAGCCTCTTCATTTGGACCAGATGTTGTAAGGACATCTCTAACAGAAGGTACCATTCCATTTGTCCCAATTGACCTCAGTCTTCGTTGAAGGTTGCGGACCGAATTGATAGTCTGTAGTTTTCTGTCATTAAAGTGCTCTTGGTACAGGTGTTGCGACTGAAACGCGTTCTGCCTTTTTTTCCCCTTAAATGAGCAACATATCAACGTACTCGTCACAGGAATACATCGTGAGTGAATGAATACGTGCCAATGTGACCAAGTAGGTGTGTATTAGAGCCAGGAAAATTAACTTTACAGTAGTTCCGAAAGGTATTGGAAGCTGTCGTTTGGCCCTTATCGTCCTCAGCCAAGCGCACTCAAGGTCAGGTCTCTCCACTGATTAAGAATCTTAAGTCTCATTATTACCGGAAGTCCTTGTTCCGTTGCACCTCTCAAATCAAAGCCCTCTGTAACCCTGGGTTGTAAACCTTTCCTCATTATAACTTTCGACAAATAAACAGTATTAATTGATCCACCTTTGACGAATACGGTATCGTATTGAGTTCATTAGATAGTTAAAATGACTTTTTTCACTTTTTATTTGTCGTGTGGCCTCCTCAGAGGCCGAGTGCAGGCCTTTCTATGCGACGCCCGTGGGCGACCTGCGCGTCGGGATGAGAGATGGAATGGATGAAGATGAATGAAACTGGGCAAGGATGTGGAAGGAATCGGCCGTGGCCTATCAGAAGGTACCGTCCCAGCATTTGTCTGGTGTTGAAAATGGGAAACCACGGAAAACCATTTAAAGGACGGCCGACGGTGGGGCTCGAACCCACGCGTCTACCGAGTCAGCAGAGAGCTTGGTCCCATGACCTAACGCTGCGCTTTAGCCAGCTGAGCCACTACTGTCGGTACTTTTTTCACTTAAGATATGGCAAGAGAGAAATTGAACTTATCAGGAAAGAAAGCTACTGATCGAATGAGCCCCTGCTGGATGAATTTTCAGGTAGGGTTATTTTACATAAACTATATATAGTGTGCTGGCACGCTTGTGGAATTGATTTTCAAATCTTTATCATCTACTCGAGACCAACTTAAGTCCTGGAAGTGGTTTTCCGTGGTATCCCACTTCTTCTCCAGGTAAATTGCCGGTGTACTTAAAAATTCAAAATTCACTGCCACCTCCGTATCACTCGAACTTTCAGTAACAAATACACAAACTACTACTGACACCGTAATATCGTCGGTTATAAGACAAAATTTAAACACACATAAGCACACAAGAATGTAATGATCACGATGTCCAAGCACCAAAAATGTAAGAAACTTCAAATACTGACGCCGCGGAGAACAGCCAAATTAAAGTACCATGGCTCATGAACTTATAGACCTACTGACTCGGAATTTGACTTAAAGAAATCTTTCAAGGTTCTTCTCTACCTCGTAACTGGTTGTTCTTTGAGACAACTATATTCCAACAAGAAGTTCCGTAATGAACTAAAGAGCCTACTTTTCTTAAATTTTAAGATTCACGCCAATGATTAATCTATATGGATCTATCTAGAATAATGACGAAATTAAGTTGGTAATATCGAAATTTCTAATTAGTTGGAAATACTGTATAAGTTACCTGGCATAATGTAGCCTAATAGAGAACTACAGTTGGCAGCCCTGGTGACTGAATATATTCTTAGTTCCATCTCTTAAGGTACAGAATACAAAATTTGGTTGAAGTCCAATGGATAGCATGGACGTTACATGCAGTTAAACATTGGATCTAACAGCGCGCGTAAAATCATGTTGGCAACAATGTCATGCATGTATTGGTCAGAAATAATCTGAAATAATATGATCTATTGTTGTGCCAATTTTGAATGAAATCCATTAGTTAGTATAGAAGTTATATGCATTTTAAAATTGGACCTATCTGCAGGCTTAGAATCATGTTGGCAGCACTGACGTATAATCGTTACTCCAAATTAATATAGAGTGCCAGGTACTATACGTGTGCAAAGTTGAGAGCTATTGGCGTGCATACTTTCTGATATAATCATATTAGGGTAACAAAAACAGAGACAGCATTTATTAACAGTTGGCAGCCCTGGTTACTCTAAAGAATCGGCATTATCATATCTGTTATGGTACACATAGCACACACGAAATTTTGTTGAAATCCAAATGATAGTATAGACGTTACATGTATTTTAAGTTGAACCTCTCAGCAGGCTTAGAATCATGTTGGTAGCACTGGCGTATATTAGTTACTCCAAATTAATATAGAATGTCAGATACTATACGTGTGCATAGTTTAAAGCTGTCGGCTTGCATACTTTCTGATATATGAGTATTTTTGATTTTAAAAAATGAGAGCATTTATTAACAGTTGGCAGCCCTGGAGGCTCTTAAGAATAGGCTCAGTCATATCTGTTTATGTGCACATAGAACAAACGAAATTTGGTTGAATTCCAATGGGTAGTGTAGAAGTTATATGCATTAAAAAATTTGACCTATCAGCAGGCTTATAATCATTTTGGCAACACTGCCATGCATCGCCCCTTGGAAATTTAACTGCAATATTATTATCTATACGTGTGCCAATTTTGAAATAGCTCCCATTCTTACCTTCCAAGATATCCAACATGGAGCTCAAATTTCAATTGCGATTTTTCAGCAGTTGGTAGCACTGACATCATTTTCAAGTATGGCCGTGAGATATGCAGGTATAGATCTTTACTCCTACCAAATTTTTTACGATTGCTCCAGCCGTTTAGGAGTTGATAGGAGAGACACACACACAGCCAGACCGACAGACAGACAGACATAAGGACAGACAGACAGACAGACACACACACACACATTTGCCCGATCTCATAAGTCTACTTTTTCCTCATTTTTGCAAAATGTGAAAAGTAGGCTACAAATTGGCTACTAGGGTGAACATACACTTGCGAGAAATGCTACTAGATGATTTCCAGCAAATATTAGCTACATACAATTCTGATATTGCCCTTGAAAGCAATGCCTATTTGTGTATGGGTGTATATTAATCGTTCAAGTGCTAACGGCTCACTGATTAGTCTATAAATGTCAAAGATATGACAAATTGAGATGAAGAGTTCGACGCAGCTCACAACTGCGAAAATATCACAATGATCGATAGTTTCCAGTCTTTTTAAAATACCGTATTCCTTATTCTCGTAGCTCTAAACCGTAATGTTGTTTCCGCTACTCATTATGTAGTGGATGCACACGTGGTTACGGGATGCGATCAAGGTAGCAATGACTCAAACGAACCACTGCACATTTGAAAGCCAACACAATAAAAGAAAAACATGAATCTTATCCTTGAACGTGAAGATTTTTTTGGTGTCCGGCGACTTAACAATAGTATTTGAACTGAACTAGTAAGAACGTTTTAGATAAAGAAAGGTAAGTGTCCAACGCAAATGTTCTCACTTTTCATCTTTGTAATGTTTCCTGAACTATCTTCAGTATGTAAGTCTCCTTGGATTAATGGCAATGCGTTAGACTTTGGATTGAAAGAATTGGGGTTCGATATTTCTTAGGGGAATATTTGAGAATTTATTTTCATTACGTTTTATCGTATGTGTTAACCACTTTACAAATGTCATACTACAGAAATGGTACGAGAGTTCACAGTTAATTATTGGGGGAGGTGGCACTAGTAATATACCGAGCACATGCATTTTCAGGTAGGAATCCATGAACGTTACTTAGTGTTCGAATGTTCCCCTTCCGTTGCAAGGTCGGTGTCTGGGAGCTGAAAACACTTGACAGCAGATATAACTGAGGATGGTAATAGGCCAAACGACAGAGTGACCGCTATCTTGAGTCTAATTAAAGAAGGGCTGGGGAAGGGATTTGGAAAAAAGTCGGTCGAGGACATGTTGAAAGGAACCGTCCCGGCATTTGCCTGTTGGTGAAAATGGGAAACCACAAAAAATCACTTTCATGACGCCCGAGGTGAAAGTCGAACCTCTGATTTTCGACCTTGAAGCACCTACTTTCAATCGTGAAGTGACCATTAAGGTGATTGTTTACGCTGTCTGGTCTCAAAGTGACTTACGTTGCCGGTGAATGAAAAGTGGGAACGGGAGGTTCATGTTTTGGAAAGGTATAGTATTGGTTGTAAAGGAACGAAATTCTGGTATGAGGGTTGGGATGGGGCACACTCTGCCTTGTGCGGCAACACTGAGAGACGGTGATTCGATTCTCATCCTAGCCATCCCAGAAGTGGTTTCTACTCCAGGAAAATGCCTGGCAGGTTCCCAAGCTAAGGTCATGACCATATATCCTTCCCATCCTTGTCTCAACACCCTAAAACAGACATCACAACAACAAATGTTATCAAACAAATTCAATTCACATCTAACTACATGGTACTGGTGATCAATAGGCTATGTTGCAAGCACTTACTTGAAGCAGTAATAGCAACAACAAACATTTCGAATCAATGGGATACATTATATTGAAACTACGATGCATATTCCTAACGTACAGTAGTCCATATGCATGTGATACCGCGATCAAAGAAAACACGTCGCCTTGCGCTGTCGGATGGGTACGCGCTCAGACTGAAATCATTATGATGGATATAACTGACGTCTCAAAGAGTAATTTCCCGATTTTTTTATAAATTATGTTTGAATTCATAACAATTTGAACTACAGTATTTGCTAGCTGCAGAAAATAATGTCGTTCCATAAAACAATCTTGGCATCGATATCTCCATTGCAAATAATCCCAGGTAACAACAAAGCACGCTGTATTTCTACCCCTCAATGCCATTTAAGAATCTGAAAAGAAGACATTGATAGGCTATCTTTCACGGAATAGATATTAATCAGGTGTAACACTTTAGGTGAATAACCATGTATATAACTGTGTGTCCTATTGGTCCTTTCCATCTCAAAAGACTCCTTTGAATTAAATACACTACTGTTTGTAGAAAGTGAAACACCAGGAACAAGAGATGTGACCACATTGCACTTTATACCACAGATTAGAGACATGACAATACATTACTGATTAGAAGGACAGTCCGGTACATGCACGTTGACGGTCGATCTTCAGTACGGCGTCGCGCTACCACGTGCTACACTCAGAGCCGCTAGATGTCGTGGCATGGAATCATACAGCGCTTGAATACGCTCTGGGGAATACCGTCCCACGCAGATTGTAGGCGCGAAGATAAAGCATCTACAGTGGCGGCAGGTGGACCTAAACGAACAAGTTGTCGACCGACCATATCCCAGACATGTTCGATGGGCGACATGTCAGGCGAACGGGCAGGCCAAGGAAGCAAAGGTATCCGTCGTTCTCCGAAGAAGGCTCTCACATTCCTAGCCACATGCGGGCGGGCATTTTCTGCTGAAATATGGCCTGTGGAACGGCCTGCAAGAGGGGCAGTGCCGCGGGCAGTAAAACTTCCCTGATGTTGCGGTCACTGTTCAGATTGCCCGCAAGACGTATGAGGCGCGATCGCCTGCTATAGGCAATTGCGCCCCAAACCATTACACCTGGTGTTTGTCCACTATGCCGCTCAACAATACAGTCTGCCCGATTGCGTTCTCCACGGCGGCGTCGAACGTGTTTGCGGCCATCACTGTAGGACAGGTTGAAGCGGGACTCGTCCGAAAACACTACATCTCGCCACTCAGCCTGCCAGTGTCGGCGTGCACGTGCCCATTGTAGTCGGAGGCGTCGGTGGTTCCCAGTCAATGGAAGCCGACGCAGTGGCATGCGTGCTACCAGTCCAGCCCTCAAAAGACGGCGCCGCACCTTCGACGCAGACATGTCCACCCCCGTTGCAGTGCTCCAACGTCGAGCCAACATCGAGGACGACGCTGTTCTGTCCGATACGGCCATGAGGAGAAGATGGCGGTCGTCTCGCACTGTGGTCACATTGCGTTGTCCTGTACCCTGTCGTCGCTGTGTACGGCCCTCCTTTCACCACTGGATCCACATAGGCCTTACTGTTGACGCAGCGTGCCCTGTACGTGCCGCAATGTCCCGGAACGACAGACCTGCCTCCCGGAGCCCAAGCATTCTGCCCCGTTCAACCGCACTCACATGCTGATAGTCCACCATGTGATGTCGGCGAGGCATCGCTGCACTTGCTTACACGTTTCTACTTGATATGACGGCCCTACGGCGACAGGGCTGTGCGGAACACTGGCCTGTCCGGTCCCACGACAGAGGGCACTGTTGGGCCAATGTGGACGCCATCTCTCTGCGATTTCTATCACTTAGTATGGTACCGCAGGCCTACACGACCCCTGTTCTGAGAGTGTCTCCGACCATTTCTTCTGGGTGTTTCACTTTCTACAAACAGTACTGTAGATTTTCCATGTGATGGTAAAAATAGCTTTTGGTACAAGAACTACATTGTGATAAAGTATACGACAATACATTGTAGTAAATTTAGCCGTTCGTTTCATGGAGAGGCACATGCATGGTACGACGTAATTTATGGATAGTAGCCTATAGAAGTCAGTGCCAGTAGATACTAGCTTTGGTACTGGGGCTTCGAAAGTTTTCATCTGTATCCATGGTAAGTCAATAACAGCACTGGTAAACTTGTGTCCAAGTAATATAATGAGGCACTTTCTACAGTACATGAATACAAAGAAACCAAGCAGTTGAGGCCCTAGGAGCAGTGAAAGGTGGAAGCTTCCACCCTTCATGACATCTCCAAGTTGTCAGCTTCCAGGAATAACCCTGGTACTCATTTCTGTTCTAGGCTGAGTCGACCCCAGGACTGAAAGTGGCAGTTCTAAAATCCACTATCTGGGTGGGAATAGATCCAACTCCCTTTGAGTTAGTAACTCTGCGTCTTAGCCAGCTGAACTACGCATGAATACATCACGAAATAAGCATGAACCAGAATGTAGTTTATAATATGTATTTATTTTGATGTGTTGCTGGATGTAATAGCCTATTGCTTATGCTAACAATAATAATAATAATAATAATAATAACATTAATACTTTCCCAAAGACCAGTTGAATCGAGGACCATTAATATGTTTTCATTTTCATAAGTTATACCGGCCGCGGTGGCCGAGAACGCTAACGCGCTACCTCGTGCCTCGCTGGCATCGGGAGAGCGTGGGTTCGAATCCCACTTCGGCCGTCCTGAAAATGGTTTTCGTGGTTTCCCAATTTCACCACCAGGAAAATGCCGGGAAGGTTCCTTTCAATAGGTCCACGGCCGATTTCCTTCCAAAATCCCTTCCCTGTCCCGTCCTGAAAATAAAATAAAATAAAAATATTTTTTTTTCATAAGTTATCATGTGTATAATCTATTAAATACGGTACTTATATGTTACTAGAAAATTGGTGCAGATGGTCTCGATGTTCCACCCCTTGAATCAATCACCACACCGCTACTAAAATGAAAAATTAAGTATTAAAATATATATTAAACCCACCAACCTGGACCCAGTGTTTGGGAAGCCAGGCTCTGCCTGTCACAAGTCAGGACTAAGGGCGAGTGATAGAGGAGCAACACCTCTTTAAAAAACCTTGGTCCAGCTGGCCCGGCTGGTAGTACCTCGTAAAGGCCCCAACCAGGGTTACGGTGAAGATGGTCAACGGTTTCTGAAAGCGGATGAGGACATTTATGTCCCAACGGTGGATAAAGCAGAGGAACCATCTTCTGAGCGCAGCGTCTGTTCTTCAGTGAAGCGGCTGCAAAAGGCGTCTGTACTCCAGAGGAGCGGCCTATTACCAAGCTCCGGGGCTTACAACATCGGTTCTATTACTGGGAAGAAGTGATCCGACCCACATTTTATTTAACAACCAAGCATCATGGAAAGTCGTCAGAATGAAGACACTACCCCAGGTGGTAACTGTTCGCAGGAATCCACCACTCCTAGGAGCGCAAGCAGGCCTTCGGATTCTGGGGAGCCTGCATCTATATGCTTAGGAAAGGAGCCTAACAATAGACACAGAAAACTTAAAACCAAACAGAACTACTACTTTGGGACGCTGAACGTAAACTCATTGCTCAAGGTTGGTAAGCACAAAGAACTGACAAAGATCATGCGCGGATTCAAGGGGGAGGTCACGGGGGTCATGACCCCCCCCCCCCCCCCCCGAAACGGAGACCAAATATTTTTGCAAACTCTAAAAAACGAAAACACAATTACCAGACAAATAAAACTTAACGAATTTTAACTGAAAAACAGGTTTTTTTTTCATTTTATTCAATACTGAATTATCTTTATTGGAATGATTATGTTCTGTTACAACTGTACATATTTACAACTTCTAACCTCTTGTATAAAAACTATTAGTTATACAACAAAATCAACTCGTCTGTTTTGTTTAGCAAACCTTGTGATTACCGAATCGATGTTTATAGTGATGTCACGATGAATGTGCAGTAATGCACGGATAGGAAACTGGGGCTTTTTTCGCACCAAAAATTTTTGCCGACGTCCAAACTGCAAGCTTGGTTGGCAATATAAGCTGTGGCTTTCTCCCTTTGTCGGTACCAACTCGACTTGCCGAAACTGTAACGTACCTTGATCCTTTTCTCGAAGCTCTATGTAAAAGTCGCAAAACACGCCGTTGCAATTTGTACGAATATTTTTGGTGCGCTAAACGCATCAAATTTCTATCCATGAAGCTTGCAAAAAAATTGGTCTGGTTTTGTACGTTTGGTTATTTTGTGATTGCGTTTTTAGTGATACCATTTTTATTAACAATTTCTATTCTCTGACCCCCCCCCCCCCCCAAGCCAAACTCTTATCGATTCTCTGACCCCCCCCCCCCCAAACCAAACTCTAGATCCACGCCTGACAAAGATTATGGATGACCACAACATATCGGTCTTGGCTTTGCAAGAAACACGATACCAGGACGAAGATACAATGGATATAGGAGGATATAGGATCTATTAAGGTATGAGAGCAGTGAAGATAGGCAAGAATTTGCCGATGTTTGGAACGGCTTTCGCAGTAAGTAAGAAGGTTACGAACTCAGTAGCGAATTTCTCTGTCCTTCAGAGAGATTGTCTCTTCTCACTCTTCGCTGTGGAAACAAAGAATACACTATGATCAATGTCCATGCACCTATCAATGAGGACAATAGGCGAAATCCTGAGAAAGTAGACCAGTTTTGGGACCTTCTTGAAGAACAAATTGAGAAAATACCTAACATGAACAACAAGATATTATTGGGTGATTTTAACGCCCAATTGGGAACGGAAGCATAATTCAGATCAACAGTAGGAAGATATCCTGCTCACAAGATGAATAACAAAAATGGAATATGACTTGTTGAATTGTGTCGGACATTTGATCTTCAGGTAATGTCGACGTTCTATAAACATAAACCAAGCAAACAGAAGACTTGGCGTTCGCCGGGTAACTTGAATGGTGAGAAACACATTGACCATGTTGCAATCTCTAGAAGAGAAATAAAATACATTATGAACGTAAAAGTTCAGAGGGGTGCAAGGTTTGATTCTGACCACTACCTTTCTAAGGTAAAGATGAATTTTATTCCTCTCAGGAAGACTCCGAATACTGGAAATAGAACTCAGAGATTTGATGTGTCGAAACTTAAAATCAGTCAGGAAGATAAGGAGCAGTATCATCAAAACTTGACCTTTGAATCTAAG
Source organism: Meconema thalassinum (assembly GCA_946902985.2). NCBI lineage: Eukaryota > Metazoa > Arthropoda > Insecta > Orthoptera > Tettigoniidae > Meconema > Meconema thalassinum. The sequence goes on along the minus strand of OX336389.2, from coordinate 557,471,162 downwards.
AATCGGACTGACATCGCTTTTAAGATCCAGCAGGCAGCTACCGCCACAATTCTGACAGCTCCTAAACGACAACATCGGTGGTGGAACGAAACCTGTGATAATGCACTGGCTCAGTGAACAGATGCATGGAGAAAATGGAATTCGACCAAGGGTCAGGAAGATTTTGATGCATTTCGTGGTGCGAGGAATGTTGCAGCCCGAGTGTTCCGATGTGCAAAGCGATCGTATGAGGAACAACAGATGGAACAGATCGAACAGAATTTCCGTAAGAACAACGTTAGGGATTTTTATCAAACCTTTAAATCTAATCTGAATGGTTATCAAGCCCCTAGTCTGTGCTTTAGTGATGATACAGAAAAGCTAGGTATGAACGACAGGGAAAGTTGCGACATTTTGTCTCAGTATTTCAACAAGTTGCTCAACTGTGATGAGCCATCGCTAAAACTATCCAACTCCCTTCCCATTCAAGGTCTGCCCAATTCTCAGCCACCTTGTAAGACGGAAATTAAGCTGATCATAGACAGTCTGAAAGATAATAAGGCAACTGAGGAAGATTCCATAGTGGCGGAACTACTGAAGCTGGCGAATGAGGATACTCTGGACGTATTAGTCTGCCTCTTCCAGGAGATTTGGAGAACGGGTACTATACCAGTTGAATGGCAATCAGCACTAATCCGTCCTCTCCACAAAAAAGGAGACAAGAAGAACGTTGACAATTACAGAGGTATATCGATAGTTCTTGTTCCTTACAAGATTCTTTCTAAAATACTCCTTAACAGAATCAAAACTCAACTTGATCAACAGATTGGCGAATACCAGGCTGGTTTCCGTAAGGGCCGATCCTGCCCAGAGCAAATTTTCAATCTGAAGAACATCATCAGATACAAGAAAACTGGGGGGTCTGAATATGTGGTCGTATTCGTGAATTTCAAAAAAGCATACGATTCGATTGATCGAAAGTCATTATTGAATGTTCTGGAAGAGTTTGGGGTGGATGATTCATCCAGAAATTTGATTAAACAGACTCTCACCAACACAATATCTAAGGTAAAATTCAAGAATGAAATCTCAGAGCCCTTCGAGATAAAAACTGGGGTCAGACAAGGGGATGGACTTTCTCCACTTCTTTTCAATTGTATCTTAGAAAAGGTAATTCGAGAATGGGGAAAATCACTGAACAAAGAAGAAGGAAACTAAGATCAGTTTCGATTAGGCCCCAAACACAAAGGAGTGTATGTTTACTGTCTGGCGTTCGCAGATGACGTAGCCATATTTGCAAACAACACCAGTTCAGCAATCAGGAAGATAAACCATCTGAAAGAAACAGCAGGGAAAGTAGGACTACAAATTTCATTTGAGAAAACGAAATATACGACTAACATCCGTGAAGGTCCAGAATGGTTGTTCACAGACCATGGAAAGATTCGAAGAGTCAAGAACTTTAAATACCTTCGTGAAGTAACCCAAGAGAATGGGCTAGAAAAAGAAGCGACCAATATCCACATCCTGAAACTAGAGCGAGCTTTCCAACTGACTAGAACCATCTACAATAAGAAGGTGATAAGTATAGGAGCCAAACTAAGGCACTACAGCACTGTTGTCAAATCAGAAGGTTTCTATGCTTCAGAGACCCTGTGTATGGATCGGACAAGACAAGGCAATCAGCTACTTAAAAGAGAATGCAGACTACTACGGAAGATCTTGGGCAACAGATGGGTTGACGGACAGGTTCGACTGATATCAAATAAAGAAGTATACAAAAAGATGGAACCGATAACAACAGCAATTAGAAAACGAAGATTGCTGTTTTATGGACACATCTTCCGTATGAATAATGACCGGCTCACAAACAAAATCTGGAATTTTCTTAAACCGAAGATCTCCAAGTTGAAATGGTTCCAAGAGTGTGAGAAAGATATGAGACAGGTGGGCATTACGGAGGATAAAATCAAAGACAGGAATAGTTTCAGAAGGATGGTGAAAAGCTATCAGGGTTTTATGGTGGAGGCGGAACCCAGAAGACGAAGAGGCCCTTTGACAGAGGAGCGGAAGAACAAGCTGATAGATGGGCTCAAGAGATACTGGCAAGATGTCAAAGCCGGCAAACGAACAAGACGCAGACACTGAAATGAGAGTGGTTGTTAACACGCAGTCCATAGAGGCTCAAGTCGATAGTAAAATATATATATATATAATATTCAGTATCGATCAATTAAGAATCATCCCTTAGAGATGGTAATTTATGTAACACTTCAGTTTAGTTTATGGAAAGTCTTATGCATGGCATGTAATAGTTTATGAATGATATGCTAGAAAATTCTGTGCCAGTAGATAATGCTAAAAAATTCTGTGCCAGTAGATAAAGGTAAAATGGTGGTTCATTATACGAACTTTGTATTTCCTCCTTTGAATGAGATAGGAGAAATATATCTTTTTACAATTTCGCACAGCGGCCATCTTTCAGATGATAAGTACGCCAGAAAAGCTATGACCTTTTAGGATCTGACGCCAGCCAAAGATGGCAACACTCACTTTCGATTGTTTGAATGTGCGTCGGCAAGGGTGCCATTGTGCTGATACCTGAATTAAAAAACAAGACCAAAAATCACGCTCTAACACAGCACTTTGTGTCAACTTTATAAATTGATGTGTTGTTTGAGTCTTCAGTTATTTGACTGGTTTGATGCAGCCCTCCATGACTCCCTGTCCTGAGCTAATCGTTTCATGTCTACATAGCTACCACACCCTACATCCGAGGCAATCTGTTTAACATATTCTAACCTTGGTCTAACTCTACAGTTCTTGTCCTCGACCCTTCCTTCCATAACTAAGCTTGCGATTCCTGAGTCTCTTAATACGTGTCCTACCAACCTATCTCTTCTCTTCATTAGCAGTCGGCAGAAACATCTCTCCTCTCCCACTCGTTTTAATACCTCTTCATGTGTAACCCTATCTAACCATCTGATCTCCATCATTCTCCTATAACACCATATTTCAAACGCTTCAATTCTCCTCTTTTCTGCTGCACCTATAGTCAAGTTCCACTTCCTTATAGCGCCACGCTCCAGACAGAGGCTTTCAAAAATGACTTCCTAATACCTAAATCTATATTCGATGTCAACAGATTCTTTTTCTGAAGAAATGCTCTCCTTGCCTGAGCCAACCTACTTTTTATATCCTCTTTGCTTCGTCCATCACTGGTTATTTTGCTTCTTAAGTAATAGACGTCTCCTACTTCCTTTATATTTACACCTGCCAATTTGATGTCCATAGAGGTTTCTGATTTATTTCGGCTGCATTGATGAAATTAATATAATTTTTATATTCCTTTGTAAATTGAGTCGCTAAAGGAAACTGAGGGCCCAAAATGACACTTGGGTGCGTAAATATATGACAAATATGAATAACGTTTGAAAATATTATGGCTCAAAAATAGATAGGTACTGTTATCAATCGCAGTACAGCCCACCACACCATTCAGGTGGCAAAGATTTCGACTCCCATGACGTTGCCTGCTTATTAGTCCAGGAGGTAGTGCTGGTGAGGGTTGGGAGAAATGCTCAGTTACTCTCCCGTGAACAGTACCTTCTGATTACATCCCTTGCCTCGCAAGACGGGAAGCTCGTGAGCAGACCTAATTATCTCACTTTTATACTTTGTCTTTCCACTACATTTCATCACATAATGATGTTCCCTGTTACACTTGAGTAACTATGAATATCTTGTTTGAGATGTAAGCAGTGTTCCTTGAACATACAAGGACTTCTTCTGATGATGCCATAAGAATTTCGTCGATCCTCCTGGAATGTGTCGGAACACGGAGGTCCAACTCTATTTCTGTTCATGCTAGAACAGCCATTATGAAATATTGATCCGCACTCCGAAAGTTCACTCCACGAGGCTCCTCAATCACTAGTAATCATAAACGTGAAAGTTAATCGAGCACCTAGCTCTAGCCTCGGCAAATATGGCACCACACTGAACGAAACGTGAAGCTTCCCTTAAACTGAGAAACACAAGCTTACTGACGTGAAGTAAAGGATGAAAAAGAACGTTATACTGTAATATCACTTCATATGCGTATTCTCGCAGTGCAGTCTGATACGATACGGCTGGCATTTAATATAATTGTGTATGTGACAATACATCGTGGTATAGTAGCTAGAATTCTCACTGTCACGCTTGTGGTCCGCGTTCGATTCCCGACTCCGCCAGGAAATTTAATACTGGTCCGAGGGTTGCTGCACTCGGGCCATTGGGGCAATGATGAGAAGAAATAGGGTCGATTCTCGCCTCAGTCATCCTTGAAGTGACTTTTCGAGGTTTTCTGCTTCTACTACAAGCAAATGCTAAGATGGTTCCTAACATAATACCATGGCCACCTACTTCCCAATTCTAGCCTAGGTTACAACGATACACACTAATAGAGACACCACAACAACTCAGTTTATCAGACAAATTATGCGCATATCGAAGTATAAAGAGCTGATAGCCACAATGTTCACACTCCCAAATGGCTAAAACAACAACAACAATACATCGTCCAGGATTACACTTCATTTCAGACAAGCTATAATTGGTATACACTGTCATCGAACACAACTCCGTAGTTTGTGACCTACTCCTGTACATGTAAATTATTATTGAACTAGCAACCCGACCCGGCTTCGCCCGGGAACAGTTAATAATGCATTACGTGATAAGCGCTTTTCTTTATCCAATGTCAATGAACAACGACCAATATCCGTTTTACGTCTCGGCATGATGGGTTGAAATCACTGACTGGACTATTAATTATATTATCATGGAGATGCATGTGCAAGAAATTCTTGTCTGACGTAATCTAAGAATGGCGAGGTGCATGAAACACAAATCCCCCTTCCGTCCTATCTTAACTTGACTGTGAATTTTGCGGAACGAAAAGTTCACATGCGAAATGAAGAAAAGCCGAGTTGTACTTCCAGGGAAACTCCAAACACAACCACTCTTCTCATAAGTTTTTAACTCAACACGACTCGACAGTTTGCTGCTGGCTGTAACTGGGGCAATAAGCTCGTCCGCTAGCTAAGCTGTAACCGGGATGATAGACTCGCCCCTAGCTAGCTCGTAAACTGTCGCCTCAGTAACTAAATGGAGATTGTTGGAAGAAATGAAAACGTAAAAACATTATAGTAGGCGATGTATTGAAGATAGAGATATACTCTCCCAGGCTTTTTTTGTAGAAATTTTCATGCTGAACAATTCTTACACTCATATTATATAGATATTTTTAACGGTTTGCCCAGCGTAAGCTTAAAAAGTGCCCGGACGCCAGTTTTATTTCCGACTTTTTCACTGAAATCGTTAGTGCTTGACTTCCTTTGGTTATAAATAAATTATTTTCTACAGAAACCTTCCTCGAGATATCCTTTACAGAATGGTCAAAACCGCATCAAAATCCATTCAGTGATTCTCGAGATTACCCGTCACATCCAAGAATCGGGGACTTTGTTTTGTACTAAGTAGAGATTATACGCCAATCATTATAATTTAATATAATATAATCCCCCTTCCGTCCAATCTTAAATTGACTGTGAATTTTGCGAAACGAAAAGTTCACAGGCGAAATGACAGTTGCACTTCTAGGGAATGGCGAGGTGAATGAAACTCAAATCCCCCTTCCGTCCAATCTTAACTTGACTGTGTTTCACAGGCGAAATGAAGAAAACCCGAGTTGCACTTCCAGGGAAACTCCAAATACAACCACCCATCGGTAGTGAAATGAAAACCACAGTGAAAATCAAACATGTTTTATTTCCAACATTTAGCTACTGTAGGGGTAGACCAATGTTAGAATATGTTAAACAGATTGCCTCGGATGTAGGGTGTCGGAGCTATGTATAGATGAAACGATTACCTCAGGACAGGGAGGCATGGAGAGCTGCATCAAACCAGTCAAAAGACTGAAGACTCAAACAACAGCTACATTTCCCACCTACTTCTCTACATAGTCACTGCTCCGACTTAGGTACTTTTCGTAGCGTGGTATGAACTTTCCAATCCCCTCGTCATAGAAGGTCGGCACCTGTGTCTTCAGCCAAGTTTGTAAACTGGTCTGCAGCTCATTTTCTGTGCCAAAATGCTGTCCTCCTAGACACTTTTTCATGCGAGGAATGAGATGAAGCATCTTGGGCACCCATCTCGCATACAGTTTGCGGTACTGAAATGCCTCACTCACGTTGGTGTAGAGAGCTGACCTTGAAATGTCCGGAAACGACTCATGCAACACAGAAATTGTGAACCGCCAATCTTCTCGAATCTTCTGGTCCACTCGCTGAACGAGATCATCGGTTAACACTCGCTTCCTTCCCTGACAGCCAGCATCATGAACGTCTGTACGACCTGCATCAAGGTTCCTGCACCATTGCCGCACTTGTCACTCATGGCTGTTTCACCGTACACGTTACACAATCGTCGGTTAATTTCAGCTGCGTTGCTCCCCTCCGCATGAAGAAAGCTAATTACATCACGCGCTTCACACACTCTTTTGTCCACTCTGTTTACTAGCGTTATAAAGGTTACATCAAACATAGATTTTTTTTTACCGTTATGGAAGTTACGACAAATTGTGGTTCGAGTTTTTTGGGGAGGTCTGTGCCATTGTCTGTATCTCAAAGTGAATGAATGAATGAGTGAATGAATGAATGAATTAATAGAAAGGGGCCACATGATTACTTTTGAAAGAAACTGATGAGTTCCATTTTTAGTTTGCAAACGGAACATCACATATAAAGAGTGAAGCCTGTTCATATCATTTTTAGTTTGCAAATGGAACATCACATATAAAGAGTGAAGCCTGTTCATATCATTTTTAGTTTGCAAACGGAACATCACATATAAAGAGTGAAGCCTGTTCATATCATTTTTAGTTTGCAAACGGAACATCACATATAAAGAGTGAAGCCTGTTCATATCATTTTTAGTTTGCAAACGGAACATCACATATAAAGAGTGAAGCCTGTTCATATCATTTTTAGTTTGCAAACGGAACATCACATATAAAGAGTGAAGCCTGTTCATATCATTTTTAGTTTGCAAACGGAACATCACATATAAAGAGTGAAGCCTGTTCATATCATTTTTAGTTTGCAAACGGAACATCACATATAAAGAGTGAAGCCTGTTCATATCATTTTTAGTTTGCAAACGGAACATCACATATAAAGAGTGAAGCCTGTTCATATCATTTTTAGTTTGCAAACGGAACATCACATATAAAGAGTGAAGCCTGTTCATATCATTTTTAGTTTGCAAACGGAACATCACATATAAAGAGTGAAGCCTGTTCATATCATTTTTAGTTTGCAAACGGAACATCACATATAAAGAGTGAAGCCTGTTCATATCATTATCATGGAACAGCTCAAATAGGAGAAATATAACATTTGTTTGTCCGATGACTACGTTCTTCGAGCAGTATATTCGCCACTGCCATGATAGACTGCAGCTAACTCCATCGCGGTTCTCTCCCATGTAGAGTAAGTAGCTTCTTGCGTGCTGCTGCAGATCACTATAAATACAACCGCGTCAAATCATTTATTTCAGGCCATGGTTTCGTTGTACACCAGCGAGCAGTGCAAGCAGTAAATAATGGAATATCTTGACTTTGTGCACCCTCAAAGTAAGACTGAATGTGGAACGATACAGTGATATTCTGTCCAAGAACCATAACTTGGCACTATTCCTCTAACTACTCGTTTAACACAGTGTGAGAAAGGAAAAATACAACACGCATTATGCAGCTTAACTCTGATATGAGGAGTAGGTGACCTCGCTGTTCCATCCCTTCAACAATAACTAACTATAACTCTGATATACTAAGCTTGGTGTTCAATTCTCTTACATTGGTTGCCTCGTGTTGTAGCAGCTACCATTCTTGGCTGTCGTCGCGGAGGCCTGGGTTCGATTCCCGCCTCTGCCAAGAAATTTCATTCTTATCTGAGGGCTGGAACGGGATACAATCAGCCTCGCGAGCCAAAACTGAGAAGCGGTGGGTTCGAATCCCACCTCAGTCATGTAATTGTTTAAGCTGGGACAAATGCAATGATTCTACTACATGAGACCCACGTTGTGCGTCCAAACTTAATGGTTATACCGGGATTGACTATCACCATCAGCACCAAGTCCTACTGTTGGGCGACAGATGTAATGGACCTTAGAATAGCCCCTCAGTTGAGGCTACCAAATATAATGTTTGTTAATTGTTTGCTGGGCGCCATCGGGTGCACTGCCATGTGAACACCGAAATGAAATACCTTTGCACATACCAGGATGCATATGCCTCGCAGACTCTTTCTCTCAGGACGTGGGGAAACTAGATTTCTAACCAGGATAATATTCATTTGAGAAGAGAGGTTCGACTTATAGTAATTTCTAACTACAGAAGAAGAAACACCGTGCATGAATTTAAAGGTAAGAAATTTAATTATAACAAAGACATCAAGACATGGCAATAATAAGAAATTGCGGAAGTTAATCTGAGCGTGGTGGCCTAAATAATAAGGAGATGAAGTGTTATTTAATTTATTTCCAAAGCTAAAAAATTTACTTTAATTGACCAAAGAACGATTTACGGGAAAGACAGAGACTCTTGTAATCTGGCCAATACGCTCACCATTTGATGTCATCTCGTGAAGTCGCTCGCTTAAGCCTGAGCAAACATGCTGTTGTTCGTTGATTCCAGACATCCTTCCTTCCGTATTTCGCGTTGGAGTTGCTGATATTGAAATTTACGTTGAGTGTGATGAAGTATGAGTTCTAGAATCACATTAATGACAGTGGCCCAAATATCACCACCAAAGTCATTTGTACGTGTCGACATCAAGTCTCTAGTACTTGTTATGAAATTCAAGCAGCCTGAGCTTATGGCCTAAGTCTATGATGATAAGCCAGTAGAATAGCTTGGTAGTCAAGAAGCCACGATAGCCGTGAAGCCAAGATAGATAGCTCAAAGTTTCTATCGATAGACCTTGAGATCAGTGGAGTCAGCCTTTATAAAACATTTACCATACCCCATCTCCAATTCCAGTTAGATGGACCCTACTCCAATATATCCTTGGTAGTCATTGCAACTTCCTTCTTCTTCATTTAGACAGAATTCTTGGCCTGTGATTCGGTAAACTCTTCACGTGGTATATAATTCTCAGAACTCACGACTTCCTGGCGTGTACCCTGTCCATTGTGTTCGAGGACTTGACGCTCGGTGATCGCGTTGCTGTAGTGTAGGCCTACTTTCGTTGTTGGAGTTCCAAGGAAGTCTCCCGCTGCGCGAGTGACCAGAATACTCAATGTTGGCACAGTATTAGCAACACCTCACTGAATTAAGAAAGACTTCATTTCCACATTCTCAAGTCCCTCGTTATAATTTGAAATATCAGAATGAAACTTTATATATTACACTATAACAAATTAATTAAAATTGAAATTGAGACTTCCTAAAGCATACGCAACAATATGGCGTAAATTAATAATAATTATAACAAAAACTGAATAATTAAATATACGGCTACAATACTGCCCAAAGTTTCACCAGTAAATTAATAATAACCCTCCACGGCGTGTCATGTCCACATACACCCGTCATTTTGATTATATCACAGTCATCATGGAGGTGGTATTCGTGGTTTCCACACTCCTACTGCTGGCAAATGACGGGATGGTTCCTAACTAAAGGCCACGGCCGTCTCCTTCTTAAAGCTCATCTGAATTACAACTACACACACAAGTTCTTGCATTGCGTCTGTATCGACATGGCGTGGGATTTTTAAATTCTCTTTATAAAGCCAAACGTCTTTCATTATTGCTGGAGTTTCAGTATACAAGTCTAAAATCTTGAAAGAGATTGTTCTCATTAACTAGGCTACTTGCCAAGAGGCTACGACATTGACTCTACACGTCTTAAAGATTGTATTCAGGAAAATTCATGTGTTCTATTAGGATAATTCACTTCCCTCAAAAGTGATCCAATTATAGGGGAGGGTTTTCACTCCATTGCACAGTTAATCATTATTACAATACGCTACAAGTTTTGATTATTGAGTGTGTTCCACGGGTGGATAGAGAGGAGATGTCAAACATTTGAGTGCCTTAAGAAAAAACTGGGGTAGAAGTTCGGATGTTATTCCCAAATGGAAGTACCCAGAGAGTTCCAACAATAAGTAATGGAATGACATTTCATCTTTTCGTCATAGTTCAGTCATCACCGTACTACAGAGATATGGAGGTACATATCTTGCAACGTTTTTGCCCTCTCTGGTGTGACAAATGTCATAGTTTGGTGAAGCAATTAATAAATACTTACCTCGTACCTGTATAATGATAAAAATAATTATAATATTGAATGGGAGCCAGGTCGCAACTTGATGTCGTTCCAAATTTACAGATAAGTAATAGATACCAGAGCAGCAAAGTTGTCTATCTCTAAGATCGTGACGTATCTTAGTCATGAACCAATAAGTTGTCGATTTGGGAGAATAGGATGCCTTAAACATAAATCTATCTACGTTAAAAGAAAGACCTAGCACAAAAAATAATTTATTCACAAAGCAGCAGTTAAAGTTAAAGTCAAAAATATACTCGATAAAATAAGCTGTAATTTGCGTGACTATGACGAAATATGCAAAATGGAAGCAATGGAATTTAAAAACAATTGTAAAATTTTAAACAATAGAAAATTACAGAGATCTTGTGTTTGGGCAATACTTAAGCTCACCGGTGTAGACTGGATGATCATGACCTCGTGTCATGACGTCAGGTTGTTGGATGTTGAAGTTCTCGGACATCTCCAAGAATGCAGTCCCCCTCGTTGATCGACGATGAAGATAAGAATTTATATTAAGTAGCAGTCACGAGCTGCTAATTGAGACGGTGATCGAATCTAATTCAATAATCGCCTCAGTAAATATGAAGGATATGTCGCCTCCGTAGCGTAGCGGTCAGCATGGTTAGCTGCCGCCCCGGAGGTCCTGGGTTCGATTCCCGGCTCTGCCACGAAATTTGAAAAGTGGTATGAGGACTGGAACGGGGTCTACTCAGCCTCGGGTGTTCCAAATGAGTAGAGGGGGTTCGATTCCCACCTCAGCCATCCTCGAAGTGGTTTTCCGTGGTTTCCCACTTCGTCTTCGGGCAAATGCCGGGATGGTACTGTACCCGTAATTACCTACCATTACCTGCTGCATCCCACGAAGACTGCTGGATCGTAGAACCTGAAAATCCCCGGCTATAAAAACCCCCAGGTCCTACTCACAGATGAATGGGATAATAGGGTACAAATACAACTAACAAGGGGGCATTACGAAAGACCATGGCCGCTAAAGCAAACTAGGGTCAGAGAGCAAGAAATTCCTATGAAGGAATATCTCGGAGGCGTGGAATACCCCGAAATACCCAGCGATGGCCTTCCTAATACACCCTTCCTTCACCTCTCCAAAAGACCACGCCAATTATACAGTTAACTAACAATATAATTTATTCAGAAAAATGTGAACAAACAAGAAAGTTTCAACCCTAAAAAGAAGCTCACAAAAAAAACTTCCCTAAGGGTGCTCAAAACGAAGTATTTACAACAGAAACTCTTGTCCAGAGTGACACATTGTGAACTGTTCTGTCTCCCTTTTATATAACGGAGCCTTGCGAGAAATATGTCCTTGCTCGGTCCCCATGTTCGTGTGCTTTACGGTACACACTTCGCCTTTGTGCAGCTATCCTGGAATGCGATACTTTTATAATTACACACGGTACTATCACCTTTAGTTCCACATTGAATTCACATATCAATCTGCGCTTTTCGTAATTGCTGCAACACGCGAGCGCTCCTCCTACCCCCTCTGAGTTGGACTTAATTCTCCGCTAGGGCGCAGTATAAACGTTTTTTCCAAAAATACAAGCTTCTTAATACTTTCATACATGTACATAAGCATTCAAGCATTCTACCATGTTATTTAAGACTTTATTTTATAACACAATGCTCCACTTAGCCTTAATGTTATAATTCATGTTCTTTATGCAGATGTAGAGAGTTCTTTGACGTCACAAACATCACCTGTTGTCTTTCAAAGACTCCATTTTCCTCCTCTACGATCTTCGATGAGACTCGTGCATCTTCGTCAACCTTGGGCAGCAAGCACTCCCGAACGGTAAATACCACATGTTCGTAATCCGAGTAATGTTCTAGGTTTGTCACCTAGTGGCGCGCGAGCCATGAAATAAATGGTACAGTACCTTCTTCAAGACCACGGCCGCCTCCTTCCCTCTTCCTTGCATATCCATCCTGTCCATCCATTACCTTCCCTCATGAGGCCCCTGTTCGCTTTGCAGGTGAGGCCGCCTGGGCGAGGTGCCAATCACACCTCACCAGTTGTATCCACTCCGATAAGATGTTCCCAGCTCTAGGACACTGCCCGTGGAGGTGGTAGTGGTGAGTTCCCTCGCTGAGTCCGTAGGTTCCACCAACCTGGAGGGTAAACGACTAAGAAGAAGAAGAATAAGAAATATGAAAGATACACAATCATATCACCTCCAGTGTAGGATTCTAATACTTGGCAATATATAAGCAAGCTGAGTTGTCGGATGACAAAATATTAGTCGGTTTGTCAGAAGACAAAATGAGCAGTCTACTTGTCAGAAGACAGAATATGAGTTTTTCTCGGAAGACAAAATAATAAAGCAGTCTTCTTCTAGGAATATTGCAACACCCTCCTATGTATCTGAACTAAAAGTGAGTAGGTTCCCCGTCGTGTCTGTTATTGAGAACCAACAAACAGCTTTCGCAGGAATCTCAGTACGTCCTAACTTAATATAAATGACCTACATAAAATCTTACTTATATATGGATAAATTAAATGATATCATTCAGTTTATATGCGAATTAAAATAAAATAAAATAAAATATTGTAACAAATTGAATAAAATAATAAATACAAATGGACAAATTGGACCATTACAACCTGGGTAGCCAGAATGTGCTACAAAATAAACTGTGATATAATCAGGATGTAGGAATTGAGTGGCATGATCCGGGTTCTCTACTTCTTTCTGCAGATATTCTGAGTCTGACTGTATTATTACCACAGGAAATCGCAATAACCCAGCCCTACGTACTACCCTACCAGCGAATTGTTACCGGTGGCGGAAATTGGAACTAATGCGCTCCGTCCGGCCACACGCCTGCGATAGACGTGCAGTTGTCGCCAGCGAAACCTCATCGCGTGTCACCTGTGTGCATGATTCATGCTGGCTCGTGCGCTGCGCGTTGTGTTCTCATTGTATGCCTGTACATGCTTTCCCCTCTTGCCCCGGAACCACTCACTGCAGCCTTAACGAGGCGAGATGACGTAATGTGTACACTACAGCTGCACTCCACAGCCAGCGGTAACAATTCCCTGGTAGGGTAGTAATTGCAGTACAGATAAACACCACAAGGGGACAATGTCTATGACATGCAGTGTCATAACGAAGCACCATTAACAATGAGAAGAGTGGTTTTATTCCATCCATACAATGATATGTTAGGAAATAACGATCTGCTATATCACGCGCAGTCAGATAAGGGCGAGTGAGTCTGTGTCATTAGACATTTATAACCTCAGAAGTACGGTTACGCCTAAGGTTCCCTCCAAAATAAGAGGGCTGATCTAGATATGAAACAAGGAACCACGTGGTGCCTCGTTCGAAGCGAGCCCGCACGAACTTTCTAATTAAACTGAAGATGCAGTACTAAGGACGAGAATTTACTTTCTTGACACCAGGTGATGTTATTCTCGATTATGTTTGTTTGATTGCAGCAACGAACACAACTGAGAAAATTTGAAGTTTATAACGCACGTTACTTAACGCCTAACACACAAAAGAACGTATTTTCCTAAACCATTATTAGGCCTATGAATTTCTTATCCTTACTAAGGTTAATTTGTATCACAATATACTGATGAAATAAATAAATAATTAAATTTATAAATAAATAAATAAATAAATTTTAAAAAAGATAAGAGGCTTATAGTAGTCGCATATGATGTGTAACATCTGACATGTTATCCTACTATGAAATTGAGATGAAATGTATTTGAAGTCAACTGACATGTTATCCTACTCTTATACTACACAGCTTGGACATTCATAAAATGTTAATTTACGCTCCGTTTTCATACTGGTACTATGATGAATGTATTGATTGAATTGGAGATATGCTACTGTCACACTTGTTTGAACAAACATCACATATTATGTTGTAAATTAAGAGGAGGAATGAAACCATAGTCTCTAGCCTATCTATAGACTACCGGTACTAGAAATAATGTTCATTACAATCAAATTTCCCAACTCCTGCTTGGTGCAAACTATTGTAATAAAAATTAGATAAATCGTAATTTCATTCTGTTAAAATGACGCATAATGTTATGATATGTATCGTTTAAATCGATAATCCGGTAGCAAAAATAATTGCTGGGACTGGGGTTCGAACCTTAGACCACATGATTCGCAGAACAAGATGTTATCCACGCAGCCATTAACACCACAGACATTTGGAGTACTCATTTCATGTGCCGGTAATAAAATGGAAGTATTTTTTATGCTCCATTAATATTTTGCTTTTTTTCGATAATGTTCCTGCGTGGAATTGAGTTTTAAATTAGTTTTGAATACGCCTACTTGAAAGTAAAGGGAATTCCTATGAAAGGATAGTCCAGTTCCCGTATAAAATCATCGATATACAGGGTGCTTCAAAAAAATGTATACACACTTTGAACTTCCATAGAAAATGTATTTACCGTTTTACAAAGTTAAATTTCAGGAAATTAGAAAGCTGAAAGTCCAATGTAAATGAAACATAAATAACAAATGTTAATACTGTTCAAATTGGCGACCTGCAGCATCAATACAATTCTGAGTACGAGTCACAACTGATTCTGTACATCGTATCAAAACGTCCAATGAGATTTCTCTACACACGGCTTGAATCTCATTCCAAAGAATGTCTAGGTTACGTGGTTTACGTTTGTACACCTCATCTTTTACTGTGCCCCATAAGAAGAAATCCAGTGGTGTAAGGTCTGGAGAGCGTGCTGGAAACTCGATTGGCCCCCTGCGTCCTATCCTCTGGCCCGGCAAATTTTGATCCAGGTAAGCTCGTACGTCCCTGTGATAGTGCGGCGGGGCACCATCTTGTTGAAAATAAAAATTATCATTACCGTATAATGCACGAATGGCAGGAAATATGGAATCAGCAAGCATTGTTAGGTAAGTTATACCAGTTACAGTGCCTTCAAATCGAAAAGGTCCAATGAGTCCCCTTGAAGACAAACCGCACCACACATTTACACCAGGCAAATTTACAGCTTTTTCAATTGTAATGTGAGGATTTTCTTCACCCCAGTAAACACAATTGTGCCTATTGACAGTTCCATTAAGTTTGAATTGGGCTTCATCCGACCTAATGATGCTACCCATAAATCCCGGTTCACGTATCACCATCTCCTGAACCCATTCACAAAATTGCAACATTCGATCTGGATCGTCGTCACTTAGCTGTTGCACCAGCCTTGGAATGTAAACACGATACTTGCCTCTCTTCAGAATGCGTAGCACACTGCTAGCACTTACATCACTTTCACGTGCCCCTTGCCTTGAAGATTTGTTAGGAGAGCGTTGAAACAGTTCCAAGACTGCCGTTGATGACTCATCACTTGTAGCTGTTCGAGGTCGACCTGAATGACCTTTATGCACATCACACACTGTTCCATGAACTTCGAATTTGTCTCGTATGCGTGCAATTGTTAATCTTGAAGGTGGTTCTGTATCATACTCCCTTCTCCACTGTCTTTGAACTTCATTTACATTCTCAAACTTCCAGTACCATTTAATAACCTGCTTACGTTCTTCAAAACTCAAACGTACGTCCGCCATGTTGATATTACAAATTCCAACTGACAATATAACATAGAGGGACGATTATGCTGCCACCTGGCGAAGAAATATAATATTAGCCTTGTAGAGCGGGAAAACTACGATAGTTTAAAGTGTGTATACATTTTTTTGAAGCACCCTGTATATTACATTGATCACTGCATTACCGCAATGTGGGTTAATATCTGAATAGCCATTGTGCAGAAATATAATACCGGCTTTGCCGACTAGATACAATGCTTCATATAAAGGCTTATCATCATTTAAATACTGATACGAAGACATGTGGTTTGTGTTTCAATGAGTTGACACCAGAGTTCGCATGAGCGTTTGCCGTTCAGTATGAAAGTGTTGAGGAAACTTACTCGGCGAGTGGATGCCCATCACCTTTATCCAGAGATTGAAAAACAGACTCTTAATCAATCATAATTGTTTTCAGCAAATATGATTTAATGAATATTTTCACACCAAAGAACGACTACTTGATGATGATCCATTGTAGAAATATCTGTAATGGCGCCTCCAAACCTTGAAGTAATCCATATGTTATATACATTCCACATGGTACCACTGTCAGCTGGATCGGATCGCAGTTTTCAAAATCACTCCCAAAAACTATCCAGCAACCGAGTGGAAAGATGTTACACATCAATAAAAATAGCATGAAATTTTATTAAAATAGCAAACAAAACTACTGTAAGCAAAGAACACTGCAGTACATGAATTCTTGTCTAGCAATTAAAACAAAACTTTGTGTAGAAGTCTAGGCTCCTGAGAGCCCATTGGGCTCGCGCCACGCCGTGTGGAGACCAACTGCATAGCAGATAATTCAGTACAGGGTGCCTAATCCAGAAGGAAAAGTTCGAGCCTGCTCATGTCTAGGTTAACCGTCTTGTCTTTCAGTGGGAAAACGTTTTTACAAGTTTTGACTTTCACGTCAATAAAATTTCATTAGTTGTTGTTAATTCAGTTTTGAGCTTGGGACATCTCAAACATCAGCCCCATAAACATGGGTGAGTTTGTAAGATGTCATATAACCTGTATTATTTTGGTGTCTAGAGTCTGTATATTTGTAATTAAAGCTAGGATTATAAATATGGTGGCCGTGGTCTTAAATTAGCAGCTATCCCAGCATTTGCCTGGAGTAGAATTGTGAAACCATGAAAAGAAAAACACCTCAAAGATGGCTGACGATGAGGTTCATCTTACGAGTCTGGAGATAGCTTGTCTCATTGCTTTGCTCATTAACGCTGTACCCGCAATCCAGGGCCGTCAGGTCGTTATCCATAGTTTGAATGGAGCGCCGAACTGAGTTTGAACTAGCGCTCATAGGAGGAGAGCCTATCGGAGGAGAGCACGCGCCCACTTGGCGAATGGAAGAACGCTGAAGGTGCTCGAACTTATGGAGCTACCATATTCCCGTGAGATAGAAAGAAAAGTCTTATGGCAGGATGCAGCCCCTGAATTTACATTGATTCCAGTAAAAGGACCAAGAAGATAGCTTTATGCACTCCCAAGTTATGAAGGAAGGACGTTTGGGGTATGACGTAACTGCTGACGCACGTGAGGAGCCCAAGCGGTATATATACTCCGATGAGCAGACAGGAGGTATGCAATGTGTTCAGTATCAGAGCAGCGTGTCTCTCTGGTCCAATTTGTGTCAGTGCAACCCTCGAGCCAGTGTTATAATACGTCATCGCCGTGAATAAGTATACGGGTTGCCAGAATGCGCGGAGTAGAAGGTTCTGGAAGGCCTGTGAATTTTCTAAGTGTCTACGGTGATAGTATTACTCGTGAGAAGAAAGACTTAGTTATTTTTCAAACAAATGTGAGTTGAACTGTACTTTATAAGATTTGTGAACTGTCATATAAGAAGTGACTGTCATAATGTACTGTACTCTTATATGGATATCGGCTAGGAAATTATTAATCTCTTCAAAAGTTTTCTAAATTGTCCCTTGTTAAAATATTGCTATGCTGGAACTCGACACCAAACAGGTTTTGACATCGCAGAGTTAACTCAGTTAATTCAGCCGACCAATGGCGAGATTAGCAGTCACGTGGCGGACTTGAAACTAGACTGCATCGAGAGACAAAGAACCGTACGAGTGTGCGCGAGGAGAATCGATGATTCCCGAAGAGAGCTCACCCCGGCGCGAGCTGTAAGCGTGTCTGAAGCGTGGAAGGGGGAGATCACGGGAACGGCACGCGGCGCACAGCCAATCAGAAGCGACCTTACTTAAATTAACGCCAGCATTGTAATGAGCACAGCTAATTACCAATACATTTTTAATACATCGAAACATCATGAAGGTTATTAAATAATAAATAAGCACTATTTATTAAAATTGCAGCCAATTATTTATTCGATTAAGGATGATTGTGATCAACTACAATCAGCGACCAATCAGAGCCTTGGTCTGAAAAGGACGCGGGTTTGGAGATTTGATGAGGGGGAAATGATAGAAGACTCTGGGCTCTTAATATTTGCGATTTCAACGGAGAAGGACGTCTCAATAAGCTACTCGACAATTAAACAAAGCAAATAGAAATTCACCATCGAAGGCACTTAGTTTGTGCAAGAAGATATATGAAGTCGACATTCAACGAATTATAAAGTTTATAGAACGAATCTACAGTATCAACTATGTCGAAATTCCTGAAGTTGAGGGAGGAATTTACTAACGAATTTACAGCAGTTATGATGGTCAACTAAAAGGTTATGGGAACAGAACTCTGATGGCAGCAAGAATATTCGAAATGACATAACATCAATTTCGCGGGAGAGATTAACACCTCATCTCTCCCATGCCTTAAATTCTACATCTACAAGTCATTTCAACAACTAAAATGACAGCATATATCAGAACTTTGGCGTAAGAAGATAGAAGAATTTTCTGTACGAGAGTGGCCAGGGATGACCCGGCGCTTTCAAGAGAGAAAGGGCTATCCCATCTCATACAAGAAGAATCACCAGTGGAAGGAACGGCAACACGATGATGATGGTGTACGAATCCCGGACCTGTCCGCATGGGAACTTCTGTATGAGACCGGAGCAGACCAAACTACATCATTCATGCAGGCTTGCGCTTGGAAACGATCCGTTTCTAAAGGACAGGAAAGGAAGCCCACTTCTAGTCATCTTTAACGCAACACAAGGTAGTCTTCGGACAAACGATATATCCCACTTTGTAGATTTTTGTAGACCTTTTAAGAATATCCGAAAAACTAGTTATTGATGCCATTTTTCTATATTTAAATTATATTATTGTAATTTCCGACGTTATATTTTCATAACTACATCATGCGGATGTTTATTCACGTTTTTCGTCGAATTTGAGAATTTGGAATTTTTCTTTAGAATTTTCCTTTGATTTTTTTGAATTTTGCGACTTTCGAAATTTGAATGGGGAGATTTTACAGTTTAGTTCAGGATATATTTATGGTAAAGGTTAAATGTGTTCAGATCACATTTTGTAAATTTTTGAATTGTAAGATATCGTTGTTTTTTTTTGTTAACGATAATAATGACGGAAATTTATTCCAAGAATGTTATACAGAGATATGTTTAGAACGCAATTCTTAAAGATCTTATGTTGAGATCTACGCAAAGTCACGATCAGATAAATTATTAGACAGGTTTGTTTAGAAATATTTGGTGACTAACAATATTATAAAGTATTAAAATTTGTGAGAAATATATTAAAGAAAGAATATGTAAAGGAATACAATGTGAAGTTAACAAATACTAATTTTAGCGTATTTTGAAGTAATAAGAATGTGAAGAAAGAATTAAAGGAATATAGCAGCTAATTGAAAGCTTTTATAGAAATGTGCAGGATGCAAAGAAATAAGATTGTTATTTGAAGACTATTATTTTATCGTATTACCTGTTAAATTAATTCATTGATAGAACCAGTACGTTTATTAAATATTTTATTATGGTTGTTGTAACTATGAAAAGAATTTATTAACTATGAGAAGTGAGTTAAGAAGTAATATGTTTATGAAAGGAACTGAAGCATCTCTGAGAGTGAGATTTGTTATTCCCGTAGCAGACAGAGGTATTTGTTGTTTGACGATGGGCAATTGTGAAGCCATTGGTCAATTGTTGAAGGAGTGTCTGAAGTGACAGACTTGCGCATATGTGAAGTTGAAATAGGATGTTTATGAAGATGCAGTATTATTGATGTTTATTAGTATTGGAAGTTATTGCAATAGTCTCATATAGTTGAAACTCCTTGAAATTCACAGGACAGCGGATCCTAGATGAAGTTAAATCTGATATAAATTATAGGATTTAATGGATCTTTGTTGAAACTGAGAGTAAACTGAGATCTATTAAATGGTTCTGAATTAGATATTGAATTTACGGTAATTATTCAACGCAGTGGAAGTTTGTATTTTGATCAAGTATTTTTATTATGAGAACAGATAAGTTGAAGGAGGTCTTTGAACTATGTCTCTACTTAATTGTATGGAATATAGAATCCCAGATTGTCACAGTAACACGAACAAGATATAGTAGAGTGAAGAAGTATTTTCTGAAGTCCGTTGAGAGGCAGTAAAATGATAGGAAGAAAATTTTATTTTATATTGTCAAGAGAGAGCAGTTGAAGCGTTGTATATATTTTATTTTATATTAAGTAGTTGCTGAACTACGACGTCACTATTTTGTGTTGTACATAAAATTATATTAAGTATTTTAAGAAAGTTTATTAAGAATTTAAAGATAGGTTTATAATTACATTTACGCACATTAATTATTTTTAACTTGTAATTTAAATATGTATAGAGATTTTTATCGCTTCCAAGAGAAGAATTTAAATGATAGGACGCGGGAGATAGTTGTATAGAGTAATGAATAGTATTTGTAATGACGGAGATCTAAGTCAGGGGTAACATAATTTATTTTTGGGAATATTTAAATTTTAACTTGTAACATTTTCCTTGTTATAAAACTCCCGTTACCTAGGGCACAGAAGTTGTTCGCTGTTAATTAAAACAAGATTTTATTTAAGCTTACTAAAGCGTTTAAAATAATATTTCATGGTTTCTCAAGGAAACGAACATGTATTTTATGTTTTTGAAGCAATGACACTTGGTCATTAGACTTTATTCAGAGTTATTAGAGCATATAATCAATGCTAGTGATAGGAAACGTATAATTGTTTAGCAATAAATACTACAGGAACGTTTTTACGATTCCCTCATCTTTTATAGGAAATTGGCATTATCTTTGTAGTTAAATGGTAGAGGAATGTGCTGTAGGGTGGAAGTTCCCGAGGGACCTAATCCGCATCCTTACGCCCGAGATTTT
This sequence comes from Meconema thalassinum, assembly GCA_946902985.2. Taxonomy (NCBI): domain Eukaryota; kingdom Metazoa; phylum Arthropoda; class Insecta; order Orthoptera; family Tettigoniidae; genus Meconema; species Meconema thalassinum. Next base: position 557,449,903 of record OX336389.2, on the reverse strand, counting down.
CATAGATTCTCATTGTTCCTGAGTAGATAGAGAACCCTACTCTTCTGTAGTTAGTTACTATAGCACATTCCGCTTTGAGAAAATCCTGTTCCTTATTATGAGTGTTTTCGCCAAGTAGCACCATGCAGTTTTTAGCCGGGACTTCAAGATGCTACAATCCATTGAGGAGCCTATTTCCAAAAGTCGACATCTGACTTTTTGAAGTTATTGAGAAAAACGATATAAACGCTACGGTAAAATTCAGGAAATGTTATGTTATTCTTGATACTAACTCTAACATAAACTTACCATAAACATAAAAAATAGGTCCAGAGGTAGATTCACCAATGCGTTTAGGAGATATTTAACATTAAAATTCGCAGATGTCGGATTTTGGAAGTACGTTAATGGAAAATCGTATTTTGGAACGAACTTCTAGCATATGACGAGTTTTGGAACAAAAAATGGATTTTACTTAACAAGGATTTTAAGCCACATAATGTTGTTATGCACTCCTAATTTAATAAACACACAAAATTTACAGTGAACACAAGTTTCTAGCAAATTAGATAAAAAATAGTATGCACTAACATAATAATACACAAGGAGCAATAATTCACACAGATTAGATTCTCAAGTCGTCATCCTCCTCCTGGGGTTCACAAACAAGATCGTCTTCCACATCAATTGTCACGTTTTCTGGATCCATGACTTTCTTAAAATAGTGAAGTTCTTCATTATTTTAGTAATTTGTTCACATCATTCATCTTCTCTTCTTTGACGGCTACTCCAAGAGGCAACTGAACTTTCTCAAAAGTTACCGTTTTTCCCTTTTTAGTTATCCCTTTGAAATCAGTTAAGTCACTCCTATAATTTTGCTCTCCACGAAGAAAAGTAGAGGATTTTACTTTCCAAAACACGCATCTCTTGCAGGATTGAATTCTGAAATGCCATGACCCTGGTGCTTTAAAAGAAGATTGGACGCTACCTTTCCAGTTATACACCGGACAATCAACACCTAACGTGTTCACTGTGCCAAACTGCTTGAAAATTTGAGGGTAGGTTTCTGGTTTTACAATAGTGTCTCGCACTTTAAACTCCTTTTCAATTCTCCCGAAGACTCGGTCTGGGGGTATGAAGGAGTGGCCTACAACGGGAAATACCATCTCCACTTCTTTAACTTGTCCGGGGGAATCATAATACAGCCAATAGGAAACCATTCCAACCATAATACTATTTTTATTTTGACCCCCACAGCCGTCAGAAACCAAATTAACTTTTGTGATACCTGTAAGATCAAGATGATTAAGTCTGTCGTAAACACAGGAAGCTATTTCGTTAGATCCTTTTGGACGAGAAGATTCCAGCCACTGGTATATAAAAGTGTTCCGTGTAGTTTGACGATCACGCGATGTTCCTACACAGATTGTAAAATTGTACATATCCAATTGTCTGGAGTAATACGTGGCTTGATCTGGTAATTTTGGAAGGGGTAAATTTTTCTGGCAATCGAAACTTAATATCAGTTCATTATCTCCCTGATTACGTAGAACATCATAAAACGCTTGTGCTCTTAATTTATGTACTCTTAACTCAGTTATTATTATTCTTTTCTTGAGGAATATTGCAGTGCTTCAGTTTAGCTTTCAGCAACAAATATTTTGAGCAAGCATCAGTCGCTGGATTGCCAAATCCAATATTATATGTCCGACAGAAATAATGCCTAAAGTAAGCTGCCTTAACTCGTAGCTCAGTTGATACTGATTGGTTGTAACTTCTCCACAATTTACTAATGTTCAGCTCACTTGATAAATACTGGCGACCTTTCACTTGTCCTCTACAATAGTGTAATTCACTAACAACATTTAATTTCTCTATGAAAATGCTCATAGCTAGTCTTTTATTTTCACTGTACTTGCTATGAGTATCTCCTCCTCGTTTATCTATAGGCAGGAGACCTGTCTCAAAGTGACGCTTACAAGCCAGACCTATCCTGTCTTTTGATATCTGCAAGATACCTAGAAAAGTTGCCCTGCAGACGGGTACAACTGGTTCTTTACCGGGTCGCTTTGTTGCCTTTTTCACAAAATACTTTTTCGATATGTTCTTATTCTTGTTACTGCCATTACTCATTGTTCTCCTCGGAAGTGCTGCCGCTGTATACTTGATTATAAGTGCGTCCTGGATAAGCTTCTTTGGCGTGCTGTAGAATATATTATGAAAATGTTTGATGTCCCTAGTTGTCAGCGTCTGGCACTGAAATGCTCCCTTCTTGAGACTGCATATTGGTACTTTTGGGGGTTGTGAAGCAGAGTATCTGAAAATTTAATGTTTATCTAGATTCAGCTTCAAGAACGGATTATTTGTAACGATTATATGATAATTATTGCTAAACGAATTAGTAACGAAATGCTCACCTTTCTCTTTTCTTCTTATTCTTAGCCCGGGGTCACTGGAATGTTTCCTCCCACGTCCAGGTACAGAAGGAGATGCTTTTAATGAATTATCCATTGCTTTGTAGAATAGCACCAAACTAATCAGATGTCAACTGGTGACTGAAGTATAGAGCCAACAAATACCGCGTTGAAACCGTGCATTGTCACATTAGAACAAACTTGGCGGGAACACTTAGAAAGAAGTTAATTGGCGCCGGACATTGCTAAGTACTACAATCAAAAGTTTGCGGGAAACACTGCCTCGAAGTAATGCAACAGGAATGTCGAGTATTGGAACACACTTTGGAAGTTGCATCAACTTTCTTATGCAAAATGTCGGATTTAGGAACGAAGTGCAGATGTCGGATTATGGAAATAACTTAACAAAGCAGATGTCGAGATTGGGAAATAAAGTCAAACTTTAATATTGATTTTTAACCACAGATATCGTGTTTTGGAACATCTCCCACCATCCATTTGATGCGTTTCTCCAAGAGGAATATGAAATTAAAAAAACTACATTTTGTAAAAAATGTCAGATGTCGACTTTTGGAAATAGGCTCCTATTTTCCGGCCTAGCATTTTGGTGGATCATCGAGATATAAGGGTGCAGTACGGGCCAATAACTTCATTTTTTGACAGTACATTACTTTAATGTATTGAAATAGCGAATAGATCATGTGGACAGCTGGAAAGTGAAGCGTGTATTTCATACACTTCAAAATTTAACCGCGTGATTAGTGATTATATGAAAGTGGCAATGCCCAGTATTATGTTTTGGCCACGTGCACGAGAATTTTAGATAGTCATGACGAGTGTTTGCAACCATTAGCTGTGCGAGCTCAGGACTTTGAAAATTCATTAATTAACTGTAAGCCGATTGTGCTTAAGTGCTGCGCGAGATATCAGTATAAAGTGAATCGCATTTAATATGTGGTCTGACGACAGTGAAAGACATGGTACTATAATGGGGGTGGAACATCGTGGAGATTTTACGAGTGATATTTTGGAACTTCCCGATGCTATGAACATGCACTAATAAAACCGAAGATGGGTCAGATTCGAGAGAATGAAGAAGGGACGTAGACGATACCAGCCCGTGAAGGAAGCCGGAATGGACGTAGCCAACATCAGCCCAGGTGAGAATGTTCGGGAACAGCACGATGGGCCGAGCGGAAGGTGCCTTACCAGAAGTCAAGGGGAGCTCACGCCAGGGCGTGGCACGGTGTGTGTGGACACACGCTGGCACTTCATGGAGGAACTTTTATGCTGCACTCAACACCTGACAGACAGTGAATATCTGGAAGTAAGATCTCTACATGCTATCGTAGTTGTACTGTAGTCTAGTCATGTGTATATTTTTTCCCAATTTTTTTTTTCTGAATTAGTTGTTCTCGGTCAGACAGGAAGTATTCGTCGTTTATCGGTTTTCCTGGTAGTTCAATTTCAGTAATTTAGGGCGGATAGTAACGCAAAGTTCTTTTTCCTTCGCTTCCTGATTCGTAACTAGTGATAGGTGATATTGATCACTCACAAGTTGATTTTGTGAAGGAGCAATGATTTGTGAAGTGGAAAAATAAAATAAATAATAATAATCGAGTACTGTTAAGATTTAAATAATAATTATTATAATATTTTGGTATGAGAAACATCATCATGAATTCTCATAAAAATATTCGAACAAGGAGTCGAAACTATATTACCATAAGTATCATTTGATTTTGTTGCAAGTTCAATTGTTTATAAAACTCAGACAAAGGAGGAATTTTAATCCCAAGGTGAATAGGGATCATTTTTATGTAACAACCAAAAGTAGTTGAGGACTGAGCTAATTGAAAATGTTTCTTTGAGTATAATGAAATGTAAGTAAATTGCCCGGTTGTTGCCAACAGAGGCGGATCAGATTGTGACCAATGTGTTATGTTGAAGTGTGAAGTTTAGCATTCAGTTTATAAATGGGCCTGTCGAAGACAGTGCACCGATATATTGTGTGATATGTGGGCATTAGGAGCTTGAATGCACCATTAATTGTGGAATAGTGGTGGTTGTCGAAAATGAATAGGGGGTAGACCCCGTGAAGATTCATTTTTGTTTTCTTATGAATGCATTTGTATGAGGGGAGGTCACTTTTAAGATCTGATCACACCAGGGAATCATTTCTTTCATATATGGTCAAACAGCATCTGAATCATTTATGTTTATATTAATAACTAGCAGAAGTACCCATTCTTCGAACGGTCTTCGGTATTAATAACCAGATGTTATCAATTGAGCTACTGCTGCAATGTTTAGGGGCTTGGAACCTGTTTGTTGGCAAAGAAAAATGATTAGTTAAAATGTGCTCTCAAACTAAATTTACCTAAAGTGTTCTTCCTGGCGTGAAAATAACATTGAAAACCTCGTATACGAATCGCAATACACGTCACATACGAACTGACCCTAACCGTTGTGTCAAGTGCCCAACTACAGGAAGACCCCTTTTATAAATTATAAAGGCTTGTGGTGCATGAAAATTCAGTTTTTTTTAGCCTCCAATGGCCCAAATTCCTCAAATCAGCAAAAAAGCAGTCTACTATATCAAATCAGGAATTTTTGAAAATAATGATGCTGTTTGGAGATATAATATACCTTCTGTACGACATATCGCACGTGTAAGTCGGGTGGAAAAAAATCTAGGGTACTCCTTGAACACCTTAAGCGCATTGATGAATTTTTCAGTTTTATTTGGTTCCGTGATAACCTTATAGCCATTTGCAACCTTTCACAGAAACGTAATAAATGGAGTGGCATTACTTATTCCAGAAATAGATGGAAAGTTGGATGTCACCTCTTGAGATACTGTTGTCATGGTTAGTGGCTTGCATTCCTTCTTTAGATTATTAAATGAAATTAGTTTTCTGGGAATATCTAAGAAACTGTTGGGTTTAGAGCCTTAAAATATAGTTTTCGGGGACCCTTTATGGCTCTTGAGGGGCCCCGAGTTTTGTTTCTGACATCAAGGGTTTGAAAATGAGCTTTGTCTCGTCGCTGTACGCCATAATAATGATAATAATTAAAAGAATAACAATAATAATAATAATATAACAATATAGGGATAGGGTTATAATAGACCTTCCGTACCATACCCGCACGTGTAAATCGCGTTAAAAAATTCTAGAGTACCCCTTGACCCCTTAGGCGGATTGTAAGTATTGATGAATATTTCAGCTTAATTTGGATCCGTTATAACCTTATAGCCGTTTGCAAACCTTCACAGTAATGTAATAAATGGAATTGCATTGCGTCTTACAGAAATAGATGGACCTCTGAGATTCAGTTGCCATGGTTACCGACATGCATTCTTTCATTAATTTATTAAGTGAAATTAGTTTTCTTGGAATATCTCAAAAACTGTTGGTTTTAGGGCCTTAAAATGTGGTTTTCGGGGTCCCTTTAGGGCCCCCGAGTTTCGTTTCTCACATTGAGGGGTTGAAAATGAGCTTTGTTTCACCCTTCTACGCCTATTTCAGCATGTATTTTAAGGCGGTAGGGCCCCTTTTATGAGAGGTACGGAAAAGAGTTACATCAATGATTGGTGTCGTGCCTCTGAAGGATATCTGTATCAAATTTTACGTTGATCCACTCAGCCGTTCTCGAGTTATAAGGACACAAAAAATTGTCCACAGACAGACAAACAAACAAACAGACAGACAGAGAAAAAATTTATTTTTGCGCGCATCCATCATAAAACAGTCTGAAACGTGCAAATATCGCAAATTTCCGTGGAAATTCAGAAAAAACAGACAAACTTTCATTTTTATATATATAGAGATGCTTGCTACTAATCGAAAAATTCCATGGGATGATTATTTTCAAATGTACAACAGCAAATCCTTTAATTATAACATGCCGAAAATTCTACAAACAAATTTTGAAACAGTTATGATGATAATATTTCATGAGTGGATCAATTATTAATAAATGTGGTCTTAATGATTGAAAACAGACTGTGAACTAAATTTTACTCAGTGCCTCATCTGAAGTATAAGTTGCAAATAAGTGTCAGTAATGATCGATATAAGTGTTTGTGAGTGAATATGGACATGATGGACATGCCTAAACTTTAAGACATTCAAATAGGAAGTGATTTTGATTTTTTAAATCTTTATTTAGCGATCAGGAATCTCAGGGTGAGTGACTGGATATTTTTTACACCCTGTAGATTGAGGTAGGAGTGTTCTGCTTATGACCTGATATTATAACTTTTATCTAATGAAAGTGGGGTGTGGTTTGTGGAAATTTTGTGTGTTTTTTGTCCTCACTATGCTCAGGCGCGAGTCTTGTACACAGTTCAGCACCACCTAGCCTTACCCGTTCACCCCTGAGATTTTAAGAATCTTGTGCTCAATAGTCTTCGAGGCTCCCGCATATATGGGCGTTTATCTTCGGATAAACGGGCACAACGCGTACAGTGGGTATTTGTGATTCCTTACTATTTATTCAAACGTATCCCATTGCAGACCACAGAAGAATTCCTCCATAGGCCCCAAGAAAGTAGCAAGTTACATATTTAAGAGTCACATTGACTTCCTCAGAAGGACGATGTCTCAAAATGAACGCAGCCGAATGTTTTCAAGCCGGTCTGTTGGATGTGTAGCGTCGAGTCGTTTTGATGGAGCGAAGCAGTGGGTAAGTGGGCGTGCTCGTTTATGGTCTCCAACTTGGAGTGCACGCAAACATTCCCTCGATGTATACCGACTGTTAGGCGGAGTGGATATAGGCAACTCACGCACCACTTTTGCATATAAAGCGTGGGACGGAAAATATTGAATTTATGTGCGAAAGACAGTCCATTACTGGACGGTAAATCTCAGCTTACAGTAGTGATTAAATTATTCAAGCACCTTCCCATGTGAATTCAGAGCGAACGCTTCCTCCATTTTGCAATTTGCACACTCCACATGGCCCCAGGACGATAGCACCAGTGAAATAACCTGGTGTGCTCTTACCTGAACAGCAGTACTCCTCTTACCTGAAATAGAGAAAAACAAAATATTAAAATTGCTTCATAATCTGTGCAATGAATATCAAATTTTAGTTCACCAAGAACATCACCTTATTTTATATAGAAACAATCATCATGGATATTAATTGAAGTTAAAGCATTTAATGATTTAACTGCTATGCTCATTCGCATTCTGATTTTCATTGAGTCATTAAGTTCGGTAACCCTGGACTACACAGTCAACAGAGAGAACACTGACAAACATATTTGGGTAATTATTCTTCCAAGGTGCAAGAGACGTCGAGACTGAATGGTTGAAGATGCAATGGGATGCCTTACTCCCTAGAGGTGGCCGTGTCAGCCTCGAGCCTATGTCAAAAGGAACACGATCTAATTTCATGGTAATGGTCACCAAGATCACGGCTTCACTTCAGTTGTTCGTAAAATGGTTAACTCTCGGTTCCCACTCGACAAATGCCGGGATGGTTGCTAACGTAAACTAAGAGTGCTTCCTTTTCCATACCGTTCTAAATTGCAAGTACACACCCTAGTTGTGTATTCACTGTGTGCTAGAGCAGTGAGTGTAACCAAACTATTACGCACATGGATTACTGCAGATCATATTATACAAGTATGATAACAGGGCTTTCATCCAAGAGGTTTTTTTTAAAGAGCAGAGGCGATCTTCCAATAAATCAAGCACTCATATTCCTACATGACACTAAATTACTGACGGATAGCGATGTTGCCTTCGGTGCAATGAAACAAGCTGGGATTGCCTATCGGCTCAGCAAAACATTAATAAGAGACGTCTCTTTTCAAAATTTAACAGGTGTATAACAACACTACAATAAAAAAATTGGGGCAGATGTTCCACCCCTTAAAACAATCAGCACCACCAACACTACTATAAAAAAAACGTACTAGAATGCATATTTTTTCACTGTCGGCTAACAATGACTTCCCCCATAAACATAGCATATTTCTATAACGAGTCAAAGGAGTTAAATTTAAGGAAAGTCATACGTGCATTTCTACAATCTATGCAAAGTAAGCTAGAGAATTAAGCGTCATTAGATGAAGAATATAATGGTGGTTCATGATAAGAAGTTCACTTCAATCATTTGAGCAGGAGACTTGAAATAAAATATTAACACACACACACACAAAAACGGGCCTTTCAATAGTCGCATATGATGTGTAACATGTTATCATACAATGCAATTGAGATGAAATGTATGTGAAGTCATCTGACCTGTTATCCTACTCGTATACTATACAGGCTTGGACATTCTTAAAATGTTAATTTACGCTCCGTTTTCATTCTGGTACTATGATGAATGTATAGATTGATTTGGAGGTATATTACTGTCACACTTGTTTGAACAAACATCACATATTATATTGTAAATTAAGAGGTGGAATAAAACCATAGGCTAGAGACTATCTATAGACTACTAGAAATAATGTTCAATACAATCAAATTTCCCAACTCCTGCTTGGTGCAAACTATTGTAATAAAAATAAGATAAATCGTAATTTCATGTAGATTATGTTAAAATGACGCATAATGTTATGATAGATATCGTTTAAATCGATAATCTGGTAGCAAAAATATTTGCCGGGACTGGGGTTCGAACCCGAGACCTCATGATTCGCAGACCAAGGGGCCAGGCACACAGCTATTACAACCACCGATATTTAAAGTGCAAGACAGTTACTTATTTTCACGTGCCGGTAATAATAGGGAAGTAATTTTTTATGCTCCATTAATATTTTGCTTTTTTTTCGATAATGTTCCTGCGAGGAATTGAGTTTTAAATTAGTTATGAATACGCCTACTTGAAAGTAAAGGGAATTCCTATGAAAGGCTAGCCCAGTTCCCGTATTAAAAAACTCGATATATATTATATTGATCACTGCATTACCGCAATGTGGGTTAATATATGAATAGCCATTGTGCAGAAACATAATACCGGCTTTGCCGACTCGTTACAATGTTTCATTATTAAAGCATATCATATTTAAATACTGATACGAAGATTTTGAACATGTGGTTTGCGTTTCTATCAGTTGACACCAGAATTTGCATGAGCGTTTACCGTTCAGCATGAAAGTGTTGATCCAAAGTTACTCGGGGAGTAACCATCACTTTTATTCAGAGATTGGAAAAGAGACTCTTAATAAATCATAATTGTTTTCAGCAAATATGATATAATGAATATTTTTACACCAATGACCGACAACTAGAAGATGATTTACAGTAGGAATATTCTTAATGGCGCCTTCAAACCTTGAAGCAATCCATATGTGATATACATTCCACATGGCCGGCAGTGCGTCATGGTACCGATCTCCAACACTACGCGCTCATTGTTTCCTCTTACCACTGCTAGCTGGATCGCATCCCCCCTGGCGGCTAAAGCTAAAGCAGCCAGGAGGGATGCGATCCAGCTAGCAGTGAGTCTTAAACACTTCCGTCCCATTTTTCAAAATCACTCCCACAAACATATCCAGCAACCGAATGGAAAGATGTTACACATCAAAAATATGCACTGCCACCATCTTCAATTTTGGAAATTAATTGAACAAAATTGGATACCAATATATTGAGTTTTTAATGAATATTCACTGTGCCACATTTCACTGCAGTTGGATTATTAGATAGTCAGAAACGTCATTTCATAAATTTGAAATTTGCGTGGTTGCCAGGTTGATTTTGCGTTACAGCTCTAATAGATGATCGAGTTATCGATTTCAATAACTTATATTTTACGATGGTGGCTGCGTGCAATATTCACTGGTCAGTCATTACTAGCGCTAGCGAGATATGTTTTATAATGCTTTTAGTCTACCTTGTTTGCTAACCGTGCAACTGCATTCCGAGTAATTGATTGCAATATCTTATTGGCACGCCCACACTCCATCTTGAATTTTCGTTTAGTCGCTGACCTTTTGTTTGTACATATAAAGTCTCTTGAAAGAATCTACATTCTTACGAAGTTTCGTCGTTGTAGTCCTAAAAGATTGTGGTTATCGATTAAAATGCTTATTATCTAGATGGCGCCTGCGCGCCATATGCTATGCAATAGTCTTATCACGAATGATAGAGAATTATTTTACAAGGTACCCCTCGTGTACCAAGCTGTGAGTTAATTGCAAAATAACAATCAAAATTCCTAACTAAAATAGTATAATAGTACGCCCAGTCGCTATCTTGAATTAGCCACTTTTCTTTGACTAGGACGTAGGATTTTTTCTACAATAAAATACAAGTCATTTGACGTATTATAATATGAAAGAACCTCTAAGGCTGCGTATAAATTAGGCGAGGCAAGCCTGTAATATAACTTGGCATACTAAATTGTGTAAAAGACGAAACGGATCGGAATTAGTGGGCGATATAAAGTCAAGTTGCACTATCTACCGTTTAGCCTACTGACAAAGCAATTTTCTTTTTCACGGATCCTCATTAAGGTCCCTTTAATAAGAGCTAACGTTCTTATGATCACACAGTACTGCATTACACTTGTAGCAAGGAAATTCCCTGTGTCCAGTCTGCCATGCTTGTAGTAGGTTCGTGTTCGTTTGTAAACGGAAAAAGCGCCATTCCAATTAGAGCCAAGAATCACTTTGTACTCGTTCTAAAAACACTCTCCTGGCGGGCCACAAGGGGTCTCTTGTGTGCATGCTTGTTCGGTGTTCGTTGCCTCGTTCCAGCTACAGGAGCATATAACATTATAAGCTCGCCTAATGTAATGCACACGTGGCTTTAAGCCACTAGCTATCTCCTATTAATAAGGCAACATGGCTTCAAAGCTATCTTTAGTTTCTATTACGGTAACTAGGGAGTAACGGCGTTACTTAAATAACTGTAGTATAACTGTACTGCCACTAGTTTTTAAGTGTAACGGAGTAATGAAAAGCTCGTAACTATTGCAAGATAGGGCAATTTAGGGATTATCCTGGATAAATGTAGCGGGTAGAAAGTGAACACACAGCCTATTTACTTGACAGAACAGTAGTGAATGACCTTTGAACAACGCTGGCCCGTGCGGTTTATTGCTTTTTCATTTAGGGCTTGCGAATTCATGGTCGCCAAACCGGGCACTTAACTGCGTGTGTTTGTAACTAGGGGTTAAGATGTAGCAGTTTGAAGCCGCAACTGAAGATTACCCCGAAAAACTACGAGAATCCACTTCTAGGATAACCAAACCAAACACTCTTCTGCACTGTCCTCTAGAGTCTAGAGGCTGACCAACCCCATACCAGGATTATCATTCTTCGTGACAGAGGCGGGGTTCGAACCCACCACTGACCACTCTTCTCAACTATCCTCTAGAGGCTGACCAACCACATAACAGGATTATCATTCTTCGTGACAGAGCCGTCTTCGTGGATATCTGTTCGAGACCTTAGCGAACCATTATAATGGAATGTATGGAATAAAAGAAATAGCAACCAGTAAGCAGTATTTCAGTCAATGACAAAACATTTCCACGTAGTCTATATTATACGTTACGTGTAGGTTACTATATTTTTTGATTTACATTAGTTTTGAGCCGGGATTAATTTCCGCGATTGTGTCTAAGGGGACCGTGCGTATCTAAAGACTACTGCCTCCTAGTACTCATAGTCTACAAATTAAGGGGGACGCGTGACACCCTCAGCCAGATTCCCATGGATTAAAGCCATGAGACACTATTTATCATGTCAAGTAGCTACCCAGTTATCATGACGAAGTTGAGCCCTTCCTGCCTTTGCATCACGTCTTAAATCTGTGGCTGAATCGAGCTGGAGGCCTCCTAAGCAAGAGGCCCACGCCTGTTCTCACTATTTACTGAAATGGGAGCTCAAGGAACAACCTCCCTAACAAGTTAAACGCACGTGGGAATGGAGACCTATCTGCCCATCTCCATATTCAGCACAAATAGTCGTCGTAAACTTTTGATGTTGTTGTTAATACGTAATAGGAGATAACGTCATCCTTGTCATCACCCCGTGTGCGTGGAGAATGTCAAATATTTTGATAACCTGTGTTTCTGTGTAGTAGTGTGTGTAGCTGTAATCATTAAAGTCGGGGATGGGGAAAGTGCTCGCGACTTGAAGTAAGGTACAATCCCGATATTTGTGTGGAAAAGTGTGATAGAATCGGGGGGAGTACAGTAAGGATAGCATCTGTCAGCGCCGGGATTCAAACATACGATCATTGGACTTGAGTAGTGAGATGATGGCAGTCCTACCCCACCCCACCCAACTAACGCACTTGCTACTTGACTTGGCTGATATTTGTGGAACCCATAATCGGAGGGAGTCATGTGACTGACTTGCTGCAGCTCCCCATCGCGGTCGTGGTAAGCGATTTAACACGTACGGCTATGGCTCTGGATAGTGGTCATGAATGATCCTACCTTCTTCGGGAATTAATGACAGATTTCTAAAGTTCGTGTACTTGCAACTATCCCGTTTCCTTGAATTGCAAGGACCGCAATCTTCAACCTGGTGCGTCTGTGGAGTAAGTGCCTCAATGCTCACGGCGATTTTGCCTGATTGGCATACTGATTCTAGCCTGTAGGCTACAGCGTCGAACGGAAACGTTTTGATCACGCTTTATATATCCTATCAGTGTGCTATTGGTGATTTAGCCGTGGTCGTTACGGCATGACTGCTGGCAGTCGCTCACATCCGGGAGGTGAGTAGGTTCGAATCCCCCCGCCGGCAACCTTGAAGATGGTCTTCTGTGGTTTCCCATCTTCCTTCCAGGCAAATGCCGGCGTGGCTCCCTAACCATAGGCCACAGCCGCTACCTTCTAACTCCTCGTCTTTACATTCCAACTTTCCTCCCCAACGGTACTTGTAGCTCACCCATTGGGTGTCCGTCTCAAAGCAGCTACAACACTGGCGAGCCGAACATGTCCTCGTACACTCCCGGCACTAAAAGCTATACACTAAAAATATATATATATATAAAAAAGTGTGCTATTGTGAATAACTCAAATATGGAGAAGACATCTACAAGTAAGCACTTTCAAATTATAATAACTATTCAATTTATTTTCATCATTCATTAGCATGGGAGGTTTTTGTGAACTCGCGTTAACAGCCTACAACATTCTTACTTTCCTAAATTTACGTAGACTTGTAAAAATGTTCCCACTAATACTCAGTCCTCGTTCTTATACCGGAATGTAGATAAATGCATTACAAATAAGGTTTGAAATTCAATTTGTGCTCTTTCTAGCTCTCTTCTGAGACATTTTATTTGATTTACAGAGGCGCGCACTCCACCGCGACGCCTCATAACGTACCGTGAGCTGTGCGAAGTGCCGAGTAACAGAACACAGAGTAAGGACGAGCTAGTGCGTTATGTTTGATTATCAAAACTAAACATACAAGACTACTCTTCAGATGTTTTATTGCGTATTAAACGGAGTTTGAATAATTTGAAATGCAAATTTCAAGAGTGATTGAATTAAAGTTATAAAATTAAAAACAGGTTTTTATTAAAGAATTCCAACTGGCTATCAAAAGCAATGCATTTTCATGAAGAACTATATAAAGCTGCAATACCTCATTTTCTTTGAGACAGCTCAATCCATTCTATCTCTAAGGCTAGAGGATCAAGAAAACTCTCTTGAAGATAGCGGATTGGAAACTAAGCGGATTGGAAACTAATCATAAGAGGCTACAAGTTTTAATTCAAGAGTGATCGCAACAAGAATTAACTGTGGAAGCTATATCACTTCCAGTTTCCAGCTAAAGGGGCGCAGCAAAAATGATTAAGGACATAACTGAAACCAGACCTCGCAAACCACAAGATACAGCAGAGCATTTGAGTCGCAACACTCATTACCAGTCCCATATTCTCCAGAAGAGGCTTTGTCATTCATAATAGAAAATAATTATTTATCTTAAGTTCAGTATAACCATATGCCCTACACTTAGGAGCTAACCAGAGGCACAGTGACAAATGTCCATCACATTACATACCTGGGTAACTATGAAAGCAAAACTATGCTGTTATTCACTTAAAGAAAGCATCATAGTTACAGGTTATTCTGCACAAGTCGACTTGCAGTCATTGTTAGATCACGCGAATGCACGTCTTGTGTCTCTCCTGAACCAAGTGTCAGGAAGTAACCCTGAAACTCCTGACACAATGTGCATGATTTACAAGTGGGTCCAAGATGGTAGCAGTAGACATAGCAAATATAAGCAGAAAATGCAGAGTTATTCCGATATTTTTGCCATTTCCACAATATCAATGCAATTTTACAGTACCTCATGATCATGTTGGAAGCGATTTTTCAGTGTTGCATTAGTAATCGAAATTTGATGTGTTTCGATTATACTTCATTTCACGAGAGAACAATGGCAAATGTTAACGTCTTATTCACCAAGGTTGTGTACAGTAGATCAATTATGTTACTACTTAAGACGATTCGTTGCCTAGAACAGAAGTCAATTTGTTACAAAGGAAGGTAGAAAAATACACCACAACAAAAATTGTTGTAAATGACTAGGAAATTCAAGGAGTCATAATTTGATTATTACAATGATTCACAGAAAAGTATTTAATGCTGTGACGAGAGATTATTCTCAGGTTTGTTACATTTGGGTTAGTACTCCAAAATTTATGAATAAGATTAATGTGAGAGACAATGGACCATGGACCAACGAAGTAATATTTTGGACTTTTCTCTTTGAATGCTTGGTTTGCGAAATGAATCATAACTCGTAGGGCGATGTTACCTACTTGTTGATATTCCTGCTTCTTTAAACTCCAAAATTCAATCAGTGACGATGAAATGAACTTTGATTTCAATGTGGAGTCGGAAGAAATATCAATGTCTTGCTCTTGTTCTCCTGTGGTAAGTGCTGATGGAAGTTCTACATTGAAGGGATCTTTGATCCCGTTGTGATGATCAATCTCTTCTGGAAAGTACATGCGAAAACAAACGATGAGCTCACCTAAATGATCCAAAAACGCAGACTTCAATTCTTCAGTCATGTTTAAGTCACTGTCTTCCAATATCATGTGCAGAGCAGACAACCAATCATGAATATCTCTAGCTTTCAACTTTTCCTTTCAGAAGAGTAATTTCTTTTTGAAGGCTGAAATGTTGTCTGTCTTTTGCAGAATGTAGGTCTCTTTACCTTTCATGGACGCATTTAATACATTGAGCTTATCAAAGATATCACAAAGGTATGCCAGCTTACATAGAAAATCACTGTCTACGAACTACTTGGAACTTAAATGTTTTTCTTGAACAAGATAACTGCTAAGTTCATTCCTTAGTTCATACACCCTTTTGAAGACATTTCCGCGTGAAAGCCACCGAGAGTTACAGTAATAAAGTAGGGCAGTGTGTTCAGCCCCCATATCAATGCACATTTTTTCAAAACACCTGGCCTTAAGTGGCCGACTTTTAATGAAGTTTACCACTTCAATCACTGATTGAAGACACTCGTGAAGGTCAGGGATGTATGTTTTATGTCAGTGCTTCCCTATGTATAACACAGTGTGTCCAAATATCATGAGGAGCTTTTTTACGGATCGGGGCTTGCAGTCCACCATAACAGCCAGCCATAGAACGACCTCCGTCTGTACACACGCATACACAATTCTCCGAGTTAATGTTTCTTTCTATAAAAAAAAGTGCAGTATTTCAAAGAGGTCTGTAGCTTTTGTGCCAAGAATTATATCTCTGCAGAAGAGAAGATCTTCGTGAAACGTGTTATGTTTAAACCGCACGTAACAAATTAAGTGCGTATCATCATGGCTGTCAGTAGCTTAATCCAACTGAATAGCGAAATCACCTACCTTGAGTTTTTCAATCAACTGATCATTAACATCGTTAGCCATATCGAGTATACGACGACTAATTGTGTTGTCTGACAAAGGACCACTTTACAGTTGCTTGGCAGCAGACTCGCCTATCATAATAGAAACCATGTCCATAGCAGCTGGTAAAATAAGCTCTTCTGCAATGGTGTGGGATTTCTTGCTCTTTGCTATACGGTAGGCAAGATGAAAGAAGAGCCTTTGTGGGAAACATAGCTTGTTTAGTGAACGTTGTTTATTGTCCAATCATTTCCTTCGACTTGCGGGAAAAGAATTCCCTTGGCTTGATGACTAAACTACCATGATTTGTTTCGAAATGGCGTTTCATTTTATTAGGAAGCATGCTTTCACTAGCCAGGACTTTCAAACAAATGACAGACTGTGGCCATTCTTCATTTGCAACAACAGTGCATGTAAAACCGTAATCCAAATAACTGTAGCCACACTTCCTGTGTTTTTGTCTCCTAATATTGTCTCTAGACCTGTATGGTACGTCTGTCATACCCCGCTTTGTACTTACATTTAAACATATCTCCATACTATGCCCGTCAGACAAAAGTTTTGAGGAACCATCGGTCTTAAATGGCCCTTCCGAGACCCTCTTCCGACCAACACACAAACCAGGGGGAGGGGGGTAGGGAGGGGGGTGAGAATGTATTCTTGGACTGGCTAAGCACGATAAACTGCACTCATGGGTGTCGGGAATAGGAGAGGTCTATTTTCAACCAGCCCAGAGGAATACATCCACAAGAAAAACCAAACAATGAAAAAATGAAGCCAGTCTTACGTTAAAATCACACTAAATTTATTGATAAAAGAAACAGATCTCTAGCCTAATTCTGAGAGGAAAAAATAGGCTCGTCCTGATCTGCCCTGAAAAATAATTAATAATCTCGTATCTAATGTCTGGCTTAAGCCTCCCGAAGTCCTATACAGAAAGAAAATCAGAAATGAAATTACTAAGAGAGCAATGCATAACGGTTCCCTACAAAACTACATCGGAGATTTAAATATTAACAATGACATCGATGAGTCTACAGCAACATCAAGTATTTACATGTTTAAAATGCAAGGAGGTAATTTTGTTAATCACAGCACTATAATAATAGCTACGCTATGATGGTATTCTCCCCAACATTTAATTTTACGTTAGATCTAAGCTATTCCTGCCTGACGTTAAAATATTAAAATAAACAAGACGCGTTTATCGAAGAAAAATATATAAAAAACAATCATATCTAGTCACATTCTCATCCTATCTCATTAAAATAAATACAAAATAATTGTACAACACAAATAAATAACATCAAAAGTACCCTCCTATAGTTGCGCTAATTCGCGCCCCTGCCTGCTCAAATTTTCCGCAGTTTGCGTAAAATGGTCACGAGTGTAGGTTGGTAAAAGTTATGTTGGCAACTGCAGTGACAGGCTGTCACGACTCACGATGCTTTATCATTTAACGACGGTGGTAACAAATTATCAACTCGTTAAATTATCGTCGTCTTAAAATCGGGAAAAGTCGAGAATGCATTTTAAAAAGAGTCGAAGATCGCAGGTCGGTCAAGAAACAGGAATTTAAAATTTAGCATTTGATTTAGGATTAGATTTCACAACTTATTTAGTTCATATTTTTGTTCTAAAAATCCTGTCACATAACTATTAATTTTTGATTTAGTCCCAATTTACTCCTAAAAGTATAATTGTATTTTTAGTGACCATAAACGTGTCGAGTGTAGCTCTCTGTGGGGTAGAATTCATCTAACATCACCTCAAATATCTGTGAAACTCTGTTCGCTCAACACACGTAGATCCTTAAGTGCATGACAATAGCACGGCTCGTCAGCCTCCCAACATCAGTCGACAAGACAAAAGTGTTCAATATCGCTAGAAAACACCAATAAAACAGCTCAAAAATCGAGCAATAAAGTCTCCCTAATAACGTCCACTGCTAGACAGCACAATATCATGATCCGCTAAATGATACAATCGTCCCAACCATGGACTCAAAATTGTGATAATTTCAAAACAGCTGTATGCACCTGACCATGGAGTTTAATAGAATTACAGCGTTCTAAGAACTCTAATAATGCCATGTCTAAGACACAATGCGGATGTTTAATAATAAGCTTCAACAAACTTCCCATTTAGACCTCCTTCGAACCAACGATCTCTCGCTTACAAAACATTCAATTCATTCTGTCACATAAGTTGTCTGCGAAGTCGAATAAAAACAAAGGAATAATCCTACACCCAACTGCACCCGTATGCTAATATAACAGGTGTTCTGCTATTAGATTCCAGGCCATTATTCTCCACTGCCCTCACAATTCCTAAGTAAAGTTTGCTATAAACCCAGCAAGCTGTGCATTCCTTAACACTGACCTTAACCTTGGCAAACATCTTCCTGTAATTTCGTCTCTCACGGCTTTCAAACATAGTCTCATAAATTGTAACTGTACAGAAAAATAGCGTGGCCTGACACTCGGCTCACAAAGCAATAATACACATCAATATTTACAAGCAAGCTCCGCTCCAAGCTTGTTAAAACTGACACGATGTTAAATTTATGACCAGCTTATAATTAAAAAGATTGCCTGCCTAATGAGAATGTGGTAGTAAGACCATCTAGCCTAGTCTACTCAAGTGTCCAAACCCTTACAGCAAAATACGAAGCTTGTAGATCACTTACATAATGCAGCCGTCGTGATTTGTTCGAGCCTCACCCGGGTCATAGTGGCGAGTAATGGCATTTTGGCTAGCCATTTCCTTCATGGGCTCCAGACATCTAAAATCCTCCGCTCTCCCAAGCCATTGTAATTCTACACCATCTTACAGCCTCGTACAAATAATGGATAGATAATCAGGTGGGCTCGGCTTCGAATCCAAAGCATGGACATCATTGTGAGGTAACGTGTGTCACTGATTCTAGAGATTTAGCGTATTTAAGTTTACGGGCAAACACTGGCGTTCCACCAATGCGGCTGTTGTATCAAAATTGGCTCTACACACCGCAACAGATTCTAAGAATATCATTAAAATGATATTACCTCATTCAAAACTTGCGATTTTTACACATTTAGTGAAGCACGTGGTTGTTAAATATCGCAGTAATGCAGCACGAAGAAGTTCAGTTTTCCACAAATGCAGCTCTCCACTTGCAAATTATAAACATAGTTGCTGTTTCAATGTAAACGTTGAATTTATTTCACAGTTATAATAATTTTTACGTGGCCATGTGGTCGCATACAGTCCTGAGTTCGCACACCATGTGCAAAATTATATATCTGGCAAATATTGTCTCAAAAATTCACTTCGCACCAAAATAACGAACTCCTGCACCAATACTAGCAGGGATGCACTATTCCACTCACTTTCATAATCAGATAATATTCTGATTTACTGTAACCACGTTTTCAGTGCACAAAATGCAAAAGCACGTCCTCACTATACGAGAATAGACAAATCAAGTGACGTCGCGGTAGACGGCGGAACTCAAGTGTTCAGTTATAATTCCAGTTCGCGTATCTGCGATGTTTTACCGTCATTTAATAACGTTGAAAATCCTAAAAATGCAAAATATTGCTTCCAATTAATTCCAAAAGTCTTCTTAAACATTATGAATTTAGAATCCACAAAAAATAAATTGCCAGACAGTTATGATCGAATGAGTGCACACCAAAGAGAAAATATAACATTTCTGAGAAGCTCGGTGCTGTTCCGGCGCTGCTTATGACCAGTTGATCTCCCTCAGCCATCGATCGACGCATCGAAAATGAGCAATCAGGCTCAATGCTGATTGAGAAACTCAAATATCACAGAAGACAAACAACGTTAAATACGATCTGCATTCGATAAAACTAACCTCCAAACTAAGTTCAGCCGTTATGTGACTAGACCGCCATCTACCAAGTTGCCAGAGCAACAAAAGTTATGTATCGGCCCCCTAGACATCATTAGTGACTAGCTCATAGCCTACATCATAGCAAGCAATGCCAGTCAGTTTCCTGCTTTGTTAAACCTACGGTCATATATAGTTCGGTAGTTTTGTTCAATTTTTGAATTTATAGTTTAGGTTTTAGTGAAAATCATTAATGACTAAGGCTGATTATTAAATCAAATCAAGATTTTACTAAACACCGCGACGCCCCTACCGTAAGGTCTTGGCGCCCCTGGGAGCCGCGACGCATAGTTTGAAAACCTCTGCAATTAACATATTGTAGTAGCTGTTACGTCAATGCAATATCATTAAAGTATATAATACAGTTTAAACATGATTCATTCTCGGCTGTCACCTGACCCCTGAGGTCTGAGTTCGATTCCTACGCTGCCAAGTAATTTAATTCTGGTCTGAGGGTATTTTCATTCACTGAATGGTTATTTCACTCCATACAGATTGAGAGCTGTGACATGCGTATTTCCCAGATGTAAAGAGGAAACACTAGGATTTGCCCGTATGATTCGAGGATCAGCATTTTTCCGCAATAAATACTACACATATAGGTTTGGTTTCAGTAAGCACCATCATGTTTGTATTTCACGCCACGTCAATATATTTAATCTCACCCACTCCATCGCACTCACTGCCGGATTTGGTAATGAACAATCAAACCGAGGCGAGCTTCCGTATTAATTCTCTACGTATTCAACTGGAATTATATTTTCATTCACATCCGGAGCTTGATCCTTCTACATTCCAATTTTATAGATAAAGAGTAGTGGTTCGACATTTTTCCTGACTACTTCATAATTTTACACCCGTACCTTATGTTTGCATGCAAGGGGTCATTCTGCTCGACTACCGATAAGATACTTGAATGAAATTGTGAATGCTGTCATTCGAACGAATACCCGATGATTTTAGAAATGTAGGCAGGTAAGTGTTAGTGGCAGTCTGGAACTGGGGTATTGTCCGCCTCGTTGCACAGTGGCTAGCATTCTTGGCTGTCACTGCGGAGGCCCGGGTCCGATTCCCGGCTCTGCCAAGAAACTTAACTCTGGTCTGAGGGTTGGAACGGGGTGTACTCAACCTCATGAGACAATGCTGAGAAGAGGTGGTTTCGACTCCTAACTCAGCCACCCTGGAAGTGGTTTTCCGTGGTTTCCCACTTCTACTCCAGGCAAATGCCGTGATGATACTTATCTTCCTTATCTCAGTTAAAAATACACACATTAGTACAAACATCAAAGTGTCACAAGTTATTAGACAAATTGTACACACACCCAAGTACACGGGGCTACATGACCACGATGTCACAAAACCCCTAAAAGAATCAACAACAGAACACGGGTGAACAAACTCAGTAGTTATGGCAACTGCT
Source organism: Meconema thalassinum (assembly GCA_946902985.2). Classification (NCBI taxonomy): domain Eukaryota; kingdom Metazoa; phylum Arthropoda; class Insecta; order Orthoptera; family Tettigoniidae; genus Meconema; species Meconema thalassinum. The sequence goes on along the minus strand of OX336389.2, from coordinate 557,428,342 downwards.
TCCCAAACTGAGGGCCGTATAATACTGGGTGGTGCAGAAAAAGCGCATGGGTTGCACTGCGTCATAATTTCTTTTGTAATTTGCTTATTGAAATTTTTCTTTTTCACGACTGTGGAGTACATCTGGGAGATGCATCATGGACAGATTGAGTCTTGAACAGCGCACGAAACTGGGGGAACTTTATTTTGAAAATTTTGTTTAACGGTGTTCACACCGAACATGGTCTACTCGATCTTGGGCGATCGGAGACTGAAAGCGTGCTACCAGATGAATAATCGTTGTCTGATGATGACAATTGCGCACGTTCAAGTGTCGACGCGACGGTATGCTCTCTGTGTGACGGTGATGGAGCGTTGATTTTCAAAATGAAGTCCACCAGTTTTGTGGGCTGTACAAGACTCAATCTTTCCAAGATGGATCTCCCAGATGTAGCCTACTACACAGTCCTGAAAATGAACAGTTTCAATGAACAAATTACAAAATAAATTATGAGGCAGTGCAAGCCATGCGCATCTTCTGCGACACCCTGTACTTATTTATATCCTCTTGTTAAACTCACTTTCGTTACAAATATTAACCCATCATGTGATTTTCTCTCGCATTATTTAAATGGTTTATTAATTTCCCAAACTTGAAAGTTAGCTGGCTGTTACATTCTCTGAGTTTACAACTGTCATGAGTAGATTGATTAAGTTTTGAGGCGTAAGAATCCCCACCGCTATCCACAACAAAGTAAATGTGTGCCACTATCACAGCATCACACCTGAAATTGTGTACCATGATACAGAACTCTGAATAAAATTCATACCTATAGCTTAGTCTGCCTCGTTGCGCAGCGACTAGCATTCTTGGCTGTCACCGCAGAGGCCCGGATTCGATTCCTGGCTCTGACAAGGAACTTAATTCTGCTCTGAGGGCTGGAACGAGGTGTACTCAACCTTATGAGACAAAACCGAGTAGAGGCGGGTTCGATTCCTACCTCAGTCAACCTGGAAGTGGCTTTCTGTGGTTTCCCACTTCCACTCCAGGAAAATGCCAGGATGGTACTATCTCAAGTCCACGGCCGCTTCCTACCTTGGTTACAAATACACACACTTGTACAGACAACACAGTGACACAAGTAATCAGACACCTTCTACATACATACATACATACATACATACATACATACTTACATACATACATACATACATACATACATACATACATACATACATACATACATACATACACACACGTACACAGGGCTACATGACCATGATGTCGCCAAGTCCCTAAGGAATCAACAGCAACTCATATAGTAGTTTCTATAAAGGTGCGGGCCATGTTCATTTAAAAATTGATTTGCCTAATCATCTAAATGCAAAGAAACTTTGAATAATGAAGTTGAGATAGATATATTGGTGAATAATGTGAATCAAGGGCTTTCAAAATAAGGTATTATATTTTGTGTATAATTACAGTACATTGGTTGGAGTGAAATTTGGTTGAATTAACCACTATTGTAATCATAATCTACTGGTACATATTCTCGTAACAACTTTCTTTAAATGAAATATAGCGTACATGCTAATTCCCAGAAGTAAATCCTTCTAATTAATCACAGAATGTTCTGATCTTTCCGAAAATTGCAACAATGACATATACCATTGCTTAACTACTCTCGCATCATTTTCAAATATAGTTCTACTTTATTGTGTTTGCTAATAATATCAACTTCTAAATATAATATTTAACACTCTTGATGTTACATTTGAGGGGTTTTGACATCATGGTCATTTAGCCCCATGTACTTGGTTGTGCGTAGAATTCGTCTGATAACCTGTGTTTTTGTGGTGTCTATAGTAGTATGTTTGTATGTATGTATGTATGTATGTTGGTATGTATGTATGTATGTATTGTACCCGATACCTAGTTGAGGCTATCGGCTAAGCCAGCAGACATTAAGCCGTAGTTGAGATTTTGGGAAGAGTTAAGAAAAGATAGCGCTCAGATCGAGTCAAGAGGAATGTCAGGATGACGTAGTAGGTCTAGGATCAAGAAGGCACTGACATCTGTAAGCGGATGGAATTATGGATGGGAATATGAAGCTTTATTAAGATCTATATGGAACATGGTATTTAAACATCTCAGAAGAGAAGGTATAACATGCATTATATGTGGTAATAATTTTAAGGAAGTCAGATAACCCTTAAGTTATTTTATAACTTAATAGCAGAGATGATGAGGGTTCGAGATTATAGTTGTGATGCAAGAGCACAGTGGTGGGGAGAACGCCACGTGAATGCGCCAGGCAGGTAAGGGTCAAGGCAGTGCAGAGACAGTCAGTCTAGCTCCGTGAGCCAAGCAATCAAGATCTGTTAGCAAGAGAGTCCAGTACAACGAGCAACGCAGTCGAGGTCAGACATCGAGCTGAGTAGCACACGCCAAGCGCATTGTACAGGTCGCGCAGCGAACAGAAACTGTCACGGAAAGTGAAAGCGACAGTTTCAACTTCACCGAGCAGCGAACGACAAGTAGGTCAGTGTGCCGGGCGGACATCCGCAGCAAGCAAGCATAGAAGGCCGGGGTTTTTAGGACAGCATTGCGAGTAGTTGGAGAACTTTATTCCAAGCTGCATTTCAACGCAGAACAGCATAGTAGAGCGACATGGCGAGGCCAGATTTAGGCGGAGATGATTATAGCATTGCAGTAGGACCGAGCGGGTTATTTCCCATTATATACGCAAGCATTATGACAGAAGCTGAACTTCATTACTACATTGAGTTGGAACGTTTATTCAGCACTTGAATTATAAAAGCAGATAGTTACGAGATACTGCAACTGTGATCTTCGAATGAACATAGTTTTTCTTAATGACATTACGACTATGCATTTCATAACGCATTCCAAGTAACATTAACAATTTTAGGCAAACGGAATGTAGTAAGCATATGCACTGATGAACATTAGCACGTGCATTAATGCAATTATTTCTTATGCAGTGTTATAAATTACGAGTATGAACACAGCTACAGGGTGTTTCATAAACTTAGACACTCTCATATAAAATTTTATTTTTATGAAAGTGAGACTTAGCAGTTATTGGAGATTGAACATTCAACACTCAAACTGAACATTGTATGGAACAGTGGCGTAACGCAGAAGTGGAATAGGGGGTCCGCTGTTTCTATGAACTTTTTCGTGAGGATTTGGACAATATCCGCTATGGATAACCAGAAGTTTATCATGTCGGAGTAAACGCAGACAGAGACGTGATGGCACCACAGAGCGATGGATTCGATTCCTGACGAGGAGAAGGTCCACCAGCTGATTCACTTGGGATTTGAAGGCAATCGTCATTGCATGGATGGAATGATATTCACGCCGATCTTTCGAGAAATTCATTACATAAGGAAAATCGACGATCTTTGAAATTTAATAACAGCTGATTATTAGAAGGTACTGTAAGAGTTATAACTTTCTGATGCGATTATTTTCATGAATACTGGGCACACATGTATATTTTTCTAATAGGAGTGATACGATTATTTAGACATGGTTTGACTTTATATGCTTCGAATTTTGCTAGAATATGGCGTGACCATATGATATGGCAGGCATCATTATACGAAATTCTCACCATTGGTTGGCTTTATTAAGCAGATGTTTGGTCTTTTAGACATTTTTTCCAACAAGGATATTTTTCATGAATAGTTTTTTTTGTGTGACGAGTATTTCGAACTCGTGATCTGCAATTGATTATCTAAATTACTTCGTCAGTTCATTGCATACCAGCGAGTGTGTATTATTCATCAGTAGGGATTTTTTCCATTGGATTGTTTGGAGATATTAAGATGTTATTCACTCTAGTGAATGAATATCGCTTTTATATGACAACTAGAGACTTGTTGATTCCTATCTGGTACATTTACTCATTCAGTCTTCGAGATGGGGTCTTTCGTATTTATACGATTGTATGGTGGTTACTCATCTTACCCATCGTTCAGGGCACTATCATGTTAGTCGACGGGGCGAGGTCTTTCGTATTTATACGATTGTACGGTGGTTACTCATCTTACCTGCCATTGAGGGACTCATTTTTATCATCCGAGTGTACATGAGATCGTAAGTGAATCAAACAAGGAACTTTTAGTCACATATCAGTCGAAATTTTGTTAAATAAAGTACAGATAAATGTCAGCAGGGTTACATTAGTAATTCTTGTTTGCCAATCCAATATTTTGTTGCTATACTCTTTTGAGAGTACTTTCAGTTTAACAGCTGGTACAGCTGATGCTTTTGATGATTTTTATAATTGTGTTTGATACCTTTGAAAAGGATTTAAAGTAATTGAATCTTGTAAGATGAATCATTAATGGTCAGATTTATTTTAAGGCAGATCAGTATTGCAGATTTTGATATGAGAGATTATAGCACATTGGTGTTTTTCTGTGATGTGAATTATGAGAATTGTAAGAGAATTTATGCTATTTGAAAGCAGATCTTGAATTACTAAGGTAATATTTTTTCTAATTGTTTAAGAAGTTGTCTAGATGTGATCAGAGTAATTACAGTTATTGGATATTGTGTGCGTTGATAATTTGAAGCCAGTTATATATTTTTTGTAGATCATGCAACATGGTTAAGTGATGTTTGTGATAGGCATTTTGTGGAAGTTGCCAAGTGATAGTTGCAACGTTGCTAATGTATTTTGAAGCAGACATGAGGTTGTCGAACCCAGTCTAGCGTATTTGTTGAGATTCATGCTGTGTATGCTGAATATTTATGGAGTTTTGTGGAATAATTGTGGTATTCAAATGTGATATTTGAAGAATTGAGGATATATAATGTAGTTGTGGATAGTCAGATCCAACGTGATGTCGTGAAGGCAATAATATTTTTGGCATGAAAATTAAATACGATATATATCTTGGAAGTGATAAAACTGTAAGACAACGTTCTATAACCCATATTAAACAATTTGTTGGAAAATTAAACAAATAAATAAAGTTGATAATACAAGATTTTCTTAGAATAATAATTAATGAAATAATAATCTGAAAGTTAAGCATATTAATGATCTGACCTAATGAAATAAAAATCAGAATGACTAGGTGAAATAATAAAAATCTAAATAACCAGAAGAATGAAATTTAAATAAATTAATAAATTAAATTTTGGAATAAATCAACGAATTAAATAAATGGATGAATTAAAGATTGGATAAATAAACTGATTTAAATAAATTAATAGATGATTGGATAGATGATGAATAACTGAATTAGAAGGTGATAATTAACTATAGAAGCTGATGATTAATGAATATTATATGGAATTAAATAAATTCAATTGAGATATAATTTGAAGAAATTGCAACTTGAGTTGAGGAATTAAACAATTTGTATTGATGATTTAAGATGATTTAATCTGAAGAAGATGATAAAATAAGATTGTGTGAATAATTAGAAAGTATAATGAAGTGATGATAATAATTTTCATTTAAATGATTTAATGGTGATGAATTAATGATTCTGACAGGAATATGTTGAATTTTGAGATGAGAATTAATGTGAGAAATATTTAATTTTGATGATGATGATAATGATGACCAATGAGCCGTGGATTTTCTGTAATTCACGAACAAGAAAGTATTAATGACAATGTAAATAGTGTAAATTAATTATTCGATGTTTAGGAGCATTTTACTAAAGTGTTCAACATTTAAATTATGCCATGCAAGCCATAAATTATGTGATGTTTAAAATATGTAATTATAATATGTGTATGTTTAGACAGATTAATAATTTTTCAAATCCACATCTATGATGTTAAATTAAAGAGAAATTAGGTCTCAGGTTTCACAAATGTCAGTGACGAAAGACATAGTGCTACAGTGATCCTGAGAACCCAAGAGAACATTAGAGATTTTTCTTGTTCTATGTGGATGAAATATTTTTGATTAGAAAAGAGATGGTTCGATTTTTGGACAATGACAATTTAACGTTGGCATTCGACCATGCTCTCAGGTAGGAGGTATATTTAAAATGTCTGTCTGACTATCAAAGTGAAATAAATTTGTTTTAACTTAGTTGTGATCTGATGATGGTGTGATTTTCCTATTTCTTTCCTTGTCTTGATTAAGGCTTAACCGGAAAGGAAGTGGTTTGCTAGGAATTCAGTTGATGGCGCCCATTTATATTTGCATTTTTTTATTAAACTTAAGCCCGTAACGACCCTAGAGATACTTTGTCTCGTGTTACCTACTGCTTTTTCGATAACTCAGCTGAATTTCCGACACATTCCTTATTTGACTAGAGGTTCATTTAACTCCGCTCTGTCCTGGAACTCCAGGAATGCGATGTAATAGCAGATGGGTCATCGCATCCCCAGGACGAACGGGTACAGTATGTATTGAACCCTTTATACTCTGATAGTATAAATGATTCTATGTTTTATTTCTGCAATATATAATATTTCTACCAGTATCAGGAAAACCAGACAGAAATGGTGAAACTATAAGCATTGGTTGGAGACAGTAAGAATGTACCTGGGTGCAGAGAGACAAAGCTTAATCGCTAGTGGAATTTGTGAAAGGAACTCAGCCTAGCGATGAATCAGAAAGCAGGTGCTGGCTGGCTTAGAATAGGAAGACGCGAGATGACACATGCGTTTGGCATTTTCCTTGTTCTGTTTCGCTGCTAGCCAAAAGAAATGCAATAATATGAAAGGCTGATTGATCAAATAGACACTCCTACAGAGCGGGGTGCTGTAAGAAAAATCACGAGGTCTACATGAGTGCCAACCAAGAGAAGAAGAATGCTACTTTAACGCGGGAGACCTGGCGTCACGCTCAAGAGCTCGGATTACGGCGGGAAACTGGACACAGATTATCCCTATGATCAGTTCTCGATTAAATTAGCGTGACTTTGAACTGCGCATTTCTACGAGTTTAATGATGTTTATAGCAAGCCTGTAAGACAATTATTATGGGAAAGATTTTTGTTTTTTCCCTCTCCATAGGCTCTCAGCGAACGATTCATATATAAGTGGCGTGAGAAGCCATGAAGACTGACTTTATTTTTGTGTGTCGGAAGACACAGGCTAAGACTTTATTTTGAGTGTCGGAGGACACAGTTTGATCACTTTTATTTAGTGCGTCTGAGGACGTAGTCACTTGTACTTTGTGTGTGTCATGAGGACACAGATTTTATTGAGCCAAATATATTGTAAATTCAGTGTTTGATAGCTAGTCACTGTACTATTTTGTAGGGCCAGTATCTTCGACAATTCGCCAACAGACTGTTTTGGGGAACTGAGTACCCAGAAAAGTGAAATTAGTAGACAGAAATCGAGTGTGTATTAATTTGACAAACATTTTTGTATCAACATGAGAGATGGCAGCGTCGATCATGGAAGCTGTATGGAATCATCATCACTTCGTTGAAATGTTTGCCATGAGCTAAAAGCATTTAAGTAGGGAGATGGCTGCCAATGTCCGATGACGCTGAGTGGCTGAAGGATGAGTACTAAATAATATTTTATTATTGACAAGTCAATTACCCTTATTGATCTACGATAAATAAGTATTCATATTTATTATTATTATTACTGCAGCCCAGGCAGTACTTGAGGAAGTGGACATGGATAAAAGGCAGGCTAGCGTTTCGTAATGATTGCAACAGGAGCAGAGCTGGTAGCTATTCTTGGGGGACGGCCAGGTAAGCCGGGTTCAAGGCCAAATTGAGCAACTACTTGCACCAAAATTGGAAGCATAAAGGAATGATCTCGAGTCACTTGCAACGAACATACGATTGAATCAGCCAATCACGAGAGACCAAGCCATGATCACGCGATGGACAGCGTCAGTAGTAAAAAGCCCGCGGAATTGATTATCTAAAGAACCGCCGAACGGACTGACCTCCGCACGAGTGCATTGAGACGTTTGATTTATTTGAAGAAGAATGACACTAGTCCCATATTTGTGTGATAAAAACTCTGGAAAATTTTATCCAATTCCACTCCACTCCTCCGTCCCCTGTCAGTTTCTAATAAATAGTTTGGCATGACGCTACTCTTAAGTCATTCGTTTTGGAGCCTTGAGAGGCTAACTTCACGCCCGTTTGTATAACGAATTTTAACGCTCTGAATTAGTTGAAGTTATTTTATTTGTGAGCTCTGAGGAGCTAAATTCACATCAGTCGTAATAACGAATTTTAAAGCTCTAGTACATTTTATCTGAAGTCAACTTTATTTTTGCGAGCTAATATTTCACGCAGTGTGCGTGGTGACTTGTAACATTTTTCTTAAAGACGACCATTTCAGCTCTGAGGGGCAAGTCTTGTAACATCCTAATTAGCGCTCACCTGAACGAAGGTCAACAGTACAGCACGGAAATACCGAGCAAGATAGCGACTGCCAGTGCAGTCAAGATTTTAAACTTATTATCGAGCCAGTGACGTGGTCTCGACGTGTATATTTGATGTACAAATTTCAGTGTATTTTTCATGTGTTTATTGTGCGTGTGTGCGAGATATCTAGGGCAAGTCTTCGCAATTAATCGCATTAGGACAATTTGTGGGCGAATTGAGTAACCTGCAAGCGATTATAGCTAGGTCATAATAATTATCATTGAACTTTTCTGCCAAGGAGTCGATACCAAGATGCTCAACACGTGGTTTGGAGTTGGGATGATCTTCAACGATTCAACGCAGACGACCACGATGGAGTGTTAATCTGTCCATAGGGAAATGGGCTGAGAAGGATGTCTTAAGTTCTACAAGCTGATCGGTGATGTACAACAATTGAATTATTTCAATTATGTAGTTAGATTTGGCCGGGGAACTTTTGTAAATAGTCATGTTTCCTTTCTTGTTGTTTAGAGCTTTCTTGCACCGACACTAAATGTTTTAAATGTCCGTTGGCGCGTGGCCAAAGTGTTTGTTGTATATTTGTTTTTCCTTGAGTCATATTTAATGTGCGCGGCGTGCGTATGTGTTTTTTATCCATGCAAATGCGAAACCCGTTACATTCGATAAGTGGTGCTTTATTAACGTTAATATTTGTGATAGGAATGGGAGGTAATTACAGTAAGATATTTGCTGAACAGGTTATTATTCATATTAGGGTTGCCAAGCGCAGCAACTTAAAATGTAATTTGTAGAACACCTTCGTTCTAATTTTGATAGATTTTTTTTTGTCCTTTTCAGGTTAACTAGTCACGGCATAGAACGGTGGCGCCAGCATGTGGAATATATTTATGTCTTTTTATTTCAGGGTCTGTCAAAACCCATACGTGTGATTCTGTGTGTGTTACTGTGTCAAGTGTGTGTTGATTCTACGTGAGGAGGGGGTAGAGGTCCTACCGCCCTCATATTTTGTTGCTGTTGTATTTTTGATGGAAAGACAGGGTGCTCTTGGGAGACCGCTGTTTCTTGTCCATATTATTCTGACACACACACACGTATTATTGTGCTTTGGGGCACACTTCTTCGAGATTCGACCCCATGTCCTGGGAGGTCGAGGTTATTGACACATGGGTTGACAGATATGCAGAGTTCCACAAATCGCCCGTTTTGCCTGTGACTTATTTTGATAGGCAGTCCTGATTGTCCGACTGGCCCCTGTAAGCTTTCATGTAGCAAACCTGTTCATTGTGATGGTTATATTTTTAAGCCATGTTTAATTGGGGAGTTCGCCATGTGTGTAACGGCTTATTGTACGTTGTATGGGTAAAATATTGTATTAATAACGTAAATGTTGGCTGTGAGCCTATTGTTTTGTTTATGACTCGATTCATGTAATTTTTTGTGTGACACCTGTGTGGTGTAGTGGTAGAGTACTTGTAAATTTTGACGGCGGTCATATGTGTATATTTTATTGGTCACGTGTTAATGTACTTGTGTTGATTTGTGTGAGAAGTCCTAAGTTTTTAGGCAGTAAATGTTGCTACGGCAATTTGATTCCAATTTCACACGGAAATTATTGTGTTGTTTATATTAGATCTAGGAAGTGTCGGTTTAAATTTTATGTATTGTAGTTGTGTTCCCCCGTGTCGGTCTAGCTCTAAGAAATGTGGATTCGTTGTCTGAATGATTATTCTGGATGATGACGAATCACGCATTCGTTTGTACACATCGTGATGCATGTAGAACGACATACGCGCATACATAGTCACTTTTGTTATTTTATCTTAGGGACACTTGGCCCATGTAATTAATCTCTCCAGAGATTTTGGCCTAGTTTGGCATTTTTATTAAGTGGGAGTCATATGGGAGTTTTATTTTGTTAATTGTTGAGTGTAAATATGGTGATTTGTTTATTAAATTCATTTGTTTTAACCCTGGCTTCACTCTTTCCTGCATGTTATTTTGTTATATGTTACCCTGCAAGTTAATGAAGCGCTTGACAACAACTTACGATATGAACCTATACACCCCCCGAAACTGAGTCTCATATGCTTCTTTGCAAGGGTTCATAAAACAAAAATGGCTGCCCAAGTGGGGATTGTTGTTGTTGTTGCTTCGCTGATCTCATATTTATTTCGTTGAGAAATGATGCCAGGTCAAGCCGACATGTAAATTCAGTAAATTGAGGCGATGTTGTACCGCCATGTGCATTAGTAAAATCACTGAGTTCCTAAAGTTAGAGATATTGAACAAGGTTAGAATTTGATATTGTATTTGTTATAAACCTGTTCTGGCACCCGGCATTAAAATTAGAAAATTTGCATTATTATTGAACTCAGTCAAAGCAGGAAGGTGTTGCCTTATATTTTGACATTTAATTGACTTCGGTTGATTGGTGTTTTTCGTAAATTCTGTTGGTTAGGGATTTAAAGGCAGATCACTAGGGGTTATTTTGTTGTTTGGGAATAAGTGTAATTGTATTCAGTAAATTTTGTTACTGAAATTTTCATTAAATTAGAGCCAGTAATATTTAAATGTTGTGACATGTATGCGTGTATATGACTGAAATCTTGGTCCATGACCCTGTTTTTCTCTGAATATATTTGTGTGTGTGAAATGGCGAGTGTTGATGAAATTAAAGCATTGTTAGAACAGATGTCCGTGAAGACGGAAAAACAATTAAAAGAACAATTAGGAGCTCAGCGTGAGCATAGTGAAAAACAATTAGAACAGATGTCCGCGAAAACGGAAGAACAATTAGTGCAGATGTCCGCGAAAACGGAGGAACAATTAAATGACATTACGGTCCAGTTACAAGCGCAGAAGATAGACACGGAAAAACAATTCGAAAGTCAGCGTGAGAAGAGCGAAAAACAATTACATGACATGAGCGGTAATATTTCGGTTCAATTAGAGGTCCAGAAATTAGACACGGACAAACAATTAAATGAACTAAATCACAAATTGTCGGAACAGGCGGTAACACAAACGGCACAAACCGAACAATTAGGAAAGATCACTAATGACATTAATCAGAGCGTTAAAAAGGTAGAGAAACTGGCAGGCGAGGTTGCGGAGAACAACGTCAAACAGTTAGGCGAAATTAAAAAGTTGGAGGCGAAGTTTGATAATACATTAGTACTGTTTGGCGAGATGGTGGCCGATAAACTCAAGCAGATAGAGGCAGCATGTGTCAATAACACCGCGGGAATGAAGAAAACCCAAGAGAAATTGCAGCAACAAATTAATTCGGTTGACAGCAACGTGCTAGAATTAATAAAAGAAATTGATAAAGTCGAGGCGAAGGCCGAAGCCGAACGGATGCACTTGCGGGAGAACTTAGAGGAGCAATTAGGCAAAACACAACAGCAAATACAAGAAGTAGGAGAACAGCTAGTAAAAACACAAGAGATCATAAGGAAAGAGGTGGGAGAGCAGCTCGTCAAGACTCGGGATAATCTGGAAGGCCAACTAATAAAAACACAAGAGGTCATAAGAGAAGAAGTCGGGGAACAATTAATAAAAACACAAGAGGTCATGAGAGAAGAGGTTGGGGAACAACTAGTCAAAACACAAGACCAGATACGTGAAGAGCTAGAGAAAAATCAGGAAAGGAAAGAGGAGAAAATTAACAGCTTGAAAAGTAGGATCCGGCGAGATTGGGACCAGCAGACGCACGCAAATAAGGAAGACAGGCTGACAGTTTAAAAGCGAATGCAGGCATTGGAGGAAAATGTAAAGTCAAAATTACAGGAACACTCAGAGTTAATAATCAAAAACGAGATTAGATCTTTAGAGAATGCGACATTATTTTCGGCTGAAAATATACCGGAGAAGCAGGGAAATATTGGAAGTCCTGCAGGCTTGAACTTGGCTGAGGATACCAGCCGGGGTCAAAGTCCCAGACTAACGAGTAACGCATTCCAGCAATACAGGGGAGAGACTTCTACACCACAACCGAACTTGGCACCCGCCCAAGTCATCCAAGTCATTCGGGGTAATGATTTCAAGCCCGATAAATTTAAGGAACATTCAGGAACCACTCCCAAAGCATTTCTACGACAGTTAACTGATTACTTTAATGACCAGCACATCGGCCCTGAGAAACAATTAAGACTAGTGGAGAAATTTTTAGAAGGACCAAGCCTAACCTGGTTTTTAAGCTTTAAGTATACTTTCACAGACATGGCTCAATTCCGCGAAGCATTTTTAAAGAAGTTTTGGAGCCCTTCTTTACAGCAAGGGTTGAGAATGGACCTGTACACGCGAAAATATCATAGTACGCATCCGACCCGGTTTTCAGAATTCTTCAGCCAGCAGTTGGTAAAATTCAGAGATTTTGACGACCCGCCTAGCGAGCAAAATATGGTTCTAACCATCGGGAAACAACTCCCAATGCACATCCAACAACTATTAGTCGCAGGAAACATTCAAACCGCAGTCCAAGCCGAAGAATTACTCAGACACTTAGACGAGACGAGTATGGTGAGCCCACAGACAGGAAGGAGGAATACGGAATGTGTCAACACGGCAGAGGTAGTTCAGGGACTCCAAAATAACCACAGCCAGGGGAACCAAACCAAGACTCAGTCCACAGGGACACAATTCACACCGAGAAGGCAAGATTTTGACGGCCGAAACCAGTTCAACAATAATAATCAAAACTATCAGAATAACCGCGGGAGATACAATCAGAACAACCAAAATCAGAACAATCAATGGACGTACCAGCGGGAGTACACAAATTGGAGGGGAAACCAGAGACAAGGTAGACCTTACCAAAGAAATTGAGATGGTAGATGGAATAACGGCAGGAACTATCGCCAAGAAAATAGGGGAGATTATCGGAACAACTGGGACGAGCGATATATAGAATCACGAAAATACTTGGATCAATTAAGTGCCGAAGAAATGGAGAAGGAGAAGTGGGGGCGTGCCATGGCAAACAGACAGAGCCCAGACAATCATCAAGGAGAGGGGGCAGAGAGTTTATTGAGGCAACAGGAGCGACAGAATGACAACCGGCGAAACACAACAAATGGGTCCCGGGATAAAAAAAAAACTCTAAATGAACTGAAAGATGATAGTCTGAAAATGGAGGTTGCCAGGGAGCAAGAAGAGATGATAGTGGCCAACATAGAAGAGTGGGTAGCAATCGCGGACGACTGCCTGGAGGAAGTGGTGAAGAACCGCGAAAATGTTATCAGACAACTACCAATTATTTACGCGCATATTGGAGGCATGAGGGTGAGATGTTTGATTGATACAGGTAGCCAGGTGATCTTAGTCACTGAAGTTTTGATAAAAGAAATAGGAAGAAAACAAACTGTTCCAATTATGCCGGTACCGCTAATGAAAGTCAGAGGGGTTATTCCTGACAAAACTATAAATTGTAAACAGCAAGCATTTTTAGATCTGGAAATATTGAACCATACTTTTTCGCAAACATTCATTGTTATTCCAAAGATGAACTACAACATAATTTTAGGAGCCAACTTCATCTGCGATTTTCATGCTGTAATTGACTTACATAACAACACTGTAAGTTTCAAACAAGTAGAGGGGTTGAATCATGTGGGTTTAAACATGGAAGAGAGTCCGTTGGAGAGAGAGGCAAATACTTGGGTCGTTGAAGAATGCACTAATGAGGCCGGAGATAAGAACAGACGGGGGAGCGAGTCAGCCAGACAGCAGTGGTAGAAATTGACAGCCGAGATATTTCGCAGGAACTTTGGGTACATTTGGCGGAAGAAGAAATTAGCGGAACCAAATTTGAAATTCTACTTCAGGAGCGACTTAAGGAGGCCATCGTAGGGGAACCTGATAGAAGGAGACTGGAAGAAATTTTGAGATTACAAAAAGGAGCTTTTGACACCATACCTGGGAAAGTTTTAAAATTCAATATGCCATGCAAGTCACAGACTGGACCCCATTTAAAAGTAAATTGTACCCGATCCCAGAGAAACATTTTTCTCAGGTGAAGGACATTATTACTAACTTATTAGATTCTGTCATGATAAGGAAAGCGGCAACCCCTTACCTGAACGCAATATTGGCTGTGGTCAAGCCAAATGGATCAATTAGGCTCTGCCTAGACGCGCGAGTTTTGAATAGTAAACTGCTAGTTGAGCATGACCAAGCACCTAGGATCAAAGATGTTTTGAAAGGCTTCCGTGGGAAGAAGATATACTCAAGTGTCGATTTGACGAATAGTTTCCACCATCTTGAACTTGAAGAAAAATCCCAACTGTTGACGGGATTTTTATTCGATAATCAAAGTTATATCTGGTCTCGAATGCCCTTTGGCGTGAAAACTGCGGGATGTGCACTCATAAGAGCATTAGATAGGAATCTGACTGAGGAAGTCAAGAGCTTCACCACGAGATATGTTGACGACATATTAATTGCATCTGAAACAATGGAGGAACACCTGATAAATTTAAATAAACTTCTGGACAACTTGAGAACCATGAACTTCAAAATTAACCTAAAGAAATCACATTTTTGCCAGAGCGAGATTTTATATTTAGGGCATATAATTGATGTTGAGGGCGTGCGGCCTAATCCAGCCAAGATTGATGCTATTAAGAAATTTCCCACACCTACTAAAGTCAAACATGTGAGAGCGTTTTTGGGAGTGACAGGCTTCTTCAAGGAAAATTGCCCTGGTTACACAGAAACAGTAGCACCTATGCAGGAGATGTTGAAGAAGGCAAATCGATGGTTGTGGAATGAGGAGTGCGACAGGTCTTTTAGAGCCACGAAGGATTTATTGGAAAACTGTGTGAAACTTGGATATCCGGATTTTGAGAAGCGATTTATTATTCAAGCAGATGCTTCATTGATTGGAATCGGTGCTATGCTGTACCAAGAGGACGCTGAAGAACCCAAGAAGAAATCCTACTTGGCATTTACGAGTCGTAAATTAAGGAAACATGAGAGGAACTACACCGTGACGGAACTTGAGCTGCTAGCAATTTTATATTCTCTTCAACAGTGGCGTAAGATGATCTATGGTTATTCCATCATTGTTAGAACCGACCACCATGCACTGACATTTTTATTCAAGACAACAATGGCAAGTGAGAGAGTTACGCGCTGGTCCATCTACATACAGCAGTTTGACATTACAATAGAGCATTGCCCTGGAAGGATGAACGTCATACCAGATGCCTTGAGTAGAAATCCTGAGGACGGAAACGAAGTAACAGCGGAAGTTCACAATATTACATTAACACCTAAGGCTCTTGAGTTTTTGGCGAGAATTAACACCAGATTCACCTGAGTACCGAGAAGCCCGTGCTAAAGAAGCGAGATTTCACTACTTAAATAACTTGTTACATAAGTACGTGGATGAGCATCATACTAAACTGCGAATCCTAGTTCCAGCATCACTACAGAGGGGATTGACTTGGCATGTTCACGAGAGCCTAGCACATATCGGCACGAATAAGACTGAAGCTACGATAGGGGAGACCTTTACTTGGCCTAAGATGCGATTCACCATTGTTGAAGTAATTAGAACTTGTGACGCATGCCAGCGCACGAAACCGAACAACTTCATTCTGAAACAACCTCCAAGACCACTATTACCTCAAAAACCATGCGAGATGCTCGCTATCGACTGTTTTGGTCCTTTAGTAAAAGGAAAGCGTGGATGCCGACACCTTCTGGTGTGTGTCGATGTATTTTCGAAGATGGTCGTGCTATGTCCAATCCAGAAGACGACATCAAAACAAGTCATCAGTCGAATTCAGAACAAAGTTATTCCGATGCTTGGGAAGCCAGAATCCATTCTATCAGATCATGGTACCTATTTCACGAGCAATTTTTTTAGGCAAGGTTTGGAGAGTCTAGGAATGAAACACGTATTTTCAAGCATTCGTCATCCTTGTGGAAATCCGAGCGAGAGAACAATTCGCTGTGTTGCCAAGTACTACAGAGTAATGATTCCTAACGATCATAATAAATGGGTTGACAAAGTAGGGGAAATTGAGATGTGCATGAACACCACTAAGCACGAATCGACGGGTCAAGTCCCACTGATTGTACACCACAACAGGTTGCCAGAAAGAACTTGGGACAAGATTATTCCATGCCCAAGGGATCCACTATTAGCGCATGAGTTGCGAATCCAGCGAACGAGAGAGCACATGAGGAACCAAGCGGACCGAAGGCTGAGACGGTACCGAGGAAAGAAGTTTCACCGGGAGTTACAAGAACAAGAGTTAGTGCTGGTTCGTAGACCACCGATATCCGACCCTAAGAACAAAGTCTTCGCAAATTCTGTCCAAAATTTATTGGCCCGTTCCGGGTAATTAAGAATCTGGGTAACAATGCCTACAGGCTGGAAGAAGTGAGCACTGGTGCTAAATCTGTTTTTAATAGCGCCAATTTAAAACCTTACTACAGAAGGGAACCATTTGATGACTAGGAAAGGTGATGTGTGCAGAATCTGTATTGCAAAAATTTTATTTTGAGAGCCAACACCCAAATCTACGTGGAGCGCCAGAGTACGCGCTTTGTTTGTAAACAACAAGCAGCTGAGACGACAGGAGTGGCAATCACGTGCGGAGAGGGGGGAGACCTAGTGAGGATGTATGAATGACATTCCAGCGGGAAAGAGAGCACACTAATTGAGTCAGAGGGGTGTACACTCGAGCAGCTGAGCGAGGTATTAAAGAGATGTTGTTACTACGGTGGATTTTGTTTTTGAAATCCAAATCAATAAATTGCTTCGAATTTCAAAACCTTGCTGAGGATAAATGAACCCTTATTGATCTACGATAAATAAGTATTCATATTTATTATTATTATTACCGCAGCCTAGCCAGTACTTGAGGAAGTGGACATGGATATAAGGCAGGCTAGCGTTTCGTAATGATTGCAACAGGAGCAGAGCTGGTAGCTATTCTTGGGGGACGGCCAGGTAAGCCGGGTTCAAGGCCAAATTGAGCAACTACTTGCACCAAAATTGGAAGCATAAAGGAATGATCACGAGTCACTTGCAACGAACATACGATTGAATCAGCCAATCACGAGAGACCAAGCCATGATCACGCGATGGACAGCGTCAGTAGTAAAAAGCCCGCGGAATTGATTATCTAAAGAAACGCCGAACGGACTGACCTCCGCACGAGTGCATTGAGACGTTTGATTTATTTGAAGAAGAATAACACTAGTCCCATATTTGTGTGATAAAAACTCTGGAAAATTCTATCCAATTCCACCCCACTGCTCCGTCCCCTGTCAGTTTCTAATAAATAGTTTGGCATGACGCTACTCTAAGTCATTCGTTTTGGAGCCTTGAGAGGCTAACTTCACGCCCGTTTGTATAACGAATTTTAACGCTCTGAATTAGTTGAAGTTATTTTATTTGTGAGCTCTGAGGAGCTAAATTCACATCAGTCGTAATAACGAATTTTAAAGCTCTAGTACATTTTATCTGAAGTCAACTTTATTTTTGCGAGCTAATATTTCACGCAGTGTGCGTGGTGACTTGTAACATTTTTCTTAAAGACGACCATTTCAGCTCTGAGGGGCAAGTCTTGTAACATCCTAATTAGCGCTCACCTGAGCGAAGGTCAACAGTACAGTACGGAAATACCGAGCAAGATAGCGACTGCCAGTGCAGTCAAGATTTTAAACTTATTATCGAGCCAGTGACGTGGTCTCGACGTGTATATTTGATGTACAAATTTCAGTGTATTTTTCATGTGTTTATTGTGCGTGTGTGCGAGATATCTAGGGCAAGTCTTCGCAATTAATCGCATTAGGACAATTTGTGGGCGAATTGAGTAACCTGCAAGCGATTATAGCTAGGTCATAATAATTATCATTGAACTTTTCTGCCAAGGAGTCGATACCAAGATGCTCAACACGTGGTTTGGAGTTGGGATGATCTTCAACGATTCAACGCAGACGACCACGATGGAGTGTTAATCTGTCCATAGGGAAATGGGCTGAGAAGGATGTCTTAAGTTCTACAAGCTGATCGGTGATGTACAACAATTGAATTATTTCAATTATGTAGTTAGATTTGGCCGGGGAACTTTTGTAAATAGTCATGTTTCCTTTCTTGTTGTTTAGAGCTTTCTTGCACCGACACTAAATGTTTTAAATGTCCGTTGGCGCGTGGCCAAAGTGTTTGTTGTATATTTGTTTTTCCTTGAGTCATATTTAATGTGCGCGGCGTGCGTACGTGATTTTTATCCATGCAAATGCGAAACCCGTTACATTCGATAAGTGGTGCTTTATTAACGTTAATATTTGTGATAGGAATGGGAGGTAATTACAGTAAGATATTTGCTGAACAGGTTATTATTCATATTAGGGTTGCCAAGCGCAGCAACTTAAAATGTAATTTGTAGAACACCTTCGTTCTAATTTTGATAGATTTTTTTGTCCTTTTCAGGTTAACTAGTCACGGCATAGAACGGTGGCGCCAGCATGTTGAATATATTTATGTCTTTTTATTTCAGGGTCTGTCAAAACCCATACGTGTGATTCTGTGTGTGTTACTGTGTCAAGTGTGTGTTGATTCTACGTGAGGAGGGGGTAGAGGTCCTACCGCCCTCATATTTTGTTGCTGTTGTATTTTTGATGGAAAGACAGGGTGCTCTAGGGAGACCGCTGTTTCTTGTCCATATTATTCTGACACACACACACACGTATTATTGTGCTTTGGGGAACACTTCTTCGAGATTCGACCCCATGTCCTGGGAGGTCGAGGTTATTGACACATGGGTTGACAGATATGCAAAGTTCCACAAATCGCCCAATTTGCCTGTGACTTATTTTGATAGGCAGTCCTGATTGTCCGACTGGCCCCTGTAAGTTTTCATGTAGCAAACCTGTTCATTGTGATGGTTATATTTTTAAGCCATGTTTAATTGGGGAGTTCGCCATGTGTGTAACGGCTTATTGTACGTTGTATGGGTAAAATATTGTATTAATAACGTAAATGTTGGCTGTGAGCCTATTGTTTTGTTTATGACTCGATTCATGTAATTTTTTGTGTGACACCTGTGTGGTGTAGTGGTAGAGTACTTGTAAATTTTGACGGCGGTCATATGTGTATATTTTATTGGTCACGTGTTAATGTACTTGTGTTGATTTGTGTGAGAAGTCCTAAGTTTTTAGGCAGTAAATGTTGCTACGGCAATTTGATTCCAATTTCACACGGAAATTATTGTGTTGTTTATATTAGATCTAGGAAGTGTCGGTTTAGTTTTTATGTATTGTAGTTGTGTTCCCCCGTGTCGGTCTAGCTCTAAGAAATGTGGATTCGTTGTCTGAATGATTATTCTGGATGATGACGAATCACGCATTCGTTTGTACACATCGTGATGCATGTAGAACGACATACGCGCATACATAGTCACTTTTGTTATTTTATCTTAGGGACACTTGGCCCATGTAATTAATCTCTCCAGAGATTTTGGCCTAGTTTGGCATTTTTATTAAGTGGGAGTCATATGGGAGTTTTATTTTGTTAATTGTTGAGTATAAATATGGTGATTTGTTTATTAAATTCATTTGTTTTAACCCTGGCTTCACTCTTTCCTGCATGTTATTTTGTTATATGTTACCCTGCAAGTTAATGAAGCGCTCGACAACAACTTACAATATGAACCGATACACCCCCCGAAACTGAGTCTCATATGCTTCTTTGCAAGGGTTCAGTTTGCCATGAGCTAAAAGTATTTAAGTAGGGAGATGGCTGCCAATGTCCGATGACGCTGAGTGGCTGAAGGATGAGTACTAAATAATATTTTATTATTGATAAGTCAATTTATGGTATATGGGACCAATTTGTGTAAATATTTGTTTGTGTGTTATTAACGTAGAGTTTTTATTTGTCTGACACACTGTAGTTGGATTGGAAACAGCTAGCACTAATTTGTAGATATTTGTATATTTTGATTGTTGCAATGTACGTAACTATGTGCACTGCCGTGTACGCATATGTTAACGTAATGCCGCTAAGTAACGTAGATCGGAGTTTGTAATGCGACACAAGTAGAACTGAATTAATATAATATAAAATAGACTGGGGGTGATTTTGATCTTTGTGTAGAGTTTAAGATTGATCAGATTCATTGTTGTAATTGCCATTGTTGCAATGTAGTTTTGTTGCGAGTAGCAACCAGCTAACTCGAAGGTTTAATCTTGGTAATAAAGTTGTGAGCGTCTTGCACGCGAATGTAGGAAAATCTGGATCAAACCGACCTCCTAGATGTGAATTTTTAGTCAGTCCAAGATATAGTGTCATGTGTGATTTATACTGGTATTGTCTGCGGGAAATTCAGCATGGCGTCTGATTTCCGTCTTGCCGCAATAAGCCAGATTCATTCATTTTTGCGACCTCGCGAGGCGCATATATGGATATGATGTTTTCTTGCCATTTGTGTAAAATGGGTGAGATTTGTTGCTGTTGATTCTACGATGTTAACGAGGCCACTGGGTTTAAACGTTATTTTTAGACAAGCTTGGGAACTGACAGGTGATAGTGATGTGGAGTGGTGTAAGTAACCACATCCTGAGGCGGGTTGATCAGATAAGACGGCCATGGTCATTAGTAGAGGCAGAGCTTGCTCGCCTGTTCATTATTACATTTTGTATTAAGAAAAGAAATGATCAATCGTACATAATATTTATGAGTACATGGGGTGTTGTCTACATCGTACTATAATCTCCGAAGCGTTAGCTTGTCGTGCATTTTATTCATGTAAAGCAATCTCATCCGGCGAGGCTTTTGTTGTTGTTGGTTTATATTTCATGTTTATGTCATTGACCCGTGCAGTCACGTGCGATGCTGTCTTTTCCTTGTTTGTTGTGTTGAGCGATTGGCCTCGCAGGCAGCTCTTTGGTCAGATGCGTCATAGCACTGAGAGGGAGTATCTGGGAGATTGTAAATATTTAGACATTTAATTTTTGTGTGTGTCAGAATTAATTTAGTTGCTTTTATTAAGTGTAGTGTCCTATACCCATAAATGTTGACTTGTGAGATGGAGGTTCGTGAGCACCGTGGCTGTTACCCGCTGTAAACGAGCACTCATCCAATTACTCATTCCTTTCAGTAGTCAGAACGCACACATACAATTTCTGATACGAGTCGGTGGATCAGGTATCCACAGTTTTATTTTGAGGAGTAGGTCTGAGTAACCCCTCATTATATTATGTTGATTTTTGTTGAGGAGTGAGATGTCAGGGAGGAGTTTTTTTGTTATATATTTCTTTGTTTATGCTTAAATTCAGTCATTAAATTTGTTTACTTTACATCTTATTCATTCTTACTTAGTTTAGTGTTTTTACCATATGATCCTTCATCCAGTAGAGCTGTTGTTTTGGCGAACATATTATAGCATCCGATGAACTGAGCACGACCCCGAAGAACAGATTCTTGCAGATAAACACGGCGATACTGAAGGGCTCATAGGATAAAAACTGGCGCGCCACGTTGTGCATTTTGTTGCTAGTTCGCTGCTAGAACACGTTATATGGCGTATTTGAGTAAAACTGACATGCCACAAGTGGAGGCAGATATGACAGTGTTTAAATCACCGGAAAGTGATATTTTATGTAAAGTAAATGAGACGAAGAGGATACCGTTAACTGAATGAATTTTAAACTAAAATCAGGAGTTTGCAATGTAAAATACGGGCCACGTTTAGGTCTATTGAAATAAGTATTAAAGTAATGTACGTGATAACCGGGCGCCTAATGATTAAAGTTAAAACTAGATTTGTTGTAAAAAGTCAAACTCCATGAATATAATAGGAAGGCCGGTGGCTTTGAAAGACAATTAATATTTGGTTAATGTGTCTGTCGTTAATATCAGATCAGGATGACTATTTAATGACTGAATGTGTGTATGGGTTAAATTAAATTGAATAAAATTAGAACTACTCAATGATGCAAGTTACTAGTGGGATTAAATGTAAACGTAAATGAACTGAGTAGGGTAATGAGGATTAAATGTGTATTAAGAATGTATGTGTGTGTCAAAGGGCATTGCTTCATGCCATTTCCCTAATTTCTCATATATAGTGTATAAGATGGCAACGATAGAGCAAATACAGGCGATTATTGAAAGTGCCGCGAAGAGGACACAGGAGTTATTAGACAATAAAATGTCAGAACAAAGTGAGAAGTTAGACAGTAAAATATCTGAACAAAGCGAGAAGTTAAACACTAAATTGTCAGAACAAAGTGAATCATTAGACACTAAAATGTCAGAACAAAGTGAATCGTTCCGAACACAAATAAACAGTAGTATGTCAGAACAAAGTGAAGCGTTCCGAATACAAATAAATAATAGTATGTCAGAACAAAGCGAGAATTTAAACACTAAATTGTCAGAACAAGGTGAATCATTAGACAATAAATTATCAGAACAGAGTAAATCTTTACAAACACGGATAAACGAAAGTATTAATAAACAATTAGCACTTCAAAATGAATACAGCGTGGAGCAGGCGAAACTATTAAGAAGTGAAATAAATGACACTATAAATTACCAGTTAGAAGCACAGAACGTTAGAAACACACAACAACTAGCTTCATTAAAAGTGGAGATGAAAGAACATACGGATAAACAAATGGTATTACTGGCCCTAGACGTTAGCTAAAACAATGAGAAACAGTTAGATCAAATTAAGAAAATGGAAGACGTTTTAAATCGGAATCTTACAAATCTGGATGAAACGGTTTTAGCTAAGTTAGCGCAAATAGAATTGGCTTGTACTATGAATAACAGCGAGGTCAAAGCAGCTCAGGATAAGATGAAAGGGCGATTCAGTGAAATGGAGAAAAGCGGCAATTTTATTCGGAAGCAATTATCAGCGGCAGATGTGAATATATTGGGCATAATTAAAGATATGGATCGGCTGGAAATAAAATCAGCGGAGCAAAGGAAGAACCTAGAAGCGGATCAAGATCAGTTAAAGAGTACTATTGATGAAAATAATGTGCGGTTGGAAGATAGGCTGAACCAGATAGAAAGTAATCAGGGAGACACCAAACGTCAGATTGAGGAGAAAATCGGCATAATTAAAGAGGATGTCAGGAAAGATCGGCGAAAAATGAGTAGTGATTCCTAGGAAGAGAGATTAACCATCATTAAGACGGTTGGCGAAAACCACACTCGTATTCAAGCATTAGAACAAGAAATTAAGAATAAATTAAAAGAACAGACAGAGAGAATCATTAAAGCGGAGCTAAGATCGATGGGACAAACCACACTATTTAACACGGGAGCAACTAAAGATAAGGAGAACGAGTCAATTAGCCCGGAGGCAGCCAGTACAACAGGAAGTCAGGTACATGCAGAGAGCTCATTAACTACGAACACGGACGGATTTCACAATCACGTTGAGAAAAGTTCTACTCCACATGAAGGTCAGCAGCCCACGCAGCTTATTCAAGTAATTCGCTCAAACGAATATAAACCGCAAAAGTTTACTGAAAATTCAGGAGTGACACCAAAAGCCTTTATTAAAGAAGTTGAGGGTTATTTCAATGACACAGGCGTACCTCCAGCACGTAGATTAAGAATGATGGAGAGATTTCTTTCTGGGAATATTTTGACATGGTTTTTGAATTTTAAATACACTTTTGGAACTATGGATGATTTCAAACAAGCGTTTCTTCGCAAATATTGGTCCCCAGCATTACAACAGAGTTTAACGATGGAGCTCTACTCTAGAAAGTACCAAACTACTCAGCAGACGAAGTACTCAGATTTCTTTAACATGCAGATGCTTAAATTTCGATTTCTGGACCACCCTTTAGAAGAGGCGGACCTGGTAATGACAATAGCACGGCAATTACCGGTAAATGTACAGCAGGTATTAGTAGCGGCAAATGTAAATTCGGCTTTACATGCAGAACAAGTCTTACGCCAAATAGATGAGACTACATCTCATAGTCATCACAGAGGAGGAAGACACCTGGAGTTAGTCAACACAACCGAGGTTATAAAACCTACACAAGCAAATACTAGATCACAGGGTACAAATACGAGTACGTCAACACCTAGTCGAAATCAGGAAGAAATAGAAAATAGACCGTACCAGCGAAATGAAAATAATTACAACAATAGGTCATATCAAGGCAACAATAGATACCAACAGAGGGGATTCCAACAATGGCGCAACAATAGAAGAAATGAGGGGCCTGATGGAAGATACGGAGATTACAATGGAAATCAAAGATGGAGAGATAGGAGAGACCAAAACCAAGGAGAGTCGCAAGATTACCGTAACGACTGGAACGATAGGCATGTTCAACCGCAGAGATACTTGGATCAGCTGCATGGAGAACGAGCAAATAGCGAAGCCAGCCAGGAAGACGAACGAAGCTTACCGGCACGGGGTATTAGAGAACGCAGCCCAGTGGGGCAGAGAAACACCGGTGCGATCCGAAAAACTGGTCACTACTAAAGGAAGAAGATGGCAATACGCGGGAGAGAGGAAGAGGATGGCAGCATGGAGGAGTGAAAACCGTTCAGCATAATCAGAAACCTGGGAAATAATACGTACGGAGAAGAAGGAAGTGCGAGCCGTTTTGACAAGTTTTAACGAGCAGAGCAGCAGTGATGACACACAGCGAGCGAGAGAGAGGAAGATATAAGACAAGCGCCGAAATTGCCTCAGGCATCCGCCCGGCAAGCACTCAGGCTGAAATGTTGTAATACAAACAGGAAGTAAAATGAGTATGAATGACACTCTAGACAGGAGCGGCTAGACAAGGCTGTAGAAAGGGGTTGAGTTTCTGAAATGAAAAAATTGGCGTACGGAAGTTGTATAAAAAATCGACTATATGCTAAGTTCGATTTTTTGCAAGTGGAGGAGTCGTGAACCCTTTATACTCTGATAGTATAAATGATTCTATGTTTTATTTCTGCAATATATAATATTTCTACCAGTATCATGAAAACCAGACAGAAATGGTGAAACTATAAGCATTGGTTGGAGACAGTAAGAATGTACCTGGGTGCAGAGAGACAAAGCTTAATCGCTAGTGGAATTTGTGAAAGGTACTCAGCCTAGCGATGAATCAGAAAGCAGGTGCTGGCTGGCTTAGAATAGGAAGACGTGAGATGACACATGCGTTTGGCATTTTCCTTGTTCTGTTTCGCGCCTAGCCAAAAGAAATGCAATAATATGAGAGGCTGATTGATCAAATAGACACTCCTACAGGGCGGGGTGCTGTAAGAAAAATCACGAGGTCTACGTGAGTGCCAACCAATAGAAGAAGAATGCTACTTTAACGCGGGAGACCTGGCGTCACGCTCAAGAGCTCGGATTACGGCGGGAAACTGGACACTGATTATCCCTATGACCGATTCTCGATTAAATTAGCATGACTTTGACCTGCGCATTTCTACGAGTTTAATGATGTTTATTACAAGCCTGTAAGACAATTATTATGGACAAGATTTTTGTTTTTCCCTCTCCATAGGCTCTCAGCGAACGATTCATATATAAGTGGCGTGAGAAGCCATGAAGACTGACTTTATTTTTGTGTGTCGGAAGACACAGGCTAAGACTTTATTTTGAGTGTCGGAGGGCACAGGTTGATCACTTTTATTTAGTGCGTCTGAGGACGTAGTCACTTGTACTTTGTGTGTGTCATGAGGACAAAGATTTTATTGAGCCAAATGTATTGTAAATTCAGTGTTTGATAGCTAGTCACTGTACTATTTTGTAGGGCCAGTATCTTCGACAATTCGCCAACAGACTGTTTTGGGGAACTGAGTACCCAGAAAAGTGAATTTAGTAGACAGAAATCGAGTGTGTATTAATTTGACAAACATTTTTGTATCAGCACGAGAGATGGCAGCGTCGATCATGGAAGCTGTATGGAATCATCATCACTTCGTTGAAATGTTTGCCATGAGCTAAAAGCATTTAAGTAGGGAGATGGCTGCCGATGTCCGATGACGCTGAGTTGCTGAAGGATGAGTACTAAATAATATTTTATTATTGACAAGTCAATTTATGGTATATGGGACCAATTTGTGTAAATGTTTGTTTGTGTGTTATTAACGTAGAGTTTTTATTTGTCTGACACACAGTAGTTGCATTGGAAACAGCTAGCACTAATTTGTAGATATTTGTATATTTTGATTGTTGTAATGTACGTAACTATGTGCACTGCCGTGTACGCATATGTTAACGTGATGCCGCTAAGTAACGTAGATCGGAGTTTGTAATGCGACACAAGTAGAACTGAATTAATATAATATAAAATAGACTGGGGGTGATTTTGATCTTTGTGTAGAGTTTACGATTGATCAGATTCATTGTTGTAATTGCCATTGTTGCAATGTAGTTTTGTTGCGAGTAGCAATCAGCTAACTCGATGGTTTAATCTTGGTAATAAAGTTGTGAGCGTCTTTCACGCGAATGTAGGAAAATCTGGATCAAACCGACCTCCTAGATGTGAATTTTAGTCAGTCCAAGATATAGTGTCATGTGTGATTTATACTGGTATTGTCCTCGGGAAATTCAGCATGGCGTCTGATTTCCGTCTTGCCGCAATAAGCCAGATTCATTCATTTTTGCGACCTCGCGAGGCGCATATATGGATATGATGTTTTCTTGCAATTTGTGTAAAATGGGTGAGATTTGTTGCTGTTGATTCTACGATGTTAAGGAGGCCACTGGGTCAAATCGTTATTTTTAGACACGCTTGGGAACTGACAGGTGATAGTGATGTGGAGTTGTGTAAGTAACCACATCTTGAGGCGGGTTGATCAGATAAGACGGCCATGATCATTAGTAGAGGCAGAGCTTGCTCGCCTGTTCATTATTACACTTTGTATTAAAAAGACATGATCAAATGCTCATAATATTTATGAGTAAATGGGGTGTTGTCTACATCGTACTATAATCTCCGAAGCGTTAGCTTGTCGTGCATTTTATTCATGTAAAGTAATCTCAGCCGGCGAGGCTTTTGTTGTTGTTGGTTTATATTTCATGTTTATGTCAGTGACCCGTGCAGTCACGTGCGATGCTGTCTTTTCCTTGTTTGTTGTGTTGAGCGATTGGCCTCGCAGGCAGCTCTTTGGTCAGATGCGTCATAGCACTGAGAGGGAGTATCTGGGAGATTGTAAATATTTAGACATTTAATTTTTGTGTGTGTCAGAATTAATTTAGTTGCTTTTATTACGTGTAGTGTTCTATACCCATAAATGTTGACTTGTGAGATGGAGGTTCGTGAGCACCGTGGCTATTACCCGCTGTAAACGAACACTCATCCAAGTACTCATTCCTTTTAGTAGTCAGAACGCATACCTACAACTTCTGATACGAGTCGGTGGATCAGGTATCCACAGTTTTATTTAGAGGAGTGGGTCTGAGTAACCCCTCATATTATTATTTTGATTTTTTGTGAGGAGTGAGATGTCAGGGAGGAGTTTGTTTGTTATATATTTCTTTGTTTATGCTTAAATTCAGTCATTAAATTTTTTTACTTTACATCTTACTCATTCTTACTTAGTTTAGTGTGTTTACTATATGACCCTTCATCCAGTAGAGCTGTTGTTTTGGCGAACATATTATAGCATCCGATGAACTGAGCACGACCCCGAAGAACAGATTCTTGCAGATAAACACGGCGATATGAAGGGTTCAGTATGTATGTACGTATACAAGGGGTATTCAAATGAAAAGGTACGAAACGATACTGTGGGTACAATTTATTCGTTATTCAAAAGTAATCACCACGGGCCTGTGCACAAGTGTGCCATTGCTTCACTAGCCGCAGGATTCCCTGTTCCCAGAAGTATTGTGGTTGTGACAGGAGCCAATACAGTACGGTGTTCTTTAGTTCGTCGTCCGATTGGAATTTGTTTTCCCTTGAGATGTTCTTTCATTAACGGACCAAACAGATGGAAGTCACAGGGTGACAAGTCCGGAGTGTAGGGCGGCTGCTCAAGTTGCTCCCACTTGAACGTGGCCAATACACCTTGTGTGACGTTAGAGTGTGTAAGCCAGCGTTATCATGGAGCAGAAACACTCCCTTCGTGAGCAGTCCAGGCCGTTTGTTCTTGATGGACTTGTGTAGGCTACGGAGTGTCGCACAATCCACGTTACTGTTAATGGTTCGTCTCGAGGGAAAACGTTTCCAATCGGACGACGAACTAAAGGACACCGTAGAGGATTGGCTCTCGTCACAACCACAAAACTTCTGGGAACAGGGAATCCTGCGGCTAGTGGAGCAATGGGACACCTGTGCAGAGACCTGTGGTGATTACTTTTGAATAACGAATAAATTGTACCCACAGTATCGTTTCGTACCTTTTCATTTGAACACCCCTCAGATATGTAATTCAGGTGAGGATTCGGAACGAAGCGGCTGTGTCCATAATTTAGAAACCATCCCGGCATTTGCCGAGAATAAAGATGGGAAACCACTGAAAACTACTTCCAGAACGGCTGAGATAGGAATATTTGAAGCCATTCTTTTTTCAGTGTTGCCTATACAAATTGACTTTTTGTAGCTTCATAGGCACAATCGTCTTGACCGACTGAAAACCTACAAGAAGTCAATGAGATAGGAATCGAACCCTACTTTTCTCAGTTTTTCCTCATGAGGCTGGTGAGAATTAGGATTGAGGCGGCCATGTCCATAATTTTAGGAACCATACCGCCATTTTCCTGGAGTAGAAGTGGGAAACCACGGTAAACTACTTCCAGGATGGCTGGGGTAGGAATCGAACCCTCCTTTTCTCAGTT
This sequence comes from Meconema thalassinum, assembly GCA_946902985.2. Classification (NCBI taxonomy): domain Eukaryota; kingdom Metazoa; phylum Arthropoda; class Insecta; order Orthoptera; family Tettigoniidae; genus Meconema; species Meconema thalassinum. The sequence continues at coordinate 557,399,208 of OX336389.2, read as the reverse complement.
CTGTCCCGTGAGGTTGAGTGTAACCCATTCCACCGATCATACCATAAGTTAGTTTCTTGGCAGAGCCGGGAATCGAACCTGAAGTTCAGGGTTGACAGACAAGAATGGGGTAGCCACGGCGCCATGAGGTGGACAATAGGCTGCTTGTTACTCAGTGTTTACTGATACGAGCGCACCGAAAGGTGAGTAAATGAACCAGTTGGAGAGTAAAAGTGCTACTGATATTCACTTCGACTCTCCGTCAACTGTTAGGAGAAATATCTGAAGTGGGCTGTAAAATATTGTATGTATATTGTGTTCTTTTTTTATTTGCGTTTGATTGATTGATTGATTGAATATATGGTTGATTGAATGGTTGATTGATTTTTTTTATTGAATGTACGAGCGTCTGAAGTAATGTATTTTTTGTTTGCTGTTATCGAGATCCTCGAATGTCACTCTTGTATTGCTCTTTTCCAGTTTCTGAACTTTTTCTTCTTATCTTTTTTTTAAATGTTTTTGCCTTTTTCCGTTTACTGTAGATTGTTTTGATTTTCCTGTAATAATTTTTAATGTTTCCTGAACAAAGGGATTGTATGAATGAATGCTAGAGTTAGGATGTTTGAGTGCGTGTCTGTATGGTTGTGGTTGTTTATATATAATAGTGTATTTCTGTTTTTGTTCGTGTTTGCTGTTTTCGTTTTGTTTATACTTGTAAATTTTATTGTTAATCATTATATTGTCACTAGTGGAGTCTATCTGTCTGACAATAACGAATACATACATATAAATATATGTTGTAATCGTCAATTATAGATGGCGTGTGGGTTTATTTCTTAAATATATTCGTATTTCAAGTATTATTCTGTAAAATTGATTACGATGAAGTGTTGTGACTTGACACCATCATAATTTAAATCTTCTACATATAACTCTATAGCTTGGTTTTCGGATGTCATTAATGCCTTGTTTATTAATTTCCCACAATCAAATCAGAGTAAACCACCACTGAATGTTTCCATGGCATTGGATGCGGTTAAAATTAAACAGACTTAAGAATTTGTAGACGTAGTTTACGAGTGCGTCTGTCTTATATTATAGGTAACACACGTGTCAATTTGTAAAAGTGAAAATAATTTTCTCGTGGTCCATTCAACTGTTCACAATATAAGTTGATAAAATATATCAGTAGGAGAAACTAAATGCTCTAGTATATTATACTTCAGAAATTTATTTATGCATTGTAGATAGCAACTCATCATGTGCCTACGGACACATGCCTTCCTGTTTATGTACTTAATTTTACTGACCATGCAGAGAAATGACAACTCCGCTTCTTCTATTATGTTAGTGGAGAAATTATTTCTTATGATCATCCCCTCAATTATGGCCAAATGACCTTTATTTCTCACACCTTAAGCAACAATCACCACCATCTGGAAATATATCAACAATGCGTCCTCTAAGATGCTGAATTAAATAGTTGTTAAGTACGGTGTAACTTTGTGCCTTTCTAAAAATCTCGTTTACTAAACAAGACCATTAGAAGGCTTAATCTGCCGCTTTAACAACAGTCATTCCAGTCTCGCACTCAACGCTCATTCGAGAAGATGGACCTCAAATATTTACTTTCCCCCTGCAGGTGGCTTGCTAGTGAGGTTAGGAAAACACCAGTCTGGAAACACAATACAGAAAATTAAATGTCACTCCATATGTTTGGCTGGGATTTCATCTTGTTAAGTAAACACGCCTTATTGGCCAGCGCAGGCAGCAAGGGAATACAACGCTCTTCGCTGTCATGGAATATAATGGCTTGGATGAAGATAAGCTTTCAATGTACTGTTGTGCACGTTAAGTACACATCATTTGATTTGCAAGTAACATTAAAATTCTTGAATAATTTAATGAGATTCCTGAGAATTATGGTCCAGAAAACGAAGGGAGACAGAGTGAGAAATGAAGATTTACGGAAAGAACTGGGAGTACAGAAACTAAATGACAAACTGGAACAAAACAGATTGAGATGGTTTGGACATGTCAAACGGATGAATGCAAGACGAGCACTGGAACGATGGATGACAGGGAAGAAAGGACAGGAAGACCAAGAATGCGTTGGATGGACTCGGTGAAGTATAGCATTAGAAAACGGAACGTGGATTGGAACACCGTGTCGGAAGAGGAATGGTGGAACGACAGATCAAAGTGGAGAGGAACCATATTTGCCCCCACCCAGTGTCAGCTGGAAAAGGGGAAATGAAGATGATGATTATGATGAATTTAACTGTATATTCGAGTATTTTAAATCGTAGCAGTAAATTGGAGAAGATTGGATAGGAAGTGTCAAAAGCAGCTGCCATTGTTTGTACATCAACTCTAAGTTATTCTTTTCATGACATCCAAACAGGCAAGAATGAATACATGCTATAGAAATCAACAGTATGGTATCTAAAGGTTAGAGCTTAACATAAAATGAACTAATTTTTCGATATTAAATTGGGTTACATCAGTACTTAGCTATATTATTTCTGCGTTTAGAAGTACGAACAGTGTTCTGAATAAAAGGTTCATCGTCTTATTTCACAAGGAAGTAATGATACAAAGCCTGGAAACACATCCCCATGACAAAGGAGAATCTTTCCTGGATGCTCGATGGGCAAAGTGAATGAGACGAGCACTGACGCGTGCACTGAGTGTTAAAGCAGAAAGGAAGCAGCAGATCGACGTACCCGAGATCATTCGCGTGCAAACCAATATGGCAGAAAGACGTGTGCTGGAAAAGTGATCATGAATGGAAGTGCGGTATCAATAGTATTTCAGATGTTCATCGCCGCCTACAGAGCGCCTATGAACACCAAGTCATGAATCGTCAAATGGTTGGGCGCTGGTGTTAAATGTTTGTTGACGGGAGGCAGAGAGTGGAACTTTCAGATCGATCTGGGCGTTACTCCATATCAAAGACTGCAACAAATGTCGACAGAGTATAAGAAATGGTATTAGTCGAGAGGCACGTAACTGTGTCAGATGTAATCCATATTGGGTGTTGGACGTGCTCAATCGGTCGGTATCAACAAGATGGGTGCCGAGACAGCTCACCTCTGATCACAAGACAGGCAGTAAGCTTCGAACACTTGAGGCGGTACGAGTGCGAGTACAATAGTATTTTGTCCTGGATGAGCGGATGAGACATAAGACATGCCCTGGGGATTAAGGCCGCCTTACTGACAGAGAAGCATCCCAGCTCACCCGCAAAGAACTGGCTATGAAAGAATTCCTGAAATCGTTGGATACCAAATTTTACCACGAGTTTCTTGAAATTTATTTCATGGCATGACGAATGTATCAATGTCAGAGGCGGCTCTGTCAATGGTTTGTCTTTTGTTAGAAACACTTAGTATTACAACTTCCCTGTTAAGTACAATAATGAACCTCACATTCGGAACACCCCTCGTATTCTTCAGATAAACCGGAGCTTTGAGACCCTGTTAAATGTAAACACGCTGTCTTATTAAGTTAATATATGTAGTTTGTTATATTTTAACTCATTACTTGGATTAAACGTTGCTATAATTATTACAAGCCGGCCAAGTGATGTTGGGGGTGGCGCGTCTGCCTCTCACCCGGAGGCCACGGGTTGGATTCCCGGCTCCTTCAGGAATTTTAGAAACTGTCGTGAGGACTGGAATGGGTTGCCCTCATCCTAGTGAGGACAATTGAGGAGCTGTCTGACAGTGAGGCAGCGCCCTGGTCACCAAAATCAAGATAAACGGCCGAGGAAACCACGCGTCACCCCGCAATCTGTAGGCCAAATGGCTGGACAGCGATCGCTTTGTGGACGAGGGCCCTTCATGTGCTAAGGTGCCACGGGGTTTGTTTATTTGTTTGTTATCAATCTAAGAAGGAAATATTTTGTCAACATCAAGAGGTCAACACGGGCCAGCCTCTATTGCGAGTTCTACCGGCCGGAGAACTCTCAGGCTGAGAAGTTTCTACGCACCGCCTAGGAGGAAAGGTGATATTGCCATCATCTCTTTATCTCACAATTAATTGGAAACGTTCTCGAATATGTAGACCTCCATAATCATGAGGAACGGACAGAGTAGGCAAACCGAGTTGATACCAATCCTTTAGGCCTGAATTTCAAGGGAGCAGAAGTTTCGAAACATGTTACATAGGCTATTCACAAAAGTTTCCAGTCTCGTAATATAAAGAACTGCTGGCATAATCAGTAATCCCTGGCTTCCGTTGCCGTGTAGGCCTATATAAATTTAGCAAACTGTTCTCCGGCCTGTACATTTCGGCAACACTACTGTCTCGGAGAGGCTGTCCCGTGTCACTCTTTGTTTCGCTGTCAAATAATATTAGTATAAAATAGCGATATCATTCCCGGATTTTAATAAAAATAGACTAACTTATAAGAACAAAAGGATAACGATTAGGACGATGTGAAGTACGACTTCGTGCTACCTCTCGGTACTGACAAAACGTTTGCTTCTTTAATTGGTAACTTCTTTTGTAACAATTATAAAAACAAATAACAAAAAATTCAAAATACGTTCAGCTATAATCTACTGAATTTCATAGGACAGTGCGTTGATATACAGTACTGTTTGTAGAAAGTGCAACACCAAGAACAAGAGATGTGACCACATTGCACTTTATACCACAGATTAGGGACATGACAATAAATTACTGATTAGAAGGACAGTCCGGTACATGCACGTTGACGGTCGATCTTCAGTACGGCGTCGCACCACCACGTGTTGCACTCAGATCCGCTAAACGTCGTGGCATGGAATCATACAGCGCTTGAATACGCTTCTGGGAAATACCGTCCCACGCGGTTCGTAGGCGCGTCCACAAAACATCAACAGTGGTGGCAGGTGGACCTGAACGAACAAGTTGCCGACCGACCATATCCCAGACATGTTCGATGGGCAACATGTCAGGCGAACGGGCAGGCCAGGGAATCAGAGGTATCCGTCGTTCTGCGAAGAAGGCTTGCACATTCCTCGCCACATGCGGGCGGGCATTGCCCTACTGAAATATGGCGTGTGGAACGGCCTGCAAGAGGGGCAGTGCCGCGGGCTGTAAAACTTCCCTGATGTAGCGGTCACTGTTCAGATTGCCCGCAAGACGTACGAGGCGCGATCGCCTGCTATAGGCAATTGCGCCCCAAACCATTACACCTGGTGATTGTCCACTATACCGCTCAACAATATAGTCTGCCTGATTGCGTTCTCCACGGTGGCGTCGAACGCGTATGCGGCCATCGCTGTAGGACAGGTTGAAGCGGGACTCGTCCGAAAACACTACGTTTCGCCACTCAGCCTGCCAGTGTCGGCGTGCACGAGCCCATTGTAGACGGAGGCGTCGGTGGTTCCCAGTCAATGGAAGCCGACGCAGTGGCATGCGTGCTACCAGTCCAGCCCTCAAAAGACAGCGCTGTCACCCCCGTTGCTGTGCTCTTACCTCGAGCCAACACAGAGGACGACGCTGTTCTGTCCGATAAGGTCATGCAGAGAACATGGCGGTCGTCTCGCGCTGTGGTCACATTGCGTCGTCCTATACCGTGTCGTCACTGTGTACGGTCCTCCTCTCTCCACTGGATCCACATAGGCCTTACTGTTGACGCAGCGTGCCCTGTACGAGCCGCAATGTCCTGGAACGACAGACCCGCCTTCCGAATCCCAAGCATTCTGCCCCGTTCAACCACACTCACATGCTGATAGTCCACCCTGTAATGTCGTCGAGGGATCGTTGCACTTGCTTACATGTTTCCACTTGGTATGACGGTCCCACGGCGACAGAGCTGTGCGAAACACTGACCTGTCCAGTCCCACGACAGAGGGCACTGGTGGGTCAATGTGCACGCCATCTCTCTGTGATTTCAATCACTTAGTATGGTATCGCAGGCCTATACGACCCCTGTTCTGAGAGTGTCTCCGACCATTTTTTTCCGGCTGTTTCACTTTCTACAAACAGTAGTATTACAGCGTTTCGAAGCTGAGGTTTGTCTGAAGAGGTTAAGAAGCGGACACTACTTTCGTTCCTACCTTAATACCTTCAGCAGGAAGCGTCCACTCCTAAACGCAGAAATACTGAAGTTAATTATTATGTATTTCAATATGATGTTGACCAAATCGTTCATTTTCTATTGAGCTCTAAACTCCAATATCCGTACTTTTGAATCAGAGAGTAAGAGCACGATTAGTTCTGGGCGGTGAGTGGAAAGCGTACCAAGAACATGGGCCATGTACGAAGAGTACAGACTGGTAGTTTACATGTAAGTGGGCAAGTATGTATTTTAAATTCAGAAAATACCCGTTAGTAAAATAATGAACTTAAAAATTACTGAATAATAATAATAATTATAATAATGTTAAGGGTTTACCGTCTGCAACATTAGAGACGCCAGGCTGCTGGAATTTCGCCCTGAAGGGGATTTTTAACATGCCATTAAATCCACTGGCACAGATCTTTCATATTTAGGGGCAGATGACCTTGCTGTTTCGCCCCTTAAAGCAACAATAAGAACTATTTCATATCTAAGCACCCTAAAATAGCAATGGATTGTGCCGGGATTCGATGTAGCAACCACGATCACAACAGACGAGGGCATCGTTGCTGTTCCACACACCAGTCTTTGAATTACCTACAGTTTCCAGATCCAAATTCTGAAATAAAGGCATACTGATGACACACTATGTCATTTAAAGAATCGGTTCTAATCATTTTGTCACTTTGCTTAGAACATATTGCAACTATGAAGCTGACGTTGCAACAGTGCAAGGGATCTACGTTGGAACGCACGTCACTTGTATACATACAGAGTGTACTGCACTCTGGCCAGTGCAGTAAAACAGACAGTAAATGGGGGTGCGTTGTCACTTCGGGTAATCCTAGAACGAATATCTTCACACTGTGTTCAAATCGAAGACAGAAGTGCATTAGTCATAACAAATAAGGACACCATACAGTATATTTACTGAGATTGTATTGCTGAAAGGTTCTGCAGTACTTAATTTCTGGGAACATCTGGACGAATGCGAGCTGTCTGAGCTATGCACACGTACATTCCCCGCTGGTATCCCAGTCGGTAGAGGCGCTGAGCTTCTAACTGAAAGGGAGTGGGTTTGATCCCCACACAGGTAGTGGATTTTAGAAACAAAACTAACACTTTCGGAAACGCAAATAGCCCTGGGGTTCACTCAGCCTACACCAGAAATGAGTACCAGGGTAATTCCTGGGAGCAAAGACGGCCGGGCATGAAGCTGACAACTCCATCCCATCTAGTGCCGATGTCACAAAAAGTGGAAGCCTCTACCTTCCACTACTCCCAGGGCCTCCATGGCCTGTATGGAGTTGGCTTTGCTTCTTTGCTTTGCATCCCACCATGTTGTCCCTAACTATAACCCGTGTTGCTCAGTGCAAATGGACATACTAATACCAACTCGTGAAACGTTCGAAGCCGAATAAGGTGATTATTATTATTATTATTATTAATATTATTATTATTATCATCATTATTATTATTATTATTACTAAAGTATTGGAAGTGATCAAGGACTGTTTTCATCTACAATGATGCCAATTAATTACTTTCATATTTAATTTACTTTCATATTTTCGGTTTAATATAAGAGTGTTTAGGCCCAATCTCGATCATCCCATTATGGCCACCTGGTAGAGATTCCATTCGAACATAAATTTTCAACAAATCACGGCTCCACAGTTTATTGGACATGCTACTGTTAGAATATTTTCTGTTAACATTCCCCTTGTGAATTCTACACACTGTGCCATAACGAAAGAGAATATTAATGGCGCATGAGGTGGCTTCGCGGTGCAGGCACTGTAATCCTCATATCATTATTTAAGCGTGGAAGCCACTGTTAAATCCCTGTGGCCACAAAGAACCAGTGCAGAGCCTGATGTAAACAGATTACGGAATTAAAATGGGAGAACTTAAAGTTCGCTGAGTTCTTACCAAGCAATGCCATTACCATCACTCACGAAGAGACAAATGCCAATATTGGACATACGTTCATTTCTGTGTACCACGATATGGACACGCTAATTCTAAGTGATGTCTTCCAATTGCACCAAAGCTATGGTGCAGTCAAAACCTATCAGCGACGAAATCAGGTTTCGATAACATATCGCCAGGTTTAATATTATAATACTTCCTTTCGTTAAGCTTCAAGTTCGTATTTTCTCTATAAATGATGTGAATCAGCAGAAACCGTCATCATTGGCTATAACAAGGATATGACTACTGATCAATATTCTATCTCATAATGAACCGCAAATGATGAGAAAATACGTCAACAATAACGGATGTCTTTCACATAGGATATACAAGCACAAATAGTCAATGTCCTTATTGAGTATCAATGTCTTAGTCTTTAGGAGGGATTAATTATTGCCTCGAGGTGACTAGAAGATACTAGAAACTGAAGAAAGTAAATAGAAATCGTGAAGAAAGATCAATGGTTGTTTATGATTTTACCTTAAACAAGAAGTTCCGTGAAGAACTATACAGCCTACTTTTCATGCCAATGATTATTCTACAGTATATGAACCTATCTAGAATAATGACGAAATTAAGTTGGTAATATCGAAATATCTAATTAGTTCAAAATATACCTGGTATAATGTAGCCTAATAGAGCACTACAGTTGGCAGCCCTGGTGACTGAATATATTCTTAGTTCCACCTCTTAAGGTACAGAATACAAAATTTGGTTGAAGTCCAATGGACGTTACATGCAGTTAGACACTGGATCTATCAGCACGCGTAAAAACATGTTGCCAACAATACCATGCGTGTGCTGGTCAGAAATAATCTGAATTATTATGATATCTTGTTGTGCCAATTTTGGATGAAATCCATTTGTTAGTATAGAAGTTACATGTATTTTAAAATTGGACATATCAGCAGGCATAGAATCATGTTGGCAGCACTGCCTTGTATTAATTACTCCAATTTAATCTAGAATGTCAGGTGCTATACGTGTGCAAAGTATAGAGCTGTTGGCTTGCATACTTTCTGATATATTGATATTAGGGTAAAAAGAATATAGACAGCATTTATTAACAGTTGGCAGCCCTGATTGCTCTTAACAATACTTATAGTCATATCTGTTAAGATACACATATCACATACGAAATTTGGTTGACATCCAACTGATAATATAGAAGTTACATGTATTTAAAAATTGGTACGATCAGCAGGCTTATAATCATGTTGGTAGAACTGACGTATATAAGTTACTCCAAATTAATCTAAAATGTCAGAATATACGTGTGCATAGTTTAAAGCTGTTGGCTTGCATACTTTCTGATATATTGGTATTTGGATAAAAAAATAGAGCAATTATTAACAGTTGGCAGCCCTGGTGGCTCTTAAGAATACGCTCAGTCATATCTGTTTATGTACAGATATTACATACAAAATTTGGTTGAAATCCAATTGATAGTGTAGAAGTTATATGCATTTAAACATCGGACCTATCAGAAGGCTTAAAATTATTTTGGCAACACTGTCATAGTTGGCCTCCTGGAAATTAAACTGAAATAGTATTATCTACATGTGTGCCAATTTTGGAATAGCTCCCATGCATACCTTGCAAGATATCCAACATGGAGCTCAAATTTCTAGTGCGTTTTTTCAGCAGTTGGTAGCACTGACTTCATTTTCAAATATGGACGTGAGCTATTCCGGTGCACATCTTTACTCATACTAAATTTGGTTTTGATTGCTGCAGCCGTTTAGGAGTTGATAGGGGGGGATACACACACAGCCAGACAGACAGACAGAAGGACAGACAGACAGACAGACAGACAGAAGGACAGACAGACAGACACACATTTTCCCGGATCGATCTCATAAGTCTACTTTTTCCTCATTTTTGCAAAATGTGAAAAGTAGGTTAAAAATGTGGTCAATGAAAATAAGCTGAAATACGCAGGCCTATGTGCTTATCTTCACCTGAAGGCAGTAAATACCTCCAAACGACCAAACCGTCACTACTCCATAGATGTTAAACGCTATTTTAGAGAAAAATGATTGTTTATACTTGATCTAGGTCCTATATAAAAGAAAACAGGGACACGTGTACCCTTATAATCGACGCACGGACTTCTCATGTGGTTTTTTTTTTTTGTATTAAAAAAGGGAAACTTCGATCTCGTGCCGTCTCATTGTAAGTCTGTATGGACACTGATCAGTTGCAGCACTCGGAGACTGAGGAGCAACATTCACCACTGGTTTAATATATTCCATATTCTGCAGAAGCTGTTCCTCAGACCCAGAGAGCCATCATCCAACCTTAGTTATAGATATTGTATAACTTCAGCCAATCCAAGAGTAGGCCTAAAGGCAATAGCTGAAGTATACACTGTGCTGGTTGATTTGAATACCACAATATTTAAGATCGAGATTTATTGTTGTTGAGTCAGTTTGGGCTTCGCTTCATCGTAATCTTGTAGCCCCGTGTTCTTGGGTGTGTGTGTGTTTGGGATTTGTATGTTAACCTGTGTTATTGTGGTGATGATGATCGTGTGGCCTCAGAAGAAGCCGAGTGCAGGTCTTTCTAGTTGACGCCCGTGGGCGACCTTCGCGTCGTAATGAGGATGAAGTGATGATGAAGACGGCACGGGAATTAACTCCAGGGGATTAAACTCGAACCCGAGGCACTTTGGGCCAAAGCATAGCGCGCTAACCATTTAGCCACGGAGCCGGAATGTTATTGTGGTGCCTTTATTAGTGTGTATTTGTAATTGAGCCCAGGATTGGGGAAGGGACCATCTCGTGGTGTGGTGGCTAGCGTTCATGACAGTCACCCTTGAAGGTTCGGGTTCGATTCTGGGCTCTGTCAAGAAATTTCAATTCTGGTGTGAGGGCTGGAACGCCTCGTGAGGCAAAACTGAGGCGAGGCAATACTGAGAAGAGGAGGGTTCGATTCCCACCTCAACCATCCTGAGCCATCCTGGAAGTGGTTTTCCATGGTTTCTCCACTTCTACTCCAGGCAAATGTTGCGATGGCTCCTAACTTCAGGCCATGGCCGCCTTTTTCCCAATTCTATCCCAAATTTACATACATGGTACAGCCATCACAATAACTCAGATTATCACATGAATTACACACACCCAGATGACCGCGATGTCGCAGCCCCTAAAATAGGCAACACACAAAGATTGGGGAAGGAGGCTGGAGTAGAAGTGGGGAAGCCTCGGAAAACTACTTCTAGAATGGCCGAGGTGGGAATCGAATCCAGACCTCAGGTGTGATGGCTAAAAACACTAACCACTGCACCAAGAGGTGGTCTTGAGAATTAGAAGTTGAGAGCAAGATTTTGAAGGCCAAATCTTTCCATGAATGTTTTAGACTCCTTTACTCCCAGTATTGGACCTGGAGCAGCTCTGTGGTATGATCTTTACATCAAGACATTCCAATACTTGGAGAATAAAGCACCTCCTGGAGTTAACAGTGAAGGATTTGCTCTCCCTCTGCACACGGGACGCGTTGCGTTTCAGCTTCAATGCAAACAAGGAGAGTGGAGTAAGTGGAGCGAGACTTGCCTGCCTCTCGCTCACTTGGAACGTAATTTGCACAGCTGAGTACAATGGATCAGGAAGATTTTGTAATTGAAGGTGGTTTTATTGTGTGATAAATGTACTTGATATAAATTAAATTCCGCACAGAAAAAGGATGGTTGTATTTGCAAATGAGAAATGTATATCCGTATATAAATCTATGTGAAGATTTGTTTGTCTCTTCACCAAAGTGGCTACGCCTAATCGTGATGAGAACTTGAGAAGTGTGTCATGGACACTCTGTGCATAGGAGAGGCTATGTTTTGCACTGAACTAGACTAGGCCAAGGGCACATGGGTTTTTTAATGTAAAAACTCCACAGCCCCTGCCGAAACTGTTACGCGTATAGCCCGCAAAGCAATAAAATCGAGGGGTCTGACGCATCAGGCTTAATCGATTGGAAACCTCTATGTACATAACTCAATATGTAGTTAAGAAAGGAATTAGCTTGTATTTAATGCTACTCAAAAGTTCGGACGGTGACTGGGGGACAACATGAAAAATATTGGGAGGTTTTGGGAACAGAGGGCTGTTCTAATCATAATGAAGATTTGGGGGTTGTGCACTACTTTTCAGTACAGAGGGTAGCTATTGTATATTTATGAAAATGTCCGGTAATTACATTTAGTAATCATATTCATTTAATTTTTGCAATTTATAGAACTCATATGATTCACTTGTTGGCATACAATTGGCTCTGACTGCGAGACTCAAGTTGGAAACTCTGGAAACTTAACCTATATCAGAAAATTGTTGTGAAGGAGTGAAAAATATACAAGCCGTCTGTCCCTGTTGTTTGAGTCCTCAGTATAATAACTGGCCTAATGCAGCCCTCCACGCCTCCCTGTCCTAAGGTAATCGTTTCATCTCTATATAGCTACCACATCTTACATCCGAGGCAATCTATTTAACATGTCCTAACTTTGGTCTGCCGCTACAGTTCTTGTCCTCGGCTTTTCCTTCCATAACTAAGTGTGCTATTCCTGGGTGTCTTAGTTAGTGTCCTACCAACCTATCTCCTTTTTCCGGGCCGATAACCTAGATGTTATGCCCCTTAAAACAACAATTATCATCAACATCATATCTCTTTTCTTCATTAATTGTCGCCAGAAACATCTCTCCCCTCCCACTCGTCTTAATACCACTTCATTTGTAACCCTAACTACCCATCTGATCATTATTCTCCTGTAACACCACATTTCAAATACTTCTATTCTCTTCTTTTCTGCTGCGCCAACAGTCCAAGTTTCACTTCCACAGAGTACCATGCTCCAGACAAAGGCTTTCAAAAATGACTTTCTAGTACCTAAATGTATATTTGATGTCAACAAACTTCTCTTCTGTAGAAATACTTTCCTTGCCTGAGACAACCTACTTTTAATATCCCCTTTACTTCGTCCATCACTGGTTATTTTGCTTCGCAAGTAGCTGAAGTCTCCTACTTCCTTTAGCTTTTCACCAGCCAAATTTGACGTCAGTAGGAGTTTCTTATTTCTTTCGGCTGGATTCCATTTTTGTTGTTTTACATTTTATTGATTTTCACCATGAATTCGGTCCTCAAGACTGAGTCCATACCATTCAAATACTCTGACCATATGTTTGATCATTTAAATATAGACTACGGTGTGCTCTCGATCATCCGTACGCGGATTAACCGTGCACGTTCTCGCCTAATAAATAAATATTGATTGTGAACACAGTATACAGCACAGTACAAATAATTATCTTTAATTTATATTATACTGTAAATTGAATACGTATACATTTACTTTTCTTACATATTTTTGCAGTGAAATCCCAGTATTTTAGGTACATAATTTTTCAATGCAGTCCCGGTGGGGGTAAGTTATTTTTAGTAGGGTACTTCGTGACAGATCGATGACTTTGTCCAGTCTTGTTTTGTAATAGCGAAGTATAAGTTCCGGTAGAACGTGGGGGTAGGCTTATTTCAAGGTTACTGGAAGGCAATTGAGGGATCCGCTTGGTTAAGCTGATAAACAACCAAAAGCAGAGAACTTAGACTTTTCAGAGCACAAAAATGTGGGTGAGTTATCTTTATAAATGTATTATAACCTACTTTATATGGGATTACTGTATTTAAAAACAAGTAGTTCCGTGAAGAACTAAATAGCCTGTTTTCATATATCCTACTTGTATGTTAATTGCCCTTATTCACATACAAAATTTCAGTTTGATTGCTGTAATAGATTCGTAGATATTGAGAACCGTCTAAATATTTCGGATGGTCGCCATGTTGGATTTTTATATATGTAGGTCATAGAGTTATGCACTATTACATGAAGATTATTGCGTAAGTGTATTATTCAAACTTCAATCGCATGATTAGGACACAAGAAATAAAAACACGATTTTAAAATTTCGCACAACCGCCATCTTGAGGTTATGTAAGCAATTGAATTGAATCAAATGTCAGTGCATTACAATGTGTATAAACATTTTCTTCGCCATATTTGACTGCGCTTGGATAGTTAAATCGCGAGAAAAGTCTATTAAAATGTTTCAACTTTGCTTGGCCGCCATGTTTTCAAAAATTTAATTAGGCTAAAAATAGAAAGCATTCGTCTTGCAATTAAGACATGCTTTTGGATTATCCATGTTTCCGATTATCAGTGCCATTTACCCCGGTCATTATCCCGGATAATCGAGAGTATACTGCAATAATAATTATTTTCCAATTACCTTGGGGTACATGTTGAGACTCATAATTGAAAGGTCTAGGGTTCGATTCTTGGCTGTGCCAAAAAAAAGAGTAATTCTGATCTGAGGATTAGAACAGTGTACAATCAGCCTCTTGAGGTAAAACTGAGAGTGGGTGGGTTTGATTCCCACTTCAGGTGTCCTAGGAGTGATTAAAAATGGTTTCCCACTTCTAATCCTGGCAAATGCCGGGATGGTTTCTAACTCAAAGCTATAGCAACCTTCTTCCAAATCCTATCCTAAATTAAAAATGGACTTGCGCAAACTACTACAGCCATCACAATGACAGAGGTTATCAGAGAGATTCCACACACACACAAAACACGGAGGGTACGTAGCCACAATATCGCAAAGCCGTTAAATGAATCCACAACAAAAACATTACAGAATTAATAATAATACTGTAATACGAAGAATAACAGCTTAAAATTTATACGTCTATTCTTGGTTGTGGTTATATACCACAACATGTTCATCATGTTTGCCTTATTAGTTTGAAAGGTCTTCGAGGGTTAAATGGTTAGTTGGTACCGCTCATTACTAAAAGTTGGCTACAGTTGGCTACAATGGGCTCACAGCTATTGGGAAGTGGATTGGATATCACAGGACCGCAGTTGGATCTTGCATTACATCAACGTTTGCAAAGCTCCTCTCTTTCACCCTTCTTGTTGACCTCCTTCGGTCCCTGTTCCGACCCCGACAGTATTAGGGTATCGAAGGCCTAGTGAGTCATTCATTTTCTCGCCTTTATTGGGCCGTCCATTCTTTTCTAATACCCTCATTTTTTTTGATGGATCAGAATGGGTAGGACAGATTGTTAAGAGATTAATGAGTTTGGGTGATCATAGAAATTAATAGGAAACTATAACTAACTTACAACTGAAACAAGGTACTTGCTTACATACTAGAAGAAGAAATGGGAAACAGAAAGAAGAAAAATGTAAATAAAAGGCAGGAGGAAAGAAAATACTCCTAACCTGGAAGAATGAGAAATAAGGGACTTGCAAGAAAGGAGATCCATGAAAGGCAAATAGGGAAGGGAAAGATGAGAGGGTGCACCCCAAAGGCAATGGACAAAGGGGGAAAACAAGACCCGGCTCAGAAATCCCTCGGGGTCGCCTACTCCTGAACTCACCGGCCGTGAGCCCTTGAGGGTGTAGCACTATCCAGTGTGCACCATAAGTGGTGGGGCTACACACACCCTGCCTCCTTGAGGGCCTTAAGCAGAAGGCATGAGATATCATGGAAAGAGAAAGAAGTGGTGTGATCTTTCAAACAATGAGGGTATGAGGAAAGATGAGACAAGCACCAACTAAGGTGGGAAATTGAAAGAGTCCATAGGACTCTGATACCCTAATACCTTCGGAAGAGAACAAGAGTTGACCAAGGAAGGTCGACAGGAAAGATAATAGAGAGGAGCCCTGCACAAGTAAGTGGAAGCAATGCCAGACTCAGCTTGAGTCCCATGAACGCCAACCCACGTCCCACAAGTTGTGAGTCCCTGGGGTAATATGATAAATGGTCCACGCTGTATATAGCCTACAGTATGGGCTACGTAGTTTGGACGTGAAGTCTTGAGTCTACTTCCCGATAGTTATCTTACGAGCATTAGACTGTTCTCTTTGAAGATGCAGAAACTTAGTGATCCAATAGCTCCAGAAATACTTCAGTGTGTGAGTTATCCACCACGTCACAGGTCACATGTGGGTTGCATATTGTCACGATACCATCACCCCTATTGATCTCCCCCTTCGTTCAGAATTCCATTCGAGATCATTGCATTAGGGTCACATTGAAGCTACTATCTTGTATCTGAGCTTTGTTGTCGTTTCATTTAAGGGACGTTTTAGCACCTTATGTCTGCATGTGTGATGAATTTCGTCTGAAAAATTGTATTATTGGGATGGCTGTACAAGTGTATTTGTTATTCAGGTGATGATTGAGAAGGAGGCGGCCGTGGCCTTAAGTTAGGAACTATCCCAACATTTGTTTGGAGTAGAATTCGGAAAACAGGGAAAATCACTTCTAGGATGACTGAGGTGGAAATCGAACCCATCTCTTCTCAGTTTTGGCTCACGAGGCTGAGTTCACCCCGTTCCAGCCTTCATACCAGAATTGAATTTTGTTTGGTAAAACATTAGACAAACAACAGGAAAAGACACAGGACAGTAGCTTCACTTCTATTTTTTCTCCTATTTAGATAGTACTGTGATATTCCCCTGAACGAATAAACAGCAGTCTCCCATAATGGCTGTGCCCACCTTCCCCGGTACTCCATGGCGTATAGGAAAATAATTTTCGGCAATGTGTACTCCTTGTACAGCGGGCCAGTATCCCCATACCTTGCTAGGAGCAATTGAATATATACAGTGAGTTTCTCTCATCAGTTGGCCGGCCGGCGTGCCCAGGTTATCTGCCTCCCGTTGACTCATCACTCCCCACTCGGCATAGCATAGCATAGTTTCTGCGTCGAAACATACCCGTATAAAGTTTCGTTCGAGAAAAATATTAAGCGTGGATCAATTATTTCATCATGAATGTTTCACAACATCCAAGTACAAATATTTACCCGCTTATCTTGATCACGTGGATGCAGTTCGCGTACTAGTAATCTTGTATGGTTTCAATTTCAAGATTTTCGTAGCCCACCATGCTGAGATCTACGAATCCCGGTTTCTTGTCCAAGTCGTCTTAGGGATTTTGTAAGCGAATGTTCTAACTTGTCTGCGATTTCATTTACTTTTTCCTCGTTAGGTACACGTTTTTTAACACTTCGCTTCTTATCGAGTAATGAACCAATTCCCCTCAATTTTTTCATGAGTTTCCGTGCGGTCTCTCTATGTGGAGGGCACACACCTGAAAAATGTGTTATGAAACGTTTAACGACTTCACTGAAAGACTCTGTTTTACATAATTATCGTACATAAATACCCTTTCTCCTACCGTGTACACATGTGGAGGCATTATGAGGATTATACCCCAAAGTAACACTTCACAACTTGAGAAAAATTGGAGCGACAGATCAACACCTAATACATGTTCTAAGCACGGACCAGAACTGCGAAATGCGCGCTGTGCAACAGGAAGTGATGAGTCAACGGAACATTTCACATAGCTCGTTCTCTACAGGTAAATGTGGTGTATTGATAGTCCTCCCCTTCGAATAGCTCTCTACTTCAATAAACCAAGGGTTACTTTAGCATTAATTATGTTCTTCAAATAGTATGGTTAGGAATCTCATTGTCAGTCCATACATATTCTCAACTTAGTCTCAACACGAGCCTTCGTCAATTTTGTGGATAACCCCAAGGTCATCAAAGGATTGTTTAGCCTATCTAGTATCTGAAAGTGGACAAACGTAAAGCTAAATATTATCACACCAACACACTCAAGGTCATGTCTAGAACACTATAGAAATATCATTTCCGCGAACGATGCAATAATACGTGTTCCTGTCTTATATGATCTTACAGACACGAATCACGACGTGGCTTATAGGTCACATCCTCAGAATGACCTTCCCTGAAGCAAGCCGGTCAGCATAAAGGTCAGCGTTTACTGCTCCCACATTGCACATAAATGACGCCATTACAATGGTAAATAAAGGAAATACTTTAGTATATCAAAGGTTTCTAGTTCGAACCCCGACCTGTTGCATGTTTCTGATGTTATGCCTTGTTCTAAATGGTGTAGGGTGGCAATCATTGGCTTCAACTAAGTTTTATTGCTTAGGGCAGCATCTCCTGTGCCCTTCTGGTTGTTTCTCTTATGTCGCTTTCCTATCCCAAATACCCCTTTTAGTTAGGCAGTCAGTGCGGAGGCTGATTGGATCCTCAAAAAGCACCACCATTGGTTACATGGGTAAAAATCCACAAAACCCCAAGACAGTGCCATATTGTGGCGCACTAGGCAAGGTGAGGAGTGAGGTAGTTTGCCATTACTTTCCTAACAGCATTAAAAGTTTCTCCGACTTGCCTGGCTTCCTACTGCCCATATGTATGAGTTCTATTATTGTGTGATATTTATTTGCACATTCTAATCTAGTTACATCTTCCTCATCGACTAGCATTGCTCTCATTTTCCTAATTCTAGTTCCATTGTTCGCTTAAAAACTAGGTAACCTCATAATTATCATAGCAATACACGTCATACTTCCATTTAATATATGACACGTACATTAGATATATTGTGCCCGTCTGTCCACCAGTGATGGGCAGTGAACTACCGCACACCACCGGACCGGCGACCACATGCGAGGAACCATGAGAACAGTGTAAGCACAACGTCCTGATCTCAGGGCGTCCTGGGTTTTGCCGACTAATAAACTGTACACCGTCCTCATATCCCACGCAAAGGATAAGAGGGAAACATAATCACGACCACAAGAAAACAGAATCCTTAATTTAAAATATTAATTCATATTTTTATTGAATAAAAATAGCAAAAATAAATAAACGCACTCCTGAGATCACAAGGTTCAAATCTGGTCTTGCCTGCTTAAAGGCATCCGATAAATTAATTATATGGAGGATCTTCCTAGACTATTTTTGAGCAATTCATCTCCACAAAAAAAAAAAAAAAAAACAGAATCTTCTGAGTGTCTATGAAGGTCATTTTTTATTGTGATAGAAGCCATGTTTCAGTGTTGCCTAATTCTATTAGAAAAAGCTTATCAGTCGGTCAACACAAATTGAGCCCAATTACGTTAGGTGGGAAACAAGTATTTGCATACCGTACCCTAAAAGTATCACGCTTTTATGAACAAATATCTACTTGATTGAATGACATGTTACGAACATCACTCGTTCATTCTCAGATGAGTGAATTTCATTTACCTAAATTAAACAACCCAGATAATCTAAATGAGCACACATTCTTGGAGAGTTCAACATTCTCCACATTATTAGGCAACAATCCCGTCAACAATAAGGTAACAACATAACGAAAATTAAGCCAGGCAACGAATAAATATTGGGGGGGATAACAGGGAGAAATTCTAAACGAGAAGAATGCACTTTGTGCCGTAATCTCAATAAACCCAGGCCTAAATTAGGCAGTGTTAATGAGTTAAGTCCTGCAGCGCTTACGTATGACTTATTAGTTCATGCGAGACGGGGAAGAGATTGGTCGTTAACAGTTTAGATCGTTTTTTCACAATTAGCATACAATCGTACGATCATACAGATTGCCGGCCACGAAACATTCCAACATAAAAAAGCAAGTAATGTTTTAAGTTACTGCAACAGATAGCTGTGATAGCACTTTGATGGAGCATTAATGACTAGTACTCAGAACAGCTAACAGAGCTCACCACAGGCAACAGGTTTAAACCTAGCACTTGCTCAGAACGTCAGTCCGCTTTTGGAGTGCAGACTTCAGACTTCACAAGGATCAGTTCTAAAAACCAGATAAGTTGACATAACTTCATTACATTCAGTGCATTTGTGTTCTTTTTTTTGTTTGTATTTGTGTATCCGCCACACGAGATATTACAATAGAATTAGGCCACTAGTTTAAATAGGAACGGTTGATTTAGAACCATAATAACAAAATAGTGAACACAACTTCACTACTGAAATTATTCACAATAACAATTCAATAGATCACAGGCTACATACCTAAACCACATTTATAATAATAATAATAATAATAATAATAATAATAATAATAACGCAACAACCATAGAAGTGTGCTATACTGTCTGTAAATAGTATGACAGGTAACACAAGTTTTTACAAACTTATGTAATATAAACATTGTATATATATGTGCTTAAGTGTAATTCATATACATGGTACACTAATTAAGCCTAGGTGAACAGGATCTGAGGAAGAACGCGGGACATTCGAAACATGTCATCCAATTAAGTAGATATTTGTACATAAAAGCGTATTAGTTTGTAAGCTATGTAAATGCTTGTTTCCCGCCTAATGTAATTGGGTAAATTACTTGACTATATTAAATAGCAAACATGACGTAATGAACTCTATACAACTTGAATGCATTGGTTATCTAGCTCAAAAAAATCCTGCATTACTTTTGGGTCAATTTTTTTCGTAGATTAAATTATTTACATATTTACACATTGGTTTATTTCACACAATTATTATCATGTTCTTTAAGTCGTCGTCAGATCCTTGTTTATATAATAGGTTCACTTCATTTAATATTATTTTAAATATTTCACAATGACTTTTCCTGGGAGGCTTTTTACAAAGCATTAACAATTGGAGGACATGCCTCTGGTATTATTCACCGAATAAAGATATTATTTTAAACACTGTGACTTATGACAAAAGTGTCTTAAATATCACGCTATCTCATTTGACGTAGCATCATTCAACCTTTTATTATTTAAGCCTATTTTCATTTATGAAAAAGTGTGTGTGTGTGTCCCGTGATAAAATTTAAACGGCTGGGGCGATTTCAATGAAATTCGGTAAGGACATAGTACCATTTCGTCTGATTCCGACAATGCCCTTCAAAGTTTATTACGTCGCGCCAATCCAACGCAGCGGCTGTGCGAAATATCTCACCGGCATTCGATATCTCCGGAACTATTACTGATATCACCCTGAAATTTTGCACGGTGATAAAAGGCACTACTAGAAGTACATCTATGTGACTTTCAAAAATTTGTTAAGTAGCCTATATAACTAATATGGTGGCCAAGCAAAATTGAAACATTTAAATAGGCTTTTCTCGCGAACCATCCAGTAAAACAGGGTACATTTCTATACACATAATAATAAACTAAAATCTAATTTAGTTCAATTGTTCACATAAAGATGGCGGCTGTGCAAAATTTTAAAATTACGTTTGTATTCCTTGTGTCTGAATAATGCGATCAAAGTCAACGTTTGAATAATGAACCTACGCAATAATCGTCATCTAATAGTACATAACTCTATGGCCTACATATAAAATATCCAACATGGTGACCATCCTAATTATTTAGACGGTTCTCAATGTCTACTAGTCTATGACTACAATCAAACTGAAATTTTGTATGTTGATAAAGGCTAGTAACTTAAGTTAACTTCTTTCAATAACCTGTTGAGCACAAATTAACATGGCGATGACGCGAAATTTAAATATTTTAATGGTCGTTTCTAAGCCTCCGTGGCTTAGGCGGCAGCACGCCGGCCTCTCACCGCTGGGTCCGTGGTTCAAATCCCGGTCACTCCATGTGAGATCTGTGCTGGACAAAACGGAGGCAGACAGGTTTTTCTCCGGGTACTCCGGTTTTCCCTGTCAAAATTTCATTCCAGCAACACTCTCCACTATCATTTCATTTCATCTGTCATTCATTTAATCATTGCCCCAGAGGAGTGCGTCAGGTCTCGGCAGCCGGTACAGTTCATATCCTCGCCGCTAGATAGGGGCTTCATTCATTCCATTCCTGACCCGGTCGGAGACTGGAAGCAGGCTGTGGATTTTTTCAATGGTCGTTTCTCGCGTTTTAACCATCTGAGCGTAGTGAAACTTGCTACGGTAAATGGTTATACAAATTTTAATGTACTGACATCCAATTTATTTCAATTTTTTTCATAACCTCAAGATGGCGGCTGTGCGAATTTTAAAAATCTCGTATTTATTTCTTGTGTCCTAATCATGCGATTGAAGTTTAAGTAATAAACCTACGCAATAATCTTCATCTAATAGTACATAACCCTATGGCCTACATATATAAAGATCCAACAACGCGACCATCCGAAATACTTGGACGGTTCTCAATATCTACGAATCTATTACAGCAATCAAACTGAAATTTTGTATTTTGATAGAGGCAATTAACTTAGGCCTAAGTACGATATATGAAAATAGGCTTTTTATTTCTTCACGGAACTGCTTGTTATAGTTGTTTCTGAAAAAAACTATTTGACATGGTAGTCTTTTAGTTCGATGTGAAATATACATTTTCATATATTCTGAAGCTTTTACAACATAAAATACAGAATTGCATCTACCGCAATCTGCCCATATAAGTGGGTCAATTACAGTACTTTTCCATCTGAGTTCTACTACTCAGGCGTCACCCTTGATATTGGGAGATGGAAATAGAGATGAAGTGTGGACTCTAACATAATTTTTCTAATATAAATTATAATATTACATTCTTTTAAATTCAACAGTGATACTAGTAATAATAAAATATTATTAATAATAATGATAATAAAAGATCACAACTCTTATTAACTGCTCAAGGATTGTAAGCTAAGGAAGCTCATTGTTTGCCGTGACCGTTAATCTCACGATCATGAGCCACAAGACCCCCTTTTACGTGGAATCCGAACCACAGGACATTGCATTTCACTTCGAAAATCTCACATACATTGACTGGGAATCGAACCCGTTCTGCCATGGTGAGAGACAGACAGCTTGACCTGTGAGCCACCACACCCCTTCAAGGATTGTATGCAATCCCTCACTCCAAAACAGTAAATTCTGAACCATTATAATATTTATTTTAACCGAACCAATCGATGTTTTCAATTTTCATATTTTACAGTGTGCATTCAGAAATTAATATTATCTTTCATGAAGAAAAACAAATACATTGTATAACATTTTAAAGTGTCTGAAAATTCTACTGCCTCATAAAATGAGTCAATCCTCCTATTATATTTATTCTCTCATGGACGTAAATGGTGAAATATGAGGATCCTGCTCATCCTCTCGCCCAATAGAAATTCATATATAGCCTAATGCGTACACGTTGATGGCGAATCAATCTAATACTCAATTGAGTGCGAAAATAAGTGAAAATACGGAATTGGAAATTCATGGCTACTAACATGCTATTGGACTAGGCATGGAAAATTCAATATATTTCTGCATTACTGACTTTCTTGAGATTTTTCATAGAGCTCCTTGATGATGCCTATTGCCTCAAACATAAATTAATTTAAATACATAAACGTAATTTCGAAATATATAAGATTTTTAAAATGTATGAGTCCTGATTGGTTCCGAGTCTGCGCGCTGAATTCAATTGCTCTGCAGCAAGACTGAGCGCGTCTGACGTCACGCTTCCTCGTGCTGAATTTAAATTTAGTCGCGGCTACAGCGTTGCCAGATCTTATCAATTTAAAATATGTCTGTGTATTGTGTAGCCAATATCTGGTGCCTTACTTCCTTAAACTTCGTCACTCATCAATTGAGACAGTCCTTTCAATTTTGGTATTTTAATTTACCCACTCTAATTTTCATTACTCATTAATGTTGTCCCTAGGTACTCACATTTCTCATAATGACGAATTTTAACTCATTCATTAACAACTTTCCATTCTTATCTAGTTTACTTTACTATAACTTTGGTGTTGAGTGGATGTATTTTTAACGCCAGTCTTCACAGTATTTCACAATTTCATCAATGCTATATTGCGTATTTACAAGAACTGAAGTGAAGAAAAGGATGTCCTCCACAGAAATTAGGCCCGGGATATCGTGATTGCCCAAGCAAGAATTGGGCAGTTGTTCAAATCCAGAGATAAAGTCGGCCTATTATTACTACTCGGGTATTCTGGTAACGTGCTTTCTTTATTCAATAACCTTCATTTTAATATTTCTGTTTAATTATCACGCAAACAGACGCAAGGATAGCTTTTCAAAAATATTGCGTAGGGACGGGTGTTGTTTTAAATGTCATTGTGAGCAAAGCGCTTTCAGAAAAGAACAACAGAATCCTGGAGTGCAACTCCTAGAACCAAGTTTCCCCTATTCGTAACTCTTGCGTTAAGTACACGATACGTTCGCAAAGTTAACGGAGATAGAACAGAGTCTACGAACTATGCTGTGCTTCAACTGGAGTTTGCGAGGTGTTGTAACAAGCAAAACTACCAAAGAGAACAAATAATGACGGTAGTAGTTTCTTTCTAATGAATGTGAAAAGGAAAATGGAAACATACGTGTAGATACAATCTTGTTTTATTGTATGAATCTACCTCAGATCGCTGTTATAATGACTTGTTTGGTTGGACAAAGAATGTGTTACACCACGCCAAGTCTTCATATTATTTGTAGTACGATACCAAAAGTTTCTTAATTATCCAGTCATCCAGTATTCAGCCAGAACTTATGCAGAGGCTTGGACAACAGAAGGTTATTCAATTGGTCAGATATGAGTAGAGAGAGACGGCAGCTCCAAACTTTTTCTTATTTGCAGGAAGGAATCGTAACACAGGATCCATTACGGCCGCGAAATATTTCAAAGTTTGGGAACTCAACAGGAAAAGGATCAATAGGTCATTTCAAGTGGTGGCAAAAAAAGACTGCTGTAAAATCTCGTAGAGCGCTTTCTAATATTCCGAGACATAACAAAGATCATAAATCACAGCTTGAAGCATGTCTGAGATGGAGAGGAATGCTGGGGTGCACACTGTTCACACTAATCATCAGCAAGTTAAAACAGGAAGGGGCCAAAATATATTTGCAATCTGAAAAGATGTAGGTGACAGAATTTGCCATGCAGGCGTACGAGAAATGCAGCTACATCAATCGTCTTCAACACTATAATTCAAACATAAAAAATCTATGCAACAAAGTCTTAAATTACAGTGAAAATTTGGCATTCAGGGAGTATAAAGGTGATTGCTACTAAAGGTTCGAGTATACCAGATTACAACTTTTCGAGAGATTTTCGGTTCGTGTTTATAACAGTGTAGTATGCACATCCACACAAACACGTATAATTCATTCAAGCGTTTCATGAACCCTTACAGGCACTTTGTAATATATATTACTGTGTCAAAATAAATTATTGATTAATATTTCACTCAGAATAAGTCAATTTCTTCATGAGAATCCAGAATATTTGTCGCATTTACACTGCATTTCCCAGAAAATTCAGGATGACTGCCACAGGCTATGAAGCATGAGTATTGTCCTAACAGTGCTCGTTCATTATTAATCATTATGATAAATTATAAATTTTTGAAGCGTACCTGGAGCTACTAAAAGGAATTCTTGAGGTGTCCTCCCAATGACTGAAGTCGCGAGCCACCAATGCAGGATGGTTCATTAACAAGGGCTTCGCGCTTATTGTTATACTATAAGTCGCGTAAATAATGTGAAGCAGGTCCCTGGTGACGCTTCAGTGCAGTCCTGATCACTTCATGAGAATCGGTGTGTTTGTTTTAACTGTGCACTTAACACACTGACTGTGGCCAACACAGACTCAAGTAGTCATTTACTATTACAATTAGGTGATTATCAAAATGATTAAACGACGAGCACACATCCTACACGCTATAATTTACGAGTATTGGTCATTTAGAACACGCACTTTGTTGTCTTTGGAACATGTGACGTCACTACTAATATCATGCGCATGGAAGGTGTTAGATGAAGAGAAATTCTTTTTGACCAGGAGCATAGTGCTCCAAGTGAGAAAACTGTTGCTTATAGCTAGTTCACTAGTTCACTGTGCTGACAATACGGTAACAGATAGCTAGTTTACTGGTGACCGTGGGGATCTTCGTGTTGACTGTTGTCGTAACTGAGTGCCTGTAAAGGCTGTGATGCTCATGCGGTTAGGGGAGTCTAGGCTAGTCTTCATTCGTCTCTGTTAAACTATTTTGAAATAAATTTCTACGGGATATTATAAAGAATATAAATTCATTATTATCACCCACATTCTGAGTTTCAATTTATGATAAAATACTGAATGATTTCAACGCATTTCACGTCTAAAATCTGGGATTGCTTTGGAACTACTGTCGCCCCCATGTCGTCACTCTCATAATGATCGGAAGCGTTTGAGTTTTATCACTTCTTCTCCGACTGGGGAGCACTTGTTCTCGCCTGGCACACATATTCAGTGCTCGGGCCTTCGGTCAAAGTAATTTGATATTCTGTCTGCTTTTTATCAGCGGTAGTTTCGTAGTTAGGTGTTCTGATTGATAAAAGAGGTACCGTATTGATAAATTTGCAAGTATTCGATTGTCAATAGCCTATAGTTTGACGGTATTTCAAGGTATTAGTTATGGAAGGGGACACATTTGAGGAATCGGGTCCCTCACAGCAGCACTTACATTTTTCAGAAAATCAGCAAGTAATAACAAAAGGTTGGTCAACTTCAGACATTTCTGTTTAAACAAAAATGAAAGAATTAAATTGCAAGAAGTAGTTCCCTGAAGAACTAAAGCCTATTTTCATATATCCTACTTATGTTAATTGCCTCTATCAACATACACAATTTCAGTTTGACTGCTGTGATAGATTCGTAGATATGGAGAACCGTCTAAATATTTCGGATGGTCGCCATGTTGCATTTTAATAAATGTAGGTAATAGAGCAATGTACTATTACATGAATTTTTTTTCGTAGGTTCACTATGCAAACTTTCACTTCGATCACATGATTATTACACAAGAAATAAGAACGTAATTTGAAAATTTTGCACAACGGCCATCTAGAGGTTATGTAAACAATTGAACTAAATTAGATGCCAGTGCATTACAATGTGTATACACATTTACTGTACCGTTTTTCACTGCGCTCAGATGGTTAAATCGCGAGAAAAGTGTATTCAAATGTTTCTACTTCGCTTGGCCACCATGTTCGTTTTGTACTTAACAGGGTTATGAACGTTACATACTGTAGATGAACTTGCAGTAGTGCATTTGTCACCGTACACAATTTCAGGGTGATATCAGCAATAGTTTCAGAGATATAGAATTCCGGTGAAATATTTCGCACAGCCGTCATCTTGAGGTTATGTAAACAATTGAACGAAATTAGATGCCAGTGCATTACAATGTGTATAAACATTTTCTGTACAGAGTTTCATTGCGTTTGGATCGTTAAATCGCGAGAGAAGTTTATTTAAAAGTTTCAACTTTGCTTGGCCGCCATGTTTGTAGTTAACAGGTTTTCGAAAGTTTCATATGTGAACTTCCAGTGGTGGCTCAGCGGTCAAGCTGTATGTCTCTCTCACCAAGGCGGACCGGGTTCGATTCCCGGTCAATGCATGTGAGATTTTCGATGTGAAATGCCATGTCCTGTGGTTCGGATTCCACGTAAAACGGACATCATCATCTGTAGCCAGATGACTCGACGACCTACTGTAGTGTACAGCTCTTGAGTGGCACATTCAGATAACCTCCGCTAGCACTACGATGTGCCATCGACCTGTAATTGACATTCGCCTTAATTTTGACTCATCACAGAATATGATACGAGCTTTTACGAGCCAATATATTAATTAAAACTTGGGCTGTATGTGGTGAAGCTTTGAAGCTTCAAGGTCACGGTACTAATTGAAGTGGTGGGGAGCTAGAGTGCTGGCGGAGACATCCTCCACCTAGCTGCGTCGAGCTCAAGATAATTGCATGCAAAGATTTTCAGCAAGATGTCGATAGCACGGCGGACGAAGAGTGATTGCGATCGCTGTTCCCCCACCACTGAAACGTAGCTGGAACACTGCCTGCCCAGAGCTGTCAGCATGACCTTGAGGCTTCACCACAAATCGCCCAATCTGTGCGAACAGGAGCGCCGAGATTCTTCCAGACTGCTGGAATCCAAAGGTAGACACCCTACAACTGATCCACTGTGGAAGCTTACAAGAGGCTATGAGAACATTAGTGGCCCAATGCACAATTCGTTAAGGGCTAGTTTTTCATGTTATACTACATGGGTAAATAACCTTTGAAGAATTGAGGGTTAGGCCACAAATGCGCACATAGCGTTATATATATGAAATATAATGCATCGCATATCCTGCCTTAATACTGAGGTATTGAGCAGCTTCACAAAAATTGTGCTAAAATAAAAATAAAGCGAGCGTTCACTTTACATCACTTACCAACACTACAGGAATTCTTGCTCTGTTACGGAAGCAGTTGCTTGTCAGTCAAGAGTGCATATGAGAAGGCGAAACACAAAGAGGCTTATTCATCTCCACCGTGGGAAGGAACAAAGGGATGTCATAACCATCAACTGTTCATTGATTTGTTGATATTGAAAGTCCAAAGTGCCGAACAATGCTGGACTGGATCAAAGGTAATAACACTGACCAATAAACTGTTTTCCATAGGGAGTAACGTGCTGCAGCTGCGATAACATCATCCATCTTTCAGGAGTGTGTTCACTTTATTAGCTCGTCGCTACTAAATGGAAATATACTTTCTCATAGCAGTATTTTTGTGCATTTCAAGTTCGTGGATTCAATAGCAGTGAGTTGTTTCAGTTTGGGATATCCCCGTTATCAACGCCATGTAGTTGGTTGTGTGGAAATTGCCTGAAACTTCGCGGTTTTCTGATAGTTATCTTGTTGTTGTTTTTGATACGTCATTAGCGACTTGGGACATCTTGGTCATCAACTCCGTTTACTTCCGCATGCATGATGTATGTCTGATAACCTATGTTATCTGATGGTAGTATAAATGTACCATATGTAGCCTAACTATTGGGGATTAGGATTAGAACAACTGTCCTGGTACTTGCAATAAGGTACCATCTTGACATTTGCTCTAAGTGAGTATGGAAAACTTGAAAAGAAAGCTCCTCTCAGTATGGCTGTATATAAATTAAAATTGGCGAGGGTTTTGGAATAGGCTGGCTTCTATGACAAAGTGTTATTTGTAGTTTAAAACTTAAGAATTATCAAGCCACAACCCATCCCACGTCACGTAGAGGAGCTCCAACCAATCTCCGTAATCACTGCTACCATGAAGGGCTTGGGAAGTGGAAAACGAGTAGCCTGTGGAGAATTTCACAGAGGAAATAAAAACCAATCATATATTGTGCTTAGAATGGTATTCCTGTATCAGCAAATGGTGCAATGGATAGACTAAATGTGCATGCCTAAAACAGAAATTAATATTAAAAAACAACAATAACGTGACGTATACAATCAATGGCAAAAGGTCAAAGACTCAAGAAAAGAGAATTTATAGTTAATGAACATGACTCGATAGATGATAATTAACTTAAACAAGAAAGCTGTCCTAGTACTAAGCGCACGTAACCTATATTAAACAGAACGTACTCGCTAAGCAGAACGTAGTTAAAAATGACACTGCACTAGAATTTCTCACTGAAGCATACCTAGTCCTGCAAGCTCTTGGGTACAGTTCAGGTACAGTTACAAAAAAATAATAATCCTACTAATGTCATGATACACCAAATAATGGGATTCAATTACCAAAGTTAGGTAGATGCATCTTGCAACAGGTGAATCCAACTCAAGGCATATCGACACATTGTCTTAACATTGTGGATACAATATATTTGAAAAATACCCTCCTAGGACAATTGGATTAACAATCAATCTCTAGGTATGTTGGATTACGATCTTAAAATATAGATACAACTTATTATTTTATACAGTAAAACTTCGTTTAACCGTCACTCTTTAAACCGTCAGTTTCTGTTAACCGTCATTGCTGTAATAGCATAATAATACTGCAATAACATTATTTTGCCACATTTGTCGCTACTATACGGATATTTTTATCATGTAATACATATAGGTAGTTGTATTTGCTATTACAATCGTGTTTATTTTCTTTTCGCTCCAAAATATATTACATTACTGTGAGAGTGATATCTGTCTATAACATACCGTAATTGATTGAGGTCAAGTTTTGGAGGAATAATACAGTGTTTCTGTTATCCGTCTATCCGCTCAACCGTCACGACCACGTCCCGACGATGACGGTTAATCGTGTTTTTACTGTAATGTAATTACATCCTGGAACAGTCCAAATCAACATATGATGTCTTAGACTAGAAGGAACATGAATGTTCTCTCTCGGCAGCATAATAACACATGCTATCCTACATGAATGAAGGCCTGACAGTGCCACACCCCAGGCCTAGCACCCGGTATACGATAAAGGGAATTGCCCAGCTGACTCCATGGTGAGAGCCTGCTTCCAGCACGGCACGGGTGTAGCCTTCAACCAGATAGCAGAGACGCTGGAAGGAACGCATTCCGATAAATGCTCTCACTATCAATACAGAGTGAAATAAATGAAATGATTAGCACAGGGTAGCACATTATCCAACAGTTAGAGAAGAAATATTAAAAGAAAAAAATGAAGAGCCTTAGTGTGAGATAGCATATCACTCCGAGTAGCCTATATCGAACTCCTCCGTTATCCACTAAGAATGTGAAGAAGAACAAGCCAAGTGGACCGCAGATAGTAGACTGCTGTACACAAGATCACTAGCGAGATATTCCTCAAAACTGAATGCTACAGAGTGCCCACCTTGGATGTGTAATAAAACAAAAATTAATATCTTGAAATCTATCGGAGATAATTATTGGTAGTTTCTTTCTACAAGTAGAGAAACTCAAAAGGTTTTATATGTACGTAACGGCTTCGTCAGAAACTGAAACTTGACGACAAGCCGCAACGAAAGGCATTTTTGGAAGCACTTCTGGCGAAGATTGACGAAAATAAGGCATTCCTCGATATGTTCTATTTTTTTCACAACGGTACGTTCCATATTTCTGGGAAGGTGAACAGACTCAACTGTCACATATGGGGAACGGAAAAACCCACACGCCGTCGTAGAGTACAAATTTGTGTGGTGTGTAGAAACTCTAGAAAGGAAAGACAAGCCCCCTACCACCAATATACATGAAGCAATCCTAACGGCAGCATGGGTGGGAGAAGCGTCATCACATTCACGACAATGATGGGAGGTAGAAGAACAGTATCTCTCTGTAAATTATAAAATGGAGTAAATTGTTTTGAATACGCTCTTTTGAAAATTGTTTTCATATAAAGTTGAACTGATGGTAAGTATAAAACAGAGTATTTAATTTAATTATGTACACATTCTCAGAACCATGACCCTCTCTGTGTCATAAAAACAGATACAAGTCAGAAGGGGCGTGATTACTCGGTGTTCAAGCTACTTGCCTCTCACCTAAGTGGACTGGGTTCAATTACTGGTTAATACAAGGTCTTTCACTCAAGGTGCGGCCAGCCCAGCGCTCTAGGTAGAACGTGCAGCTATAAAGGTCAGACGAGCATATCGCAGCGCGCTGCTGTCAGAGCATATGTCATAATTAAGATAAGGAAGGAAGTGCTGTGGATTGATGCTTCGGACTCTCGACACTAAGCTCAGCGAGCTGCCGGCGGCGCGTAGAGGCATCTCGCTGAGCTTAGGGTCAAGAGAGCACCCGTACAAATCACATGTAAATAACGAGTACACATAATAACATATAATCAAAGTAAAATAATTACCCACCTTGTCACAGAAGATGTTGAAAATGTCCTCCACCTGCATCTACACATTTCTAGCATCGTCTAAGGAAATTTTCATTTACACGCTTCAGTTCGTCTACCGAGATAGCCTCAATTTCTTAGGTTATATTCTGTTTG
Organism: Meconema thalassinum; assembly: GCA_946902985.2. Taxonomy (NCBI): domain Eukaryota; kingdom Metazoa; phylum Arthropoda; class Insecta; order Orthoptera; family Tettigoniidae; genus Meconema; species Meconema thalassinum. Next base: position 557,367,571 of record OX336389.2, on the reverse strand, counting down.
AGTTCATCTAGAGTGTGAAGGTTTGTTGCATACACCTTATTTTTCAGTTTTCCCCATAAATAAAAATCGCAAACCGTAAGATCTGGGGATCATGCGGGCCGCAATTGTTTACTAATTACCCTGTTGTCGAAAATTTCCTCAATTAAATCTAATGACTCGTTAGCCGTATGCGCAGTTGCAGAGTCCTGCTGGAAATATCCAGATTGGCATTCAGTGTCCGTCAATTGTTCAAAAAATGGCACGAGAATGTCATCCCTATATCTCTGCCAAGTGATTGTGGTTTCAAAAAATATAGGCCCTATTATCCTGTCTGCAGTTACTGCCGCGCACACTCCCATTTTCACATCATGTAGGGGTGTTTGATGTATGAAATTAACAGGTTTTTCTGAAGACAAATACCTGTTATTCTGACTTGAAACATGTCCACTTAAATGGAACCATGCTTCAACAGAGAATATTATTAATTTCGGATCAAGTACCCCATCATCAACACCCCTTAAAACCCAGTTACAAAAATTTACCCTGCTCTCATTATCACGTGGAAGCAACTCTTGAACAACAGTAATCCTGTATGGTTTCAATTTTAACATTTTTGTAGCCCGCCACGCTGAGGTAATCGAAATTTGTGTTTGTTGCGAAAGTTTTTTGAGCGATTTTGTAGGAGTACGTTGTAACATTTCCCCTACCTCGCCTAATTTCTCCTCAGTAAACACTCGCTTTTTTACTCTTCGTTTTCCAACCAGAATCGAACCTGTACTTCTAAATTTGTTGACAAGTCATCTAACAGTTTCTCTATTTGGAATGGTCGCACCTGGGAATTTTCCTATTTACCACCTTCTAACTTCTCTACAGGAATTCGTCAATACATAAGTGTCGTTCATGAAAATCTTTTGTTCTAATGTGTACGCAGGTTGAGGCATTATTGAACCAATAGACTTTAACACTTAGCAATAACTCGTTATAAAATTTTGGAACACAATAACAATCAATAACCACTAACACGTACACACGTTATAAACTTATAACACTTATAACATTAAATAGGCTATAAACGAAATAACAAAGTCAACTTTACTCGGTAAACCCTGCATTGCAACTGTTCCAGCACTGCGAAGTCCCGCGCTGCTCCGAAACATCAATCCAACAGCACTTCTTCCTTATCTTAATTATGACATATGCTGTGACAGCAGCGTGCTGCGATATGCTCGTCTGACCTTTACAGCCCCACGTTCTACCTGGAGCGCTGGGCTGGCCACACCTTGAGTGAAAGACCCTGAACATGCGAGTTTTTGGAAGTGAAATACCACGTCCAGTGCATTGGATTACACGTAAGGAGGAGTCTCCGTAGTACATGATCGTGAGTTTGAGCCACGTCAAGTTCCAAGATTATTTAAATGTCAGAGTGGTGCAAGTGAGGAGTGTTTGGAGAGGCACACTTCGTTCACGGCAAGCTCAACGCCAGGGAGCAAATTCAGAGATCTCACGCTAACAACGTCCATGGTGACATGATGAGTGTGGTTTTAGCAAAAGTAAATCCACGATTTTAAAATTTAATTGGTATTCTACCCAAAGGCACGTCCGAGTCTCCAAAGGGGCTACCCCCAGCCGGAGTTTACATGCGGTAGGGTGGGCAGGGCCTTTCTGCTCCTCCTTTATGTTCGCCAACAGCGCGCAATGCCTAGAACCGGCATACCATCCAAGTTCCGACCACACCCAAAGCTGCTTAACTGTGGAGTTCTCATGGGATCCGGTGTTTCAACACGGCTAGGCCGTAGGCTTAAATACACGATAGGTTGGATTCTTATTCTACTGTAGAGTTTCACTTGAGATAAACGATTAAGGCTATTAGATCAACGTAGCGAAGTTGAAACAAAGTGTAAAAATTCGAACCTCGTGTTCGTAAGATGAGAGAAAGCACTCCTACTCTCTTCCATGTCCAACATAGGTCGGGACGTAACTGAACTATTTCATGACTACAGTAAAAAGTCATGTTTAATTTCAAGCAAAAATAGATTCGTTAAGCTATTCGTAAATAATAAATAGTGCAGTATTTAAACCCCTCCTTAGTTCTGTAGAATGAAAGTCAGTAACATTTGCTAAGCGAAGTGAATTTGCGCTGTGTCACAAAGCCTGGTTTATCATGTCCACCAAGAGTACACCCGTTACCGTTTCATTTTACTGCTCTCCACTGCTGTCAATCGTCACTAACTCAATCCATCAACTGCAGTTGGTTTTTAGAGGTTCAATGTGTCCTCCTGGCTCATAACAATGTTACATGTGCATTAGCTTTTCCTTCTAATGGAACTTGCTCTTCGGTCAGTCAACATCCTGTGACCCATCGACACTACTGTCGGGGAAAAAGGATCGATACTGTAGTTGACATGATGATGATAGATCTTGTTTTATGGGGCCTAACATCTAGGTTATTGTCCCCTAATGAAATAAACGTTATGAAACGAAAGGATGAAGATAAAAATAGACCACTGCAAGGGATGAAAACGAAAAAGGTTTGCACATAACAGGCAGTGAGCCCCAACAATAAATTATGCCTTGTTTGGATAGAAGGAGTAAAACAGGGATAATAGGTAACGATAAAACAGATAAGGCATGTTGAACAAGAAAAATGAGCATGAACACAATAACAACATAAACACAAACTAAAACTAAACTAAAAGTTTAAAGTACGGTACATTAAAACTAATATAAGTATCCACTCTCCCTCATAAACCAGATGACGAGATCTACTAACGTCCGTCACCACGTAGAACAAGGGAGAGGGTGTTAGGCAGATTGTATGTTCTTTGCAGATCGGCCAAGTCCTAACAGGGAGGTTCTCTCTTAAGCAAGTGGGAGTGCGTAGTCGACAGAGAACCTTAGCTTCCTTCCGGTTAGATCGGAATAAAACAAGCTACACCCCAATTTCCCTTAAAAATTCTGCGTTTAACTACATAGAGTATTGTATTGTATCCCGTTAACTTTTTATAGCAGATTGAACAAGAAAAGTGCCATATTTATAATAAGTCTAACAGAGCGGTCACTCAGAAATATTTTTAGGCTACATTAAAAGCATGGATCTGATCGTAATGAAACTTTAATATTCCTTAAAGGAACTTATTGTTATGAAATAGATACACAATTAACAACAACTATTTGTAGAAAAGTAATATCAGATTAAAACTTTATATACACGTTAATAATAGGTTCCTTTGAGGCGTATTGAAGCTATACTACGATCAGATCCATACATTTAATGTAATGATCTTTCAAAGCGAGCGCTCCGTTAGACTTAGTAAAAATAACGGCACTCGTTGTGTTCAATCTGCTATAAAAATTTAACGGGATACAATACAAATGTTTATTCTATACAGTGAAATGCAAAATAAAATAAGGAAAGGTTTGGTGTAGCTTGTTTTTATACAAGACAACGGGTAAAGGTTTTAGTGACATCTAAACTAGAGTATCTATAACAGGCAGCTGTACAAATATTTGAAATCGCGTTTTTATTTCTCGTGTCGTAAACACGTGATAGAAAATGTAGAATGATATAATGAACCACCATTATAATATTCATCTGCTGGCATATACAGAGGATGTTACATAAGTAATGTCGTTTTTTAAAGAAAATTTTATTTGAAACGTTTTCTGACAAGAAATTAAACTACTCTCCAAAGTAGATACCATCAGATTCTATGGTTTTGATGCACCTTTCAGCAGGGTTCCCTATCCCGCGACGGTATCAGTCTCTGGGTTTGGATGTGAAGAATTCGACGAGACCCACTTCTACAGCTTCAATGTTTTCCAAAATTCTTCCACGCAAGAAATGGGCCATGGATCGAAAAAGATGGTTAAATGAAGGCCCAAGATCAGGGCTGTATGCTGGATGTAGTAGCAGTTCTACTCCTCCCGATTCCTGAACTTTTGCCTTGGTTGTTCGTGCAGTAAGAGGTCTCGCATTGTCCTGCTGCAAGAGAACTCTATTTCGGTTAACTAATGCTGGGTATCTCCGTCTCAGAATTTCATGAACTCGTTCCAGTTGTTTGGAACAAAGATCCGCATTGACTGCACACCCGTTTGGAGCAAACTCCTAGTGAATCACTCCTTCAAAATTCCACCAGACACACGACATCACTTTGGGGACGAAACAATCCTTTTTAACGATGACTTTGGCAGGTTGTCTTGGGCTGAACCACTGATTCGAGGCGTCAACGTTTTGGTAATAGACCCATTTTTCATTACATATAACAATTCTCCTCATAAATCAATCATGCAGGGGGTTACCTATAAGTTAACGACAGATATCCACTCTACGTTGAGCCTGTTCAGGGGTCAATTCATCAGGTACAGATCTACAAAATCTGTTTGATTTTCCATGTTTCTTAATCTGGCGATGTACGGCATCCTTTGATGAACCGAGTTCTTCTGACAGCCTAAGAGTAGTTCTTATCGGATATTTTCCAAAACACTGCGTGTATTCTCAATATCCCATAGTTAAGAACTTCCAGAACGCGGTGAATCTGTATCGTTTCCTTATCCAGTGTTGGAACGCTGGAACCATTGTTGTGCCACACGCTCACTATCGATACATTCTCCTTCCAATTCACATATTCTTCGAGCCGCGGCAGCAGCTTTGTAATCTTGTTTCCAGTAGTGCTTTAGAAGGACCCTAACCTCCAACTTTGCAAGTTCCATTGTTTGTTATTGTATATCAACAACTGACGGCTGATACATTCTCGCAATATACGCCATTCTAGTCATGGCCTCCTGTAAATAGCATTGGCCAACCAAAGAAAACAAATTCTATCTTATAAAACGCCAACTTAATAAATGATATTACTTATGAGACATCCGAATAATTCTATAGCCTATTTATAAAACAATCCAACATGGCGTTCATGCGATATATTTCGCCAGTTCACTACATCTCCGAAGCAATTAAACTAATATGTTGTATGGCAATGGGGGCGTGGTGGCTCAGCGGTCTAGCTGTATGCCTCTCACCAAGGCGGTCCGGGTTCGATTCCCGGTCAATGCATGTGAGATTTTCGAAGTGAAATGCCATGTCCTGTGGTTCGGATTCCACGTAAAAAGGAGGTCCCGTGGCTCATGATCTCAAGATTAACGGTCACGTTAAACTACAAGCTTCCTTCCTTCCTTTTTGTATGGCAATGGAAGAATGTTCATTAAGAACATATACCGTATGTGACTTTCAAAATCATGAGAAACTCCAAAAAAACATTGCGGCCAAGTGATTTTCAATTATTTTAAATGTCCCCATTGACCGTCTTCATCTATCATATCACTCAGTCCGTTGAGCACAGAATGTCACCCTCGTTTCTCTATTCGCTAGGATAACATACTGTATTATCAATCTGGGTTCTACAATCGCTCTGCTCGACTCTGGAATGACGTGCCTCATGCAATAAAAACCTTCCTCCACAACAATTTTGCCACAAAGTGAAGGCTCTAAAGGGACTAAAACCCAATGTAAAATAAATTCATATATAATGTAACTTGTCTGTGAGTGGGAGTGTGTACGTGCGTGTATGTAGGTCTATGTACAGTATGTACGTGTGTGCGTGCGTGAGTGTATATATGTGAGTGTATATATGTGTGTGTGCGTGCAGTTTCTTCACTTTTATTTAAGAATTTTATGATATAGACGTCATGTACAGGAGATTATGTGTTAACAGCAACGTAAAGTTGTAAATTCTATATACTGTATGTAACATATCAGATTTGTATAGATTTAATGAACGGAAATACAGGCACTGCTGTGTAGGTGGGGCTTTACCCTTTCTCTATCTGCCGTCCATAAATTGTAGGCACATGATTTGGTAAATAAATAACAATAATAATAATGAAAAAACAGAAGTAATGACCAACATCAAAGACGCCCCAGCAAAACTGCAGACAAAATATGGGAAGATCAACAGAGTGGAAAAATTTAAGTACTTGGGAGAGATCATCATGAAAAGTGGACTGGACAAAGAAGCACTCAAGGAACGAGTACGCAAACTCGAAATAGCCTATCAAACATCGCGCTCAATATACAACAAAAAATGCCTGTCCAAAAATACTTAACTACGTCATTATGAAACTGTTCTGAAACCAGTAGTTATGTATGCAGCCGAAACCCTATCTCTAAATGCTAATAAAGGAATCCTTGAAGAACTGGAGAAAAAAGAGCGCAAAATCGTCAGAGGTATAATGGGATCAAATTACAAGAATGGTATCCACTATAAAAAAATCCAACAAAGAAGTCTACAGTGAAATAGAGAAAATTTCAGAATCGATCCGTAAAAGGCGAGCATGGTATTACGGTCATCTCAAACGAATGGACGGAAACAGGCTGACTAAACAGATTTTTCATTTCTTTGACTCCAAACCCAAAACCTCAATGCCCTGGTTTATGAATACCAAAGACGACCTCAAAATACTGCATCTAAATCCCGACGACGCCTTCAATAGAGTTCTCTTCCGCAGAAAGGTACTGACTAATGGGCCAACCCGAGACGAGACATCGAACCCGAAAAGAAGACAAGGTACCACTTGGACAGCGGAGCGCAAGATGGCCCACTCACAGAGAATGAGGGAATTCTGGGCTCAGAGGAGGGCGAAACAAATTGCCAAGTGTAGCAAGACTTAACGTGGTCCTAGATGGCCTCAACGAATTATATATATTATATATGATAATGATAATAAATGTTTTCTCTGGTGATGTAATCACCCGAGATCAATGAGGTCTAGCACAGCGAATCTTTATTCAGAGCTCAGTACAAAAACACCTCATGTTCAATTGTTTTCAAAAATTCAAGATGGCATCAGTTTGAAATTTGAAAACCTTTTTTTCAAATTTCTCGCATCCTATTCAAGCGATTGAAGAGTATAATAACCATTATCTAATGTCACTAAATTATTTAGCTTACTTTGCGTAAATCATAGAAGCCGTGCACTTGCCTTTTCTTAAAATAAACTCCCGTGACTTTTTACATAGAGTTGCTATCTCACGGGGGGAGTCTTAATCACCGATACCTAAAGTTATATATTCTAGCACATGATATCTCAATGTAATGGTGTTGGCAGAGACATAGGATGCGTACCAAGATCTATTTAGTACATCACATGGAAAATCCCTTTATTTGGTAGGAGAGGTTTTAATGGATATAACCAATAGGATATATGGAAATAGGCTATTTAGTTCCTCACGGAACTAATTTTTTAGCCTGTAATTTGTTTCACCTAGGATATAACCAACAGAGTACAGCCAAAGCCGGATAGCATTGTGCTTAGCACAAGGAGGAGCTGTTTATTGGTTCACCAGCTGACAGCGCAGCGTGCAGCCCCCTTCGTTCTGTCTCGTCTCAGCAGGGTCAAGTGTTCTTGAAGTGATGCTATATTCTTTGGACTCCATTTGGCGTGGTTTGATCAGCGTATCACATAAAATGCACAGTTCCACATTACTGGGCCATGTGAAACCTTTTACCCATAGCTTATTCTTCCTCTCCGTACAAAGATAAGCCTTGTAAAATCATAAAGAAATTATGTTTCCAGTGGTCTTTGACCTTCTTTTTAATCAAGGGACGCATTTGAACTCGTGAAAGATTCTTGGACCTCATGCGTGTTGTGTTCAAGAACAACAGTTTTTCAAACATAACATATTTACTGTTTATATTTTTATACGAACACATTACTGTACTTCATGTGGCTAATTGTATTTATCACTCAAATTATTTAATTACATCCAGGTAGCAAAACATAATACTTAGGCTGTACAGTTCATTACTAATTCGTATGTCAACACTGAGAATTCTCAGGCAATATGAGTAGAAATAAGCAGAGAAATTTAACGAGGTCGAATATAATAGTACACACACCCTAAAATATCCTGCAGTTTCAGAGCTATCAAGTAGAATAAAATTTTAAAAATAGATATTTCTTGTCTTTTTATAACATAACTTTTTATATGTAGCCGATTTCTTCAGAGATGAATATAATGATGCAAAGTTGGAGTTGGTGAAACTATTCCCGAATAAATTCGAACTGATTTAACCTACTTTGGAATTTCGAAAATAAGAAAAGTATAGGCTACTTATGAGATCTACTGTAAATGGACGAAATGTCTGTCAATCTGTCTGTGTGTGAGTGTGAGTGTGAGTGTCTGTACTATCAACTCCCAACGACGTAACCGAATAGAATGAAAACTTGGTATTAGAAGGTACCTCAATCCCACATTTGTTTCGTCCCCAACCAAACGTCCAAAGCCTAAATTAAACATCGACTAAACAAATTGGAAAGCTTTGGAATTTTCCAAAAACACTCTATCAAATGGTAGGCATTCAAGGCACAAATTTCAAGGTCAAACAGTACAGCTGTATAATCTCATGACGGCGACAATGCAAAACACTCCAAGATTATAAGCCGTAACCCATGTTCCAATGGAGCAAGGCTCACAGTAATTGATACACGATGAGTTTGATATAAGAGACCTATCATGTCAGTTTGAATATTTTGTGCGGCCGCTGTCTTGAAATTATAAAATTATAAAATTAAATAAATCCCATCAATTTAGTACTAAAATAACGAATGTTAGCAATGCCGTAGAACCTAAGAAATGACTTTGTATGTCCAAGGCTAAAGAGCAGCCACTTGATCCTTTCAAGATGGTAGCTGGACATAGTACTAAAATATTAAAATCAACAACTTAGAATGTAATTGCGGAATTAACACGTAACTTGGAATAAGAGGCGCATTGAATACATCGTATCGTAAACAGATTATCACATCGCATATAAGGCACAAGGACCATCTTTTAAATTTAATTAAAATCGTTAACCCACAATCTATTAGAGCTATAAAACTTTAAAATAACAACAACCGTATACATTGCTTCCAATATCTAAGTCAAACAGATCAGCGACTCTATACATTCAGAATAATGAGCGTACTATTGGAACCTTAAAATCAATAACTATGTATGTATATTGTACTAGAATATTGGTAAGAGAAGCGTATCGTATGAGAGACATCATGGGCATTTGCCATGAGATTATAGCACTGAATATAGCGTACAGACACCATTCTGAATAAACATGTTATTAAAACGAACATCCCACAATGAACAACAATTATTAAACATAGCAAGTAGGTAGACAGGTACAAGGGGCTCTCCTTGCAAGCGACAAAACAAAATCAAGGACTTCAAGATGGTGGGTGGGCGTACTATTGAAACATTAAAATCAATTATAAGAGATGCATTTGAGGAATTACAATGGAATTTAATAATATTAATAATAATGATGATATTTGTTGTTTTAAGGGGCCTAACATCCAGGTTATTGGACCGGAACTTAATAAACGAGGAGTCCTATACAAAATGCAACTTAAATACAAGTCACAAGAAAATCAAACTGGTTGTGAAAGCACAATGATGAAAATATAACGTGTTAGAATCGGTAGCGCACAGTTACAGTGACGGCACTTACCACGTTGGTAGACTTGTGTAAGACGTTTTCTGTGTGTAAAGCACAACATTTAAGTTTTCACTATGCAAGTGAGTGTTGTGAGACGTGGCATATTTCCAACTCTTGCCCATTTATCGATTACGACAATACAGGAGCATTTTACTTCACTCAATGCACTGTCTGTACATGACGTTTATTGTTGACCACTATAATTTTACGAAATTAAACCGTATGACAAGGAAAGGAGATAACTATACCGTACCCATGAATTTAAGAGACAGTAGGCTGTATTTCATTACTGAATGTCTTGTTATTCTAAGTTATGATTATCATGTGGAGATGTAATCAATTTGATTTCACAAAATATTATACTATCTGCCACTTTTTGTTCCACTAACTTTCTATTATCATAGCTCCGGATGTTAGTTATTCTAGTCCGTTATTTATATTTCACATTTCTCACTATATTATTATTATTATTAATTATAATAATATTAAAAATATCCATCTCAGATTGTGTATGTAAAATAGTGGATAACTGTTCCCTTGCATGCATTTTAAATAGTATCCTAATCCATGAGCGAATATTTATGGATCATGTACACTGCATTAAGGTAAAGTCACTTGTTTCTATTGTATTAGAATAAGGGAAATCGGATTTTCATTTACGGTAGCACCACATAGTTTCCTTCTCATTCCTTTATATCTTTCCACACAGTACAGTTTCATAAATACCTTTTTGCTCGTAACGCCTCACAAGGAAACCTTACGAACGTTAAGCTCCCGATTTCGATGAAACTCTGCGTACATGTTCCCAAGGTCACATGGACATATCTGATCCGTTCAGGGGATGATGTAGCATGTGTCCTGCGAACATTTCCGTAGCAACTAGCGAAATGAACGCTCCACCCCTCTCAGTCACGCTGCGGAATAATTTAGTAACTTTGCATAAACTTAGTACTGTATGAGGAATTGACTTGCTGAATGTACAAGTGCATGGATGTCATATATTCAATATGGCGGCCATGCGTACTATTAAAACATTAAAATGGATATATTTCAATGTAAATGAACTATTCCCACGAATCGTGATGAATAGAGAATCTGGTATGAGACACCTCGCTTACACAAGGCCATAGGACTGAATAGTTCGCGGAGCCATAATATTCAATAACCGAGATTTTAAAATCTAATACTCATCAACTAATAAACTTCGGATTTCTGAAAGGGGCAAAAAGAGAAAAAAATCTACAGGAAATTTACACAGCTAAAGGCTCAGGGGCATAGGCTTCATAAATTCAATATGGCGGGAACAGGACTATTAAAACATTAAAATCGATACATCAAAATGCAATCAATCAACTAACACAAAACTTCGTGAAAAAGGAGATTTGTGTGAGGCAACTTACTTGCATGAGTAGATTGCAGTGTATTAAACGATGATCTGTCATCTCGAATACATAAAAAATATAAAATCTGTAGCACGTAATATCGAAGAGCGATAATGGTGAAACTTTGGAAGAAGAAAGAACCGTATAAAAATTTTGAGATATATTCAGAAAGTTATCAGATAGAACATCACGCACAACCACCATCTTGAATTCATAAAATATAAAATCGATAACTCATTATCTAGTTTACGTACAGCGCCATTACTTACCAAGTCGCTCGGGTCCCAGTTCACATTAACATGTGTTACGGCCCTTTGGCTTACGCGACAATAAGAATGAGAGCTATTTAAACAGCGTGGGACGATGCGAGAACGAACTCCTGCGCGTTCGTCACATGCAATACTTGTGTTAATCTAGTGACATCAGAGACTCGCCTGGTAACGTCATTAGCTGGAACAGAGAAATTTCAACCGCAATGTTTGAAGAGCGCCACGTGATTAATATCTGAGTTCACTACAGAATAGAAGTAACACACATGATACATTGGTTATAACGCCTGAAAACTATGGAATATTTTATTGCCAGTAAATTTTACCACTTACGAGGATTAAAGATCTCGTCTAGATAGTAACGAAGTCGTGGCCCAATTGAATCGTAGTTATTTCGTCTAAGGTGGTTCAATTTACGGTAAATGGAAGCGAGTTTGAATCCTGGGAACTCAATAATCACCAGCTTAGTTCGATGACAGTAGTACTTGCTCTTTATTGTACTGAGCATGACATTACAATATATAAATAGGTACAAGTTTGAATATACCGGTATATTCTAAGAGGCTGGTCAGTTGCGCTATCAATCTTCATTATTCCCTACCTAATTCTATTCTGTCATTGCTTGAAGTACATTTGCTTGGATTACGTTGCTCTCAGAAACCTGAAAGACCCTTTGCTGGAGACTGCTGCTTAATTGCGTCTATCCGCCTTCACATCTCGGATGATTTTCCCTGAGGCTGACTGGAGTTATCTCCCCTCCACTCTGCCTAGGTGTGGTTTTAACCACTCAGAACGGTTAAAATGATTTTCCTAATTGTTACAATCCACAAGATTGGTTCTTTTGCCGGATGATTTTATAGACTAGTGCCCTGTGGTCGCCCTGGACTGGACTCCTGACTCGTGGTAATTTATAAAGTTGAAACTTCCCATGAGGCAAATATGTATTCAGTATCCGAACTCTGTCCATCTCAAGAAAATGAACAAGCTGATACTACTAGCCTATGAATACATGACACAGCACTCCCATCATAACTAGCATTTCTCGCGCTGCGCACTGAAATACAATAATTTATGACATTGCATTTTTCTTTACAATTAACTCATTTCATGAGCATTCTTCACATTATTAATAATATTCATTAAAATGCTGTGGTTTGAATATAAACACGACATCTGTACTTGGGATCCTGGGTTCACACCCCGAGGTGTGGCAATCACGACAGTGATATGAGGGACGAGCCTTTTGGAGGAACACAAGAGAAGAGGAGCGTGCGATATCACTCTTCTTGTCGCTTGATGTATCAGTGTGACTGCAGCTGCAGTTAGCCTGAAGGTATAGGGAATCTTAATGGGATGGCTGGAAGATGTCGACGATTGGAGGAGACGAGGAATTCTGAATGGTGAGACCTCGGACGAAATTTAACCCGATTGAACTTGTTTCGAGATGACAGCAGCAATAGGTGACTGACTCGTTGGAAACTCAAGCCGGCATGAGGTAGAACTGACGCTCTATACTCAATGCAGAAGCATAGTAGTAACATGTAGTTAATGTATATATTCACCTTAATCATATTTATCTTTTACTTCGTCTATTGTTGGCATTAAATTCTACAGGTTCAATGAAAGGAGTTGAATGAAGAATAGTAGAGGAATGATAGCAATAGATTGGAATAACAAAGGAATTTTAAAGTGATGAGAGTAGACAATGGAAAGTGACACTTGTAGGGAGCTTGATTTCTCTTCCTTTCTTCATTTTTCCCAATTAGGGAGAGCGTTTGAACTTGTTGACTCGGGTTGATGGTGTTTTCCTCTTCTTCTCCTCCCAAAATCTCGTCATGAAATCACTATGCCCCTCACTATGCACTTTAGCCAGAGAACACCTAGAGGCACCTCTCGATCTCAACAATCGAGTAGTAATTTCGTGAGGGAGCTTTATTTATTACTATTCTTTTGAAATGAAGTGAAGGTATAGTCTTTCTTGTTGATGTTGGATATGCTAAATTGAAATTCGTGATTTCCTTTTATAACAAGTTAGATTTTAAAACGTCTATACACATGTGCTGCTTTTTTTAAATTAATTCACAGTTTACTTTATCCGCCCAGGGGGACTTCAAGGGCGTAGTAAACAAAGAAATATTGAGTGTGTCAGAGGCAATTCCGTCACCAACAAAATGGTTTACCACTGTGGCAGAAGCCATCGAATACAGGATATCAGCTAGGGACTATAGAGCTAAACCTACAGGCCATTGACTTAGTGATTTTTAACTGTCTTTAACAGTACGGTAAAAAAGGAATCATGTATCTCAAAGAAAGTACGTTATGTGCTCTTTACGAAAAACCTTATATTACGTATTTTGAATTCACAGTGGTGCAAAGCCATGAATTCGCGGAGCACTTATACTTTACAAGGATAGTACACTTCATTGGTAAACAAACTCTGGACAGTAAAATATCATGCTTGCACACTGATGGTTTACCACCAACATTAAAGCATGTTGAGATTTCCAGGAGATGGAAACTTCGAACTCCAATGCTGAGATTAGGTAACATAACAAACAAACAAACAAACTGGCGTGTATTAATCGAACACCTTCTGGAATATGCAAGCTGCTTCCTTGTATACTGTATGTGATGGTTGCTGGCGAATGTATACAGTAATTGCAACAGTGCTTAATGAAACACTGCAAATTGAAAAGCACAACAGGGCAAATGACTCATATGACGACACGCGTCTCTGTCTAGTGCACACACAGACAGAACAGCACTGTTGACAGTAAATGGGAGTGTGTTGTCACGTTGGGGATTTGTATAACTAATATCTGTACCGAGCGTTCAAAATGGCAAAAGTAAAGGTAGTTGCTGTTGTTAATATAATATAGGGGCTTGGGGCATCATGGTCATCAGTCCCGTGTAATTGGGTGTGTGTTAAACGTGTCTGATAACCTGTATTTATGTGGTGATTGTAACTGTATCAGGGACAGGTATGGGTAGGCGCCCCGGAATTGAAATAAGGTGTTTGTCCGGAGGGAGTGTGGAAAAAACTGGGGCAAACCATACTCAGGATAGCCGCTGTCAGCACCGGGATTCGATCCTACGATCCCTGGACTTGTAGCCGCTTGCGCGGCTGTGGCGCACAATTTAACGAGCACGGCTACGCCACGGGACGAAAGAAAAGAAAGTTGTATTAGTAATAATAAATTAAGCTAACATGTAGGGTCTATTTACTGACAGTTTATGCTGAAACTTAAGACATTGCATCTAGTATCCTACCATGTTGCTATGTTTAAGCGCAACCACTATAATTTCTCTGCTCAGTTATTGAAAGTCACCATGAGCCATAGTCTTTCATTGCAGCAAATAACACGATCTGCTTTACTTGTGGAAATCAATGCCAACCCTTCAATTTATGCTACATTATACCCTTATACAACGGATGGTTACGGTGTGCAAATTTTCAGGAGAACGTAGTGTGTTGCTTGCAAGTGAGATAGACAATAGGAGTGATACAATTGGCGTTGTTCGAGACAGTTTGGCACTGCCAGTCATGTGATCTTGGCAGCGTAGTTCATTCCTTGATGTTTAGTTCCTCCATTGAGATTGAGGGTAGACAACTTTTCTATCAAAGTAGATGATGATGATGATGATGATGATGATGATGATGATAATTGTTGTTTAAAGGGGCCTAACATCTAGGTTATCGGCCCCTAATGGTTTGGGTGATAGTGAAAGATGAGATGAGAATGAAAATAAGTAATACAAGTATGTAGGAAGAAATGGTAAACAAATAAAGGATAAGGCAAAGAATGGACAGGAAGAAAAGAAATGTCCTCAACCATCGAAGAATGAGGATTGAGAGACTTGGAAGAGAGGAGAGCCATGAAAGGCAGATAGGAAAAGAGGAGGGGGCCCCACCCCAAGGTCACAGGAAAAAGGGGGGAAAAACGGACCTAGCTCAGGAATCACTTGGGGTCGCCAACTCCCAAACTCACCAGCTGTGAGCCCTTGAGGGTGTAGCACTATCCAGGGTGCTCCAGAAGTGGTGGGGCTACATACACCCTGCCTCCTTGAGGGCCTTGTGCAGAAGGCAGGGCACAACATGAAAAGAAAAAGAATGAGAGTATCAGGAAAGAACTACGAAAGTAGAGGGAGAGGTGTAGGTAACCCGACAGACCACAGCACCCGTATAGAAGTGGCGTCTAGCTGTGCACTTGACCTCTAAAGCTCAGCGTGATGCAGGGATCGTGATGAAAACTTCCCTATCTGAGAACATTGACGCGCGTGACAGTAGGTTCTCACAATCAGGCACAGCACGTTAATATTTAAGCGTGACAAATGTTTTACGCTGCAGTAGTATACCGGGGAAGTGCAGAGCTACGTGTCTGTACAAGAGCTTTCCACACAAGCAAATTCCTGGCCGACTGACATATTAGGCTACACCTCGCATAGAGCACTGTTCTCTGGATCCTGTTTGGGGTGCATTGTGCCCTGTCTACCATCCATTATTTTATGCCGCACGCATTTTCTGAACTGTTATACAAGGTGGGGTACCTAAATTATCACCTCGCAAATATTCTGAATCGTTGTAATACTGATATCCTGTTTTCATCACTAATAATGGTGAATGGCTGTGGGTTGCAACGGTAAGGATTTTCTCCTGCTGTGTCCAAGATTGATGATTCAATCCTGGTGCAGTCGGTTCGCATTTGAAGGTGTTCAAATTCCAGATACCCATGCCAGCAAATTTACAGGCTCCTAAAATAACCCTTTTAGGGAAAAAATACAGGCTCTAATGTAGCAGTACATAAATGCGACGTAGAATCCGTAGCATTATTATTATAGTTATTAATATATTAATAGTATTGTTATTATTCTGATTCAAAGCATGATAAGGTTCATAAAATTGATGTAAGCTGGTTGTCCGATGTACGAATAGGGTTCGTACAAAATTGATTTTCTGCAAATAACTATAACCCGCATATCCAGACGTAGACAGACACAGTCGGACATGTGCTATACTGGCAGGCAGGTCACGGCCTAGCCGAGTGGTGGTCTTCCGGAAACTTGGGCAGCTTGGGTCACAGATTCATAACTAATTGCTGCACGATCAATTACACTGATTGAACTGAACCGCAAGGTCTCAAATGACGCTAATTATGCTCACGTGCTATTAGCAGACCAATATTCAAACAGCTTCCTTGATACTAAGAACGTGGCTCCGATTCTCAGGTGAGGAAGTCAGATATTTGAAGAGCGGGAAAATCCACGGCACTGGGAATTGCATGATTTTTTCGTCCGTGATTCTTACAAGACAGCCTTCACAGCAAGCAAATTGTCGAGATTGGCCGCAACTCACAAGGTAGCTGAGGTCATACGAATATTATTAATTTTCATTGTCTGATAGTCACATATTCGCCGTTTTAATATTCTTCCTTAATGTAATAAGTCAGTTAAATTAAATCCTCAATAGGCGTGGTTGAGATCGGAGCCCTAGAATCAGCACAATAAGGACAATATTCCAAATACTCAGGACACCACATTGATGGCGTTGTCTTCATAAATTGGCATTCATTACTAGAATGTAACGAGATTGCAGATGGCATGGAGTTCACTTGTCCATACGTTAATGTTATGGGATTTACGCACCTTCCAACTAATGCGGGTTTAGAGGTGCAGGGATGTCTAATTTTTTACCTCAAATTCATTATTAGCTTGCCCGTAAATCTACCAACGTGTGTCTCTCGCATTTAACCACATTGTCTTCATGCTTATTGGATTGTGATATTAATGAATCATGCCGATACAGATGTACTAAAGTTTACTCACGCTAGGTGGCTTATGCTCTACCAGTGTAAATAATATTAATAATGTCATTGATTTGACGTTCCTTTCATGGTATCTACTTTTAGAGATGCCGCCGTGTCGAATGTTTTTCCCTAAAAGGAAATTTTTGACTTACCAGTAAATCTATTGCTACGGTCTCTCAAATTTTTGCACTCTGAAATGCCAACCAAGTTTGCCAAGTTTGAATACCGCAACATGGGATACAACACGTGAGAAAATTGCCAGCTACGTCACAGATTCGTCCAGTGTACAAAGGTAGATGGCATTTGGTATTAACGTCCCTGACATTATCACCCTGGGGAGAGCTTAATGTATTCGATGTACTGTAGAATACTTGATGGAGTCTGAAAAGAGATGATCATAGGATTGATGTAAGTTAGTTGCCGATAGCCGGCATTTGGGAAAAAATAGACTACGTCCATCAGTCACCTATTCTAATGGCATTCACTGGGATTATCTCATCTCGGTCAGTCCCATATCGTGCCACCTACTTTTCAAAGAGTGTGGAGCAGTTTTTCTTTGCCTGGTGATGACGTTCATGGTATGCGAAGTGATCAAGCTGCTAGCCTTCCTCCCACCAAGGGTGACCGGGTTCGACTCCCAATGAATGCATAGGTCTATGAGCTTTTCGAGACGAAATCGCACGTCCAATGGTTCGGATTTCACGTCATGTGGCTTACGATCATGTAAACCTACAAGCTTCCTTTCCTTTTTATTCAACGGGTAGGCTGCTTCTCTAATTTTATCTCATTGTTTTCATTAAACACACGTGAGTCTAATGGCTGCTATAAAAGGTGTTTCAGTACACTGTCACAGTCAGGTATTCCATCAACTGCGAATTGTAATGCCATAGTTCGAAAACGTGCAATACTGCCAGAGTTTTTCATTAACACCAATCGGGAAATGATCATCAATACGAGCAATACAACAATGCCAGGTTTCCCGCTTGAGGTCTTGGTCTAGCGTTCTGATTGAAATTGCCTGACAACGGCTTAGGCAATGGAGGCGCAGATAACAAACCAATATGTTTCAAATTTTATGAAGTCGGGCATGTAGTTCTCTTCAGCGGTGCTAGTTGGTGAATCAGTTCATATCTCACCTATTTATTGACTAGATACAGGGTGGGGCGTGGGAACTTCCTTATTTAAACATGTTACAGTGACTGCTGTAGGGTGGGCAGGGGAGTTGGGGTGGGTTCAGTGGAAGGGGCCTTGTGGGACATTTGTGTTCCCGCCCTTCTTAGTCGTAAACATGCTTTGGTCGAGGCAGCAGCGTGCTTTTGCCGTGGAGGCGTATTTCTCTAACGTTCGGTCAGTGATTGCAGTGCAACGTGCCTTTCGCCGCCACTTCGATATTCCTCCACGAGGTCGTGTTCCTGATCGGAAAAGTGTTTTAATGTGGGTGGATGCTTTCAGAGGAACGGGGAATGTCGCCAAAGAAAGGAAGGACCTCAGCAGACCGTTCAAACACCTGAAAATGTGGAAAGAGTTCATGCGTCCATTGAGCGGTCACCCAAGCGTTCTGCGCGTAAACATGCAGTTGCCCTTGGGATGTCATCCCGTTCTCTTCGTCGCATTCTTCACTTTGAGCTCCATTTTCACCCGTACAAACTTTGTGTGGTCCAACAACTTTCGGAGCAGGATTATGTGAACCGACAAACATCCTGTGAGCAGCTGCTTGATACCGTGCCGAATGACGCAGTTGTGTTCTTCTCTGATGAGGCACATTTTCACCTCAGTGGCTGTGTGAATAAACAGAACATGCGGTATTGGAGTTCAACAAATCCCAAAGAGCTTCATGAGAGGTCACGGTATGGTGTGCTGTAGCAAGTGTAGGGATCATTGGGCCATACTTTTTTGAAGAAAATGGTTGTACTGTTTCCGTGAATTCCGACCGTTATGTGACAATGATCCAAAAATTCTTCTTGCCTGTGCTCCAAGAAATGGATCTGGATAACGAGCGATTTCAACAAGATGGGGCCACAGCCCACACCTCCAGGATTTCCATGGGTGTTTTGAGAGCAGCCTTCCCCGAACGACTGATCTCCATGCGAGGGGACGTAAACTGGCCAGCCCGCTCGCCTGATTTAGCCCCTCCCGATTACTTTCTGTGGGGTTATCTCAAGTCCCTGGTTTACAAAGATCGTCCCCACACCCTGGACGACCTACGGAACGTCATCCGAGCCGAAATTGTGAATGTCCCCGTCGATATGCTCGAAAAGGTGATGCAAAACTTTCGCCGGCGACTGAATCAGTGTACTGACAATGGAGGGCGACATGTAACAGACATAGTGTTTAAAACTGTGTAAATGTCAAGTTCCAATGTTGTGTGGTAGGCGGAAAATAACAATAAAGTTGAATGAAACATGTACCGAGTTTTATTGCATGTTTGAATCAGGAAGTTTCCACGCCCCACCCTGTACATTACATTTACAGAGTGGTTTGAGACTTCATGAAAATAACATGCTGCCACGCCGCTGTGAATGGATCAGTCGTAAAGGACGTTGTGCCATGCCATGTAGGAGCTTAGGAATTAGACTGTTCCATATTTTTATGGTATGCTTTAAGGAAACATCTACACTGGTGTGCCCTAATATATGATCTGCAATTTGATTCACGTCCAATGATTAAATACTTCCTGTACATAAAGCCCAAGACACATTTTCTGTGGACTCCAACATAGAGATGAGCACGGAGAACGGTGACACAGTTGGTTGTGTAAGTATCCATGCACAGGTACAAGTAGCCTGCAGACTGGTGAGGGAGGACTTGATGTGGCTACTAGTGCTGCCGGCGTTTCTGGCGGCATCTATAAAAACTGTCGCGTTGCAGGTACAATAACAGGCAGTGAGGCGACCAGCGACAGACTACGTAGTAGCAACAACTGTCATTATAAATGTGCTACTTATTTTCTTTATTGAAGCAGATGCAATATTTGTGTGTTATAGAAACAGATGCTCAGTGTGTTTCAATGCGCCAGCTACAGTAATTTATTCCACAAAACTTGCACATTTATTTATGTACCGTATTTATTCATTTATTTGTTTATTTACCTTTTACTTGCGGATATCTTACTATTATTTGCATTATAGCGTTTGAAATTGTTATAAACGGTGTAACGACTTTTAACATCGTTACATGAAGAAAATGAAACATCCAAGATTGGCTTACACAACTGAAATTACTTCGCAACAGTCTCGAGCTGATATATTTCACAGGCACTCCTGCTACCAGCTAATTGGTTTCCAAAACTCTTTAACCTACATTTGTTGCCTGAGAAGGAGCTGACGTTCATACCCTGGCAGAAGATTGACATTTTTACGTTGCGAAGTGAACTGCTGCGCACTTGCCTAAAATAATGGGTTCCTAGAAACCCCTTTAAGACCTATTAGAGGATTGAGTTTCTACCCTGGGAACATTTCGTCGTAGCACTTCTGAGTAAACTCTTAAAGATTTGGGTCATGGCACCACTTGTGGTACCAATATTTCTCTTGGACTATGTCGTTGTTATGGTGGTCTGCGCCCCCAAGTTAGGTTGGCACGACCAAACTGTGCAGTGGAGAGGGGGTGGTCACGTTCTCCCTGGAAAGCAAGCCCTCAGCGAACAGAGCAGTCAGTATCCAGCCTTCTTGAATCTCACACGCAGAACTTGAAGTGTCGAAAACCCCTTCCCGGAGGAAATATTCATTTCCTCTGGGGAGCAGTGGCGAATTCTCCCATACACCGCATATACCGGCGGTATAGCACCCGAGATTTAAAAAATGTAAAAATATTTTCTTGTCACTTTTTAGATATGCTGCAGTCATGAAAATCGTCCTTGTCATATATTTTCTGCAGATTGTTGTCACGAAAGTCGGCGGTCATAGCAGCGTACCATACTTATTTTTATTTGTGGTGTACAGTTTTAGTTATGAGTGACTGTACTGAGTTACCGCAAGGGTCTCCCGGTGGCGCTCGCTGGCTCGTCAGAGGCACGAGGGGAAGGGGAGAGGTAGCTTAAGCCCAGCAAATTTCAGCCCAAGGTATCGCGCAAGGACCATGCGGTTCAACTATGCCTAATGCTGATTGGCTGTTTCAAGGGGAATTTGTTGACCAGCAGAGGTTAGCCAGCACTCAGCCGTTCCAGTTATTTGTTCTGTGTGCGAGACAGTGTTTTTGTACGTTTGTTTTAAGTCAGTCTTGAAGTGATTTAGTCATCAGTGAATTAATATAGAAATGTGCAGTGTGAGTGAAGCACCGGAAGTGGATTGTGGGTGCGTCATTGAGGACGTGCTAACCAAGGGATTTAATTTAATTGGATTCCCTCAGAAAGTGGAAATTAAGGAGAAAGAAAGGCAGAGTCCTGAACTTCCAAATTTAGTTTCAACTTGTTGGAGGTCTAAAAGCACCAAAAAATGGTAAAAAAAAAGAATAGGCAGGTTTTATCTAGGCTTATAGATGTCGTTTGTCATTTAGGCAAGCAAGAACAGGCGGTACGATGACATGACGAGTCCGACCAGTCACTGAACAGAGGTAGCTACATAGAAACCTTAAATTTACTGAGCACGTATGACCTTTTGCTGCATGACCATTTACTTAATTCTACTATATTTCGAGGTACGCCATCTACCATTCAGAACGATAGAAGCTGTAATGGTAGATGCTATTGTGAAGGAACTTGACAGAACACAACTTGTAGCAATTCTTGTCGATGAATGTCTTGATGTGATTAATGAATCACAGCTATCAAGAACGATTCATTGGCTTCACGGACGTTAGTGCTAACAGCTCGGCTGAGGCTCTGTACGCCCATGTTTCGTCAGTATTAGAAGAGTTCGGATTAGGTAACAAGCTTGTAGCACAGACGTACGATGGCGCGAGTGTCAGGGCTGGTCGTTTAGGAGGACTACAGGTTAGAGTAAAACATTTCCACGAGCGCTGTTCGTTCATTGCTACTGTCATGTGTTGAACTTAGTATTGCAACAGGCAGCTATGGGAATAACAAAATGTCGATTATTTTTCTTATCTCTTTCCGGAATGTCTAATCTCTTTTCCCATTCTTCCAAGAGAACTGAATATCTCCATAACTTTGTAGAAACAAAAAATACCGAGAACTGCACCAACTCGCTGGAACTTTAACTCGAGACTTGTTAACACAGTTCAAGAGCAGAAAGAAAACCTACTTATGTTTTTTGAAAGCTTAACGGACGATGAAAACAGTGAAAATTGGGAAAACGATGCTATAGTACAGGCTGAAGGATTTTTGTATTATTTGAAAAAAATTGATACAATTTTTCTTCTTAATGTATACTCATTCATTTTCTGCCACATCGATGTTCTTTTTAACATTCTGCAAAACAAGGCTATGGATATTGCTTTATGCCACTCAAAGGTAATAGAGACCAGAGACAGATTAAACAATTTCAGGAGCGAAGGCTTCCAAAATGTCTGAGAAATAACATGTTCTAGCGCAGCCGATGAACCAGCACAGAAGAGAATTAAAGGCAATGGATCACCAGAAGAGGGTTTTAGGAGACTCTTTTGTGAAATTATGGATAATGTCATTTGCCAGATAAATGACAGATTCTGCGATATGGAGCGTTTTAACTTCTTTCCCTCCTGAATACATGAAAATTTAGAGAATTTGGCATTTCGTTCCCAAGTAAATTGTTTTAAATCTCTTAGAAAACTACGAGTCGCCTCCGTAGCGTAGCGGTCAGCATGGTTAGCTGCCGCCCCGGAGGTCCTGGGTTCGATTCCCGGCTCTGCCACGAAATTTGAAAAGTGGTACGAGGACTGGAACGGGGTCTTCTCAGCCTCGGGTGGCCCAAATGAGTATAGGGGGTTCGATTCCCCCTCAGCCATCCTCGAAGTGGTTTTCCGTGGTTTCCCACTTCGTCTTCGGGCAAATGACGGGATGGTACCTTCTTCAAGGCCACGGCCACCTCCTTCCCTCTTCCTTGCCTATCCATCCTACCCATCCCTTACCTTCCCTCATGAGGTCCCTGTTCGCTTTGCAGGTGAGGCCGCCTGGGCGAGGTGCCAATCCCACCTCACCAGTTGTATCCCTTCCGATTCGATGTTCCCAGCTCTAGGACACTGCCCGTAGAGGCGGTAGTGGTGAGTTCCCTCGCTGAGTCCGTGGGTTCCACCAACCTGGAGGGTAAACGACTAAAAAAAAACTACTGGTCAAGTTTCGATCAAGTAGGTCTGAAAAACGAACTGATAGTGCTCTATTCGGCTAATGATCAAGAATTTCACGAGAAATCAGTGGCCGAAATCGTAAGAATTATGAACCGAATGCAGTTAGTTAATGCTATGCCTGAACTGTACAATTTAGCGTATTTAATACTTACGATACCATCTACTACAGCCTCTGTTGAACGTACCTTCCCAACACTCAAACGAGTTAAATCACACTGCAGGTCCACTATGGGTCAAGAGAGACTTACTTCCTTATCAATAATGATGACAATTGAGAAGCAGCTGCCTTGTTCACTCAGGAAGCACCCAAACGGTAATTTTACTGATGCTGTCACTCAAGTGTTCTTGAAGAAATCCAGACGAATGGAACTTACCTTCAAAAAGATTAATCCTGGTTTTGGCAGAAGACGGTTGGTATATTCAGTAGATATAGAGGTAAGTTAT
The DNA here is from genome assembly GCA_946902985.2 of Meconema thalassinum. Lineage (NCBI taxonomy): Eukaryota > Metazoa > Arthropoda > Insecta > Orthoptera > Tettigoniidae > Meconema > Meconema thalassinum. The sequence continues at coordinate 557,343,983 of OX336389.2, read as the reverse complement.
CGCTCGAATTATTTTATTGATTTCGACCAGTTTTTTTTAAGATTTATCTTAGAAGTGCTCTTCACTTTTATTGTATTAATACCTTGGCTATGAATGTTTTAGTATTCTTTGGATATGTCTAACGATATTCAAATGGTTTAGAATGTTGTTGTTAATAGGGGCCGATAACCTAGATGTTAGGCCCCTTAAAACAACAATTACCATCATCATTGTTGTTAATATTTCATTTTAGGGGCTTGTTTTGAACTTGTATAATAAGCTTCTATGATGAACTGAGGTACTATCGCTGCATTTGCCTGGAAATAGTGTAGAAAAACTCAGACAAAAAAAACACTCATGGTAGCCTCTGTCGGCGTCGAGATTCGAACCCCTGATATGCGAACTTGCTGCAGCTCCACATGGCGTTATTTAAATTGCACGGCTATGCCACGGGGTGTTCCTCGAACGCAAATACAGGTGGCCAATGTCATATTTCCAAGAAAAAATACGACACTTGTCTGGAGCGGAGGGAGAAGGTGGAAGTGCGAAGATGAAAGGAGCCGCTTGAAAGAAGTAACCAAAATAAACAGGGGAATGAGGGGATGTGGCAAGTGTTCAGGAGTGAAACAGAAATTCCTTAGGTATATAGACACAATCTTCCTTACAAATTACAGATATGTTTTTCTCCAACTCTAATAATAATGATAATAATAATAATTATTATTATTATTCTGATTTATTATTATTATTATTATTATTATTATTATTATTATTATTGGGCATATTGATTTTGGTTGCAAGGGGTGAGTAAGGAGGAAGGGTGCACTTGCGGTATACCAGGTACGGAAATTAAGTTTGTAGTCCCGAATGGGTCTTTAATTAAATATGTAGATCCCTTTTCTCTGCTTCCAAGCGGGACAGCAATTAGAAAATGGTCCACTCAGGTTCTCCTCAATACTGGTATTTCTTGAATCAACTGAACACGAAGATTCCCAAATGAATGTTATTTTTTATAAGTCGACCGACAAATAATACATTCACAATTGTTAATAATTTATGTACAAGGCATGAAGCCTGACTGCTTGGCAGTCTTGTTAAAGAGAGTTACATCACTCAAAGTTACAAGTGAAGAAGAGGAAGAGCTGCCCTTGTGTGCCAAGTTAAATACTGGATAATCTATAGTGGGGGTTATGAGTTTCTCTGAAGGACTAGCCAATCAGAAGCTCACTTCGTTTAGGAGGGAGTTGTCTCTCTGAGTGGGAGAAATAATGATGCGTAAAATGTTGAAGGTTGGGTAAAAATTCCTTCTAGAAATTTCAGAACTCCGTCATAAATAGCTCTCAAGGTTTTCTTAGGAAAGAGAGCTGTTTACTGGCGGTTTCCATGTCCTTAAATGGAGACAGCTTGTTTTAGATTATCTGACTGGGATATCTTGTTTTTAGATGGCTAATGCTTGTAAGGAAGCGAGGGATTACAAGATTTGGCTTTTAGCTTTATGGCTTGGCAAGGCGCTTTCTTAAATGGTATGTCAACAGGTTACAACAGGCTAGGTTCCCAATGAGAAGAAATAATAATAATAATATAATTTAGAAACCAAACTCATTGGAACACATAGTCCTAGGTTCTGTAGTGGGCAGGGAACATGATTCCTCCCCCCTTAGTGTTTTGCTGTCCTCAGCAACATTTACATTTTTCTTACGTCTTAGTTTTACAGATTTACATAAATGACATAGTTTTTGTCTGAATATAAACAAAATGATACATATTATAATTAAGACAAAAATTACATTAAGGGATGTAAATTGCCTCTTTGTGATATAAGTTGTAGGAATTGGCTTCAAGTCTAATTTCAATTTGGTTACATCTAGATGGGAATTAAGGAAGTTTACTTCACTTTTTATTATGGGTGTGTCATGGATATTCAGGATTGGGAAGTTGTGGACATAATTAGTAGGTTTTTGTTGCAGCGTTATGCCTATACTAGACATTGGGCAAGATTCGTTTGAAAACACTATTTGTGGACCTGAGAGTTTCAGAGAGCTTTGAGTCTCCTTGCATGTTTGTAAAATTATCTCAGGTGTTCTGCTAAAGAATAGAATGTGTTCCTTATTCATAGGTTGGAATATTCTTATATCATTTCTTATGGAAGCATATTCACATCCGGCAGGATTTGTTAGATTACAATTGGTAATTCTAATATTAGAGTACATACATTCATATGATTGCGTGCTTTTCACACAAGGTGTACAGGACCATTTTAATGTGGGTCCCTGTAAATAATATTTTTCAGTCGGGATAAGGATTGCATTTTCAATGGTTGGTACAGGGGTGACATCATACAATTGATATTGGTTTCCATCCGTGATTGGCATGGAGAGGATTACAATAATTTCCTCGTCCATTATAATTACCTGGGTTTTTGACAATTTTAAATTTTCAAATTAATGGTATTGATCTGCATGAATCATACTTTTGACAGGGTAAATAGATAGCAAATGTTTTACCAAGTGTGTTAAGTCTTTTCTGGAGAATAATTTTACATTTGTCATCTCATTAAATGAGAGAGAAATAGTTTCTTGAAGCACTTGCACTATTTTGTTATATTTATTGATGCACATTAAAACATATTGAAGGTCTTCCAGTAGGTTGATCTTGAAATCTTCTGTCTGGAGAATACCCTGAAGTACCCTCATGTTGCTGGTAACATGATTCATTTCATCGTAAAATTTTTGAGCAATTGAATTTGCAAAAGATATCAATTTATTTATATGTTTTATCTCATTATTACGGCTTTGTTTTAAAGTGTCTAATTGACTTTGTCAATTATCCAAATCATCTTGGTCCAAATTACCAGAGATGAATTTAATTACTTTCCCAAAACCGTTTATTAAACCTCTCCTAGTTCTATTAGAAATGTTTGGTATTAATTTATTTAAATTTTTTTTAGTTTCTTTAGTTACCTCAATTAATTCATTTATTAAGTAGGGAAAAGTGTTATTACTTTTTAATACTAAACTAGAGACAGTGTCATCAATATTCTTATATGCCTCTTTTAAAGTAGTAAGGTTGAAATGAAACATGAATTTGTGATAGTTGCTAATTATTACAACGGGTCCCATAGGATCGGCGTAGAATCCTGGAGTTTTTACGGGTTCTGTGTGGAAGATGGCATACCCTGGTAGGAATCTGTAATGGGAAGAATTTTCCTCTTAGGCTTTATATCACGGAAGTTTCGGACATGAGTTTTACCGTTTTTCATCTTACAATAAACTCGGTTTTCCTCGATTTTGGTTATTGTGCCTTCATTATATAAATTTTTTGATTTCCTATTTCTGGTTAGGGGATCCAAAACATAAACTACCTCACCTATTTTATAGGGATGTTCAAAGGTGGAATCCCTTGGATCGGGCTTTCTTTCATTTAAAACTTTAATTTGGTTTGCCTGTCTTTGTATGTATTCATTAATTTTTGGTGATGGGGAGAAAATGTGGTCCAATGCTTTGTAGTATGGGCCATATAGGACATTAAATGGTGGTTGCTTGGTTGCTGTGTGAATTGAGGAATTGTAATGTGTGATTGCAGTGATTATGAGCTGTGGCAACGGGGTAAATTTATCATTATCTCTCGAAATTCTTAATTTTTCGAGGAGGGTGGAATTCAATCTTTCCACGGGTGAATTTGAGGTTGAGTTCAGAGGTGTGGTGGCATGATACTCAATGCTCTAAGCTTTACAGTACTCTGTAATTAAGCTATTTTCAAATTCTCCTCCTTGATCATGAGTGATTCTTTTGGGATACCCATGGTGCGAAAAATAAATTTGTAATTGGTTCAAAACTGCCATAGCTGTACCATTAGCTAATACGTATGCTTGTCCGTATTTAGAAAACACGTTCAATATCGTTAAAATGCGATTCTGTTCAAAATGAAAAGTGTCAATGTGAATCTGGGCAAATGGGTGGTCTGCTACAATAGGTCCTTGATTTGGTACCTCATTAGGGTGCCTCTCATACTTATTTCTTTGACACAAATTGCATTGGTTAATTAGGCTTCTAATCTGTTCTTTTAAGTGTGGCCAATAGTACTTGGTTCGAAGGTGCACATATGTTTCAATAATACCATTGTGATTTATTGAATGGTATTGCAATATCAGCTGTTTTTGAATTTCCGAACATTCTATGTCCTCTAGAAATGTGGATGTCCTGATAATTATCAATTCTGAAGTGAATAATCTCTGGCATACTCTGATAAACGGGATCTCAAGTGTTACGTCATCAAAGTAGGCGGCGTACCTATTTGAGGTATTTATGACTTTAAGAAGGTGTCTCTTTAAATCGTCATTGAGATTTTTCTGCGTTACAATCATGACGTGGCGGGTACATTTCTTAAATAATTTCTGTTCTAGAATCTTTGGAAATTCTCCGTATTTTACTATGATCTGGTTACGGTTCTGGTTCAAATTTCTTTCTGATATTTTTAAAGTGAAAATTGGGTCTTCCTGATTGGAATGTACAGTTTCATTATCCATTTCATGCTGGTATGTATCGTCTCTGTGTTGGTTTGTGTCATCCTCATGTTGGTGTGTGTCATCCCCGGAGATGGCCACGTTAGAAACTGTTTCCTCATTTATATTCACTTGTATTCGTGAAAGTGCATCCGCAACATAATTGGTTTTTTCCTTGACATATTTTATGTCAAAATCAAACTCTCCTAACTTTATTTTCCAGCGATAGAGTCTTGAACTGGGATCTTTAAGAGAGAATAGCCATTGGAGCGGACGATGATCACACTCTACAGTGAAGTGTCGTCCCCATAAATAAGGCTTAAAATGTTTGCTACTCTCTACTATGGCTAATAGTTCTCTTTCTATGGTTGAATAATTTCTTTCGGCGGGATTTAAAGTTTTGGAGTAGTAGGCAATAGGATGTCCTTTCTGTGTGAGAACACTACCTAATGCGAAGTCTGAGCTATCCGTGGTTAACACGAATGGTTCCTCAAAATCTGGGTAAGCTAATACTGGCGCATTTATTAACAGGGTTTTTAGGGTTTCAAATGCAGATTTGTACTCGGGATTTTCTGCATCTATTTTGGTTCCTTTCTTCAAGCAGCGGGTTATTGGATATGCAATTTTGGCAAAATCTTTCAGGAACTTCCTGTAAAAGCCCGCAAGACCAAGAAATTGTTTGATTTCTCACGTGGTCTTGGGAATGGGGTAGTTTTTAACTACTTTAATTTTTTCAGGGTTTGGCTTTACACCTTCTTGTGAGACAACATGCCCTAGGAAAGCTACTTCCTTGTGAAGAAATTCAGTTTTATCAACCTGTATCTTCAGGTTCACCTCTCGTAATTTTTGCATTACAAGGGTAAGGTGCTGTCTATGATCCTCTAGGGATTTGCTGTATATGATGATGTCATCAATATACACAAAACAGAACTTGTAAAGAAAAGGGCGTAGGACGTAGTCCATTACACGCTGAAAAGTGGCGGGAGCATTTTTAAGACCAAACGGCATTCTACAATACTGTAGATGGCGATTTTCTATAGTAAATGCTGTCTTTTCTATAGATCTAGGATCCATCTCAATTTGATGAAATCCTTGCGCGAGGTCTAGAGTCGAGAAATAGGAACTGTGTCCTAGGTTATCTAGGATCTCTTCTATCCTAGGAAGAGGATATTTGTCTTCAATGGTCTTTTTATTTAGCTGCCTAAAGTCTATGACCAATCTCCATTTCTTTTGTCCTGAAGCATCTAGCTTCTTTGGCACTATCCATACTGGATTACTATATGGAGGTTCACTGTGGGTAATTATCCCCTGCTTAAGAAGTTTTTCTACTTCTTCGCTCAGTACGTTCTTTAGCGCGGGAGGATATCGGTAATTTTTCTGATATACCGGATCCTCATCGGTAGTTCGAATGAAGTGCTTTACTGCATTGGTGAATGTTAAATCACACCCTGGATAGTAAAACACATCCGCGAATTCAGAGCATATTTCTGATATGACACTTCTCTCTATGTCATTCATATGCTGCGTGCGGAGATATTCTTGAATCTCGCACTCCGAAATAGAATTTATTTCTAATGGTTGTATTGAGATATTTTCCAAAGGTTCAACTATCACTGGTTTACTAAACTCTGGTTTTAAATTCGTTTCTGCAGGATACAAGACCTGATAATTCTCTCAGCATCGTGCTCGAAAAAGGTTTCAAGTGACAGGTGACTAGTGTGATAATCAAATACATGTTCTAATTCCTGTTTGAATGCAAATTTTACACGCAGATTCGAATTGTTATGTTTTCTCGGGATGTTTGACTGTACTTTAAGAGTGAATAATTGTTTCATTAACTTCCTATCCTCTCCTTCTATTTCTTTCCCCACCATCTTCCTCGTCATCTGATATTTCTGCGGCTACTATAATTCTCCATTTGGCTAACAATAACCTTGCTGCGGATCCAACGTCTCCCTCATAATGTTCAAAGGCGTTTACCGTCCTTGCTACAAGTGTTTGTTGCAAATGTACTGTGTAGATTGGTAAGTTATACAACTTTTTAATACAATAGAACATTTCTTTTGGGTTTCCTATGCAACTTTCCAATCGATTTTGGTAAAATGTTATGGTCTATATTAGTTCTGTGTCCATGTTCCGTTGTGTGAATTACAAAGTTCGGTGTACGGAGGTTAATTGTAATTTGTATAAGTAAAGATTTGTGGGTTTGATTTTAGGTGAAGGATTAGCTTAAAGTGTTTTTGTTAGAGCGGGGTTAAAATTTGTGAATGAATTTCGCGTTGAGTGGCTTAGTGGTCGAATTGTTTAAAACTGTTTTGGGATTTTTTTTCAAATATTTACTATTAAGTATATAGCCTAAGTATATTGTGTTTTAGACGAGTATGTAAAATAAAATAATTAAAAGCTTAAGCGAATTAATTAAATGACATTTAGTTTAGAGTCCCTTAAAATTATTTACTTGCTTGATATCGTTCTAAAATACTACTCGCTTCTCTTTTTTCGACTTTATATCGTTGAACAAAACTTCGATAATTAATTGATTAGTTTAATTAAAATAATTAAAGATTATTATTTATTTATTATCACTTGGTTAAAGGAAATTCTTTATTATTATTATTATTGTTAATTAAGAATAATACGTGAAATTGCCCCGTTTAGGTTTCCACGATATAGGAGGATAATACTTGATTTATTTATTTATTATTAATATTTTTACTTTTAATATTACTGCTTATAAATTACGGATTAATTCAAAAGAATAATGGCATGCGACACTTGTTCTAGTTTAAAAAACGCGCACTCACTTTCTTTTGAAAGGCAAAATAAGTTATTATTAGTGCTCTTCCCTAAAATTTTACTTTGAGTAATGAACCATGCTATAAACAAGCAATATGTAAAGGTACACAAAAAACAGGGTACTATGAATGTACTCACAGCCAGGAAATGATGATCAGCATGGACTGCATTCCGGTCTGCGTAGTCGGTTGGCTTCCTTCTGCGATGTCGTACTATCGAAAAGCCCCTCTCAGAGTTGTCGGTGCGCACGTACAGCAGCTACGGATGGCGATAGATGGCGGTCAGAAGGCGCTTGTTTCAGCGTTGCCGGCTCACCTCCACTCGTTCCGTAGTCGGTTGGGTTTCTTCAGTGTCGTTCGAGCGACCGAAAGGCCCCTTAACAGAGTTGTCGATATACTCGGACGGCGATGGCGGTTGGTTACTGTCGAAAGGCGCTTATTTTTCAGCGTAGTCGGCTAGCTTCCTCCCTTAAAGCTGGCTGGTTAGTTATGGACGAAAGGCCTCCAGTAAGGTTATCAGTACCACTTCTTTCCAGTCGGCTTGGTTCAGATGATCAAGATGACTTCAGTATTTTCGGGAAAATACCGGCTTACATGGATTGGTAACGAAAGGCGCCACTTGAAGTCTTGGCTTCGTTGAGCGTTGTCACTATACCTGGTCCAATCAGCAAGTAGATCTTGTGGCGATCATGTATCAATCCCGGACGGGCCCCCAATTAAGTTTGCAGTCCCGAATGGGTCTTTAATTAAATATGTAGATCCCTTTTCCCTGCTTCCAAGCGGGACAGCAATTAGAACATGGTCCACTCAGGTTCTCCTCGAGACTGGTATTTCTTGAATCAACTGAACACGAAGATTCCCAAATGAATGTTATTTATTATAAGTCGACCGACAAATAATACATTCACAATTGTTAATAATTTATGTACAAGGCATGTAGCCTGACTGCTTGGCAGTCTTGTTAAACAGAGTTACATCACTCAAAGTTACAAGTGAAGAAGAGGAAGAGCTGCCCTTGTGTGCCAAGTTAAATACTGGATAATCTATAGTGGGGGTTATGAGTTTCTCTGAAGGACTAGCCAATCAGAAGCTTACTTCGTTTAGGAGGGAGTTGTCTCTCTGAGTGGGAGAAATAATGATGCGTAAAATGTTGAAAGTTGGGTAAAATTCCTTCTAGAAATTTCAGAACTCCGTCATAAATAGCTCTCAAGGTTTTCTTAGGAAAGAGAGCTGTTTACTGGCGGTTTCCATGTCCTTAAATGGATACAGCTTGTTTTAGATTATCTAACTGGGATATCTTTTTTTTAGATGGCTAATGCTTGTAAGGAAGCGAGGGATTACAAGATTTGGCTTTTAGCTTTATGGCTTGGCGAGGCGTTTTCTTAAATGGTATGTCAACAGGTTACAACAGGCTAGGTTCCCAATGAGAAGAAATAATAATAATAATATAATTTAGAAACCAAACTCATTGGAACACATAGTCCTAGGTTCTGTACTGGGCAGGGAACATGATTCGGAGACCAGCAGTCGCCACTGCTGGGGAGAGGCACAAAACAGTATAGTATTGCACAAACCTTATCTAACAGGGTATCTGACAAAACTTTAGATTTGCTAAGACTGTTAATTTTAGAAACTTTCAATTTGACTCTCGTAGTGCATTTCCTAGCCACGTGTCGTGTGGCAATTCAGATATAGATTAAGATATGTTTTAGGATAAGGTATTTTGGAAGGGGATGTGGTCCTCCTCATTTTGCGTTGCATTATTTCAGGGTGGGGATTTCTTCATTGTTTATTTTCCGTTTGCTCTTAAGGGTGGGTGTTGGCTTTAACTTGGTCAGAACGGCTCCTCACCAACTCAGTTGACAGGTGTCCTTCAGACGGTCTGGTCGTAATAAGCGACTTGTTTGGTTGTGTCAAACAACTTTGTTTTCTGGAGTAGCTTTTGCCTTACTTCATGTCGTTATTTCCTTTCATACTATTTGGGGGAATTACTTTAGTATTTTTAGTTGTGAATTATAATGCGGGAATACAAATCGTCACTTGGACAAGGGATGTGTTGGTTGAAACGTGTTTTGAATTCACGGGGTTTTAATTTCGCGTCGCCCTAACCATAAGCTACTGGGATCATATATTTATTATCTGATATTTTTATTATACTTAAGGTTGCCTAGTTTAGTTGTTTGTAATACTTATGTGAATACAATAATAACCTTGTTCCTTCCTCGGCATTTTGGATGGGAAATGTTCGCATTCGGTCTCAGGTAAGTCCAGCCCTTCCAATTAACAAGCTTGTCCTGGCATCGCCTGTTTCCTGCCTTGATCTAAATTATTGAGGGTGTTTCTAAGACTACGAAAATAAGAACGCTCCTCCCATTCCTCCTTCGTGGCGAATGCCACTGGACGTTTGGGACTCCCTCTCGGCAGCCTTAGTGTCGCCGAATTTATTACTTATCTTTTAATTATGCTAATTTTGGTCATATCAAGGTTGGAAGAGGTGAAGTGCGACAGTGGTAGCATCCCGAGCATGGTTGATTCTCTCTCCAGTGCCGGTGATAACCATCTTTTCCGCTTGACTAATTGCAATTTATTAACCCAACATGAAAATTAAGAAAGTAATTGTACCATCCCCTATTAATTTTTTCTCTCCACACAGCTAGGATATTAATTGTATTCTGTGTAATGCTAGATTTTGATTCTGTTACATGAAACATCTGTGAGATGGCTAGACGCAACTTGAAGGTGAAATATCTCACTGATGAGGAAATTACGTATGAACTGTTAATACGTAATCTCCAAGTACCTGCCGAAACAGAACAGGCGAGGACTAGTTTAGAGTATGCAGTGGATTTTCCAGCAACGCCACCTAAAATGACATTGGCAGAATTCAAACTGGGTGAGTCAAAGATTTGTGATCTTGTTCAAGATATATCAAATGTTGTAAGATTTTTTTCTCAGAGGTTGAATACGGTCCTGCCAATTTTACTAAGTTACGAGCTCGTATTGAATATCTTTATCTGCGCTGGTTTGATCTAATGGAATCCGATGAAACACGACCTATGTCCGAATTGTAGGGTTTATTAGATGCTGAGATCGAGTTAGTTGAGAGCGCACAGTGTTTGGATAGTGTCAATTCCTGTGATAAAGATGGTGATTTGCTTAATACTACCCAAATTAGCGATCGCAATCCTGTAAATAGTTCTGCCTGTGTGTCTGAAAGTTTGTGTCCCAAGGTTGGTAACCCAGTCGAGCCAGCTGTGAACGAGCCAGGCCGCCCACCCCCTTGTCGAGAAGGGTCGGGTCTATTTCCGTCTCGCGAACACAATGCCGTTAGTTCTGAGATAATGACAAGTAACTCCGGGTCCAATGTCGTTGCATTAGAAATTGGTACCTCGCACCCAGAATCAAATATTCCGAATGCTGTAATGGTTTCTGCACCAAATAATAACCATGTAACCTTTGATTTTCCTATTTTTTCCTCGGTAAGTACTGGAGTGGCATTGGCCGCTGGAGAGCCGAGTTCATATCTAAGTAGAAGCAATTCTGGTGGCTTTGTCTCAGGGCGTTCCGGGCGGGAAATTTCTACTTGCAACTGCGTAACATATAATTCTGTGTCTGGTACCGTAGTCTCATCTCGTGTGGCAGGGTCAATGCTTGAACCCCGATCTGTCGTGAATATTCCCTTGCCTAACCATAATTCTAATAGGACAATCACTAGTGAAGTAATTTCTAAAGGTATTGGGTCCTTTCGGTCAGTTAATGCTATGGGTAATGCAGGTCATCAGCCACCTACAGTGAAACCAAATTCCTTCTTCGAAGGTGCCGGAGATTTTATTGCCGAGTCTCAGGGGTGTTTAAGAGGTAATCCGAGCTCGGGGCGTAACACCATTCCTACTGTTGGTCCCAGAAATCGTAGTTCTGTTCAAGAGGATTTGTGTGTAGAGATGTCAGGCCGTGGTGCTTCAAGCGAGGGTGATTCTAATTACTCTATATTTTCTAAGGCCAGTTTTGGTACGGTGAACCACCCTATTGTGAGTTTTGTGTCTAGGCTGTCTGGGCGAAGAATGGACACGGCGGAAGAAATTGTGATTTTCTTAAGGATTTTGGTCGATATTCACGAGTGTGCAGAACAGTTTAATGTGAGTGACCAAGTAGTATTCCAGCTGATATCTCCTCATATGTCAGACACATTGAGAACGTATGTGACTAGTGCCATGGGCGAGGGGTGGAGCGTTCAATATTTTATGACCGAGGTGTTAAGAATTTTTGTACCAATCAGATCCTTGGACACTATGAAGGGGCGGTATTTGTATCGTGCTCAAGGTATGAACGAGCCAATAAATTCTTATATAGTTGATATTTCCAAGTTTGTGAAGGTGTTCGGGGTAATCATGCCCGAAACGGAAGTGGTAAAACTCACTTTGGCTGGAGCAACTCCGGAATTCAGAAATTGTTTGTGTATCGGAACCACCGCCACTACTATTAAGGGTCTCTGTGAAGACGGTATTCAAGCCGAGTCAGTACGTTCAGTTGACATTGCCAGGTAGGCTAATAGCCAGCCTTTTCACCGTGGAAATTCTGTTCCTTTCATTCGACCTCCCTTGGTTCGAACCCCGCCTGGGCAGGGTCGTTCTCCCCAAAATTTTAATAACCGTCCTGTGACTTGTTATAAGTGCAAGGAAACCGGTCATATTCAGCGGAATTGTCCAGTAAAAAGGGACTGACAATCCAGGGGCAGGCCTCAAGGTATTCGTTCCGCCCAAAATCAGTTGTGCGCCTTAGGCAATGAAATAACGAAGGACCGCGCCAAAGTTATCGGAGCAAGTGGCGTGTGTTCGAAGGTTTCTGATGGGGTCTTGCCCTCTCCTAGAGTTGAAGTTTCGATAAATGATGCATGTATTATTGCCTTGTTAGACTCAGGAAGTGCTGCTTCATTGGTTAGCGAGAATTGGTATTTGTCTATGAAACTCATTTGTAAATTCAGTAACCTGTCAAATGTAGATGTTAAGTTGGTTTCTGCCAACGGTGCTCAATTGGACGTTCTTGGTTCTGTGAAGTTAAAAGTTCGGATTCATAAATTTTGTTGGCAATTTTCCTTTTGGGTCATTAAGAATTTGTCATGTTCTATTATTCTGGGCGCTAATTTTTTTGCTTATACTGGGTTACTGCTAGATATGCAACACGAATCATTCTGGTTCAGGTTTTGTTCTGAGGTAAAATTTAAATTTCTTTCTACTGCTGTCCCTAGCGCGAGTGCTCATGTTGTCAACCGTGATGCTGAACCCGTCTTGTCCAACGGGGTTGAGTCCTTGGATTTAAGTAATTTATCTGACGCTCAAGCTAAAGAGATTCGAGATTTGTGTGGGTATTTTCCCGAGGTGTTCACTGACGAATTAGGAATGACTAAGATCTTGGAGTATAAAATTGAAGTGACGGATACTATACCCGTCAGACATCCTCCCTACCGTTTGAGTCCACCCAAAATGTTGGAATTAAAGAAATTAATCGATCAGATGTTACTAGATGGAGTGATTCGACCCTCCACATCAGCATATTCCTCACCTGTGTTCTTAGTACCTAAGCCTAATGGTGGTTTTCGGCCAGTCGTAGATTAACGCAGGTTAAACAAAAAGATTGTTTTAGAATCCATCCCTCTTCCTGATTTACATAGCTGTTTTTCCTAGTTCAAAAACGCCTCCTATTATAGCCTCATTGACCTGACACAGGCATATTTCCAAATTCCGTTAGCTGAAGAATCTAAGCATCTGACTGCATTCGCCACCGATTGGAATCTCTTTGAGTATTGTCGTTTGCCTTTTGGTCTCTCTACAGGGGCGCTGTGCTTAGTAGGCTTCTTGATCACGTGTTTTCTGGCATCAAATTTGATTACTTGTATCACTACCTGGACGATGTTGTTGTTTATAGCGAGACGTTCGAAGACCACTTGCGCCATCTTCGTGAAGTATTTGAGAGGTTAAAATCTGCTGGTCTAACCGTAAAGTTGTCTAAAGTGTCCCTTGCTAAACCTAAAATTGCCTTTCTTGGACATGTTGTTTCTGCTGAAGGTGTTTCGGTCGATGACTCCCGAACCCAAGGAATTGGAGATTTTGCACCCCCTAAAAATGTGAAAGGAGTAGCCCGATTCGTGGGAATGATTGGCTTTTTACGCAAATTTATACCTAATTTCGCACAACGCGCGTTGCCACTTAATCATCTGCGAAGGTCTGATGTGAAATTTGAATGGGGTCCGTCGCAGCAAGCAGCTTTTGATGATTTGAAGGAGGCACTGTGTAGCGCTCCTGTCCTCGCTGTCCCTGATTTCAGTAAGAAGTTTATAATCCAGACCGATGCATCTCTCGGTGCTGTAGCTGCTGTGTTATTACAGGAAAGTGAGTTAGGTAGACGACCTATTGGTTTTGCTTCTCGAACTCTGTCCCCTGCTGAAGTAAATTATTCCGTATACGAGCTTTGAGGGCTCGCAGTGATGTTTGGGCTGGAGAAATTCCGAATGTATGTCGAACATGTTCCTTTCGAACTTGAAACTGATAACCAGGCCCTGAGCTGGGTCCTGGCAAGACCTCGAACCACTGGGCGAATCGCCAGGTGGGCAACCCGCATTTCATCATTTCAATTCACCGTTCGTCATATAAAGGGTTGTGAAAATGTCATAGCTGACTCCCTCAGCCGTATGTACGAAGAAGTTCCTAATAAATGTAAGAATCTCGTTCCCGAGGAAAATCATGAAAATATTTGTGCTATGTCACTTAAGCGTCTCTATGGAGAAAATCCTGACAGGTGTGAAACTCCCTCTTTAGAGGAACCTGTTGTTGTTGGGGCTAATTCAGCTCAACACGTGCTAGTAAATTCACTGTTATTGTTTGGAGACATTGCTGTCCATCAGAAGGAAGATCCCGTCTTGTGCGACTTAATTGCTCGATTAGTTTCTGGAGAAGAGATAAAACCTTATATTTTAAAGTCTGGTGTATTGTGTTGTGTAACTAGGCGTGATAGAAAGCCTAAAGTTGTTTTGCCTACTCAGCTGATAAAAGGCATGCTAATGTATTTTCACGAGTCACCCGCTGGAGGCCACCTAGGAATATTCAAAACTCGACAGAAAATAAGGCAGTCTTTTGTTTGGAAGGGTCTCGATAAGGATGTGAGAAAGTTCGTGCTGGGGTGTCATGACTGTAAGGTGAGTAAGCCTACCGTCAGTGGTGAGGTTGGTAAGTTAGCTTCCGAATCTGCGTCCAGGCCCATGGAACGCTTGTATGTGGACTTCGTTGGGCCCCTGCCGAGGTCTAAACTAGGTAATCGTTTTGCCTTTGTTTGTGTTGATGGTTTCTCTCGCTTTTCGTGGATTTTTCCCACTAGAAATTGTGACTCTGCTACTGTCATAAGATGTTTAAAGTCTGTTTTCTCTTCCTTTGGTCCTAGTCAATACCTGGTGTCAGATAATGCCAAGGCTTTCGTTTCTCATCAGTTCAGAAAATGTTGTTTTGATTATTCTATTTCCCATGTCACCACGACACCTTATTACCCCAGCCCTAGTTTGGCAGAGAGAGTTAACCGAAATTTGAGAGCTGCGCTTATTGCATATCATCGTGATAATCATGCCAAGTGGGATTCTTCATTACATTGGTTACTCTATGCTTTCAATACTGCTGAGCATGAATCCCATGGGAAAACGCCATTCTCACTTATGTGTGCGTTCGTCCCTAATTCCCCTCTAACGAATCTGTGGTCACTTCATGGTCTGCTTCCTGACCAACCCTCTCCTGATGTGTCAGAGAAATCTGGAAGGAGGCCAAAGCTGCTATAAAGATCTCGCATGATAAGCTGGCTAAGAGATATAATTTAGGCCGAAAACAGGGTGGATATTCTGTCGGAGATTTTGTGTATGCAAAGAACTTCTGGGCTAAGGCCCCAGGTCGTCAGGTATCAGGTAAACTGCAGCCAAAATATGAGAGCCCCTATGAGATTCTGTCTTTTCCTTCTGAAGTAACCGTGTTGTTAGAGGATCTGTCTAGGAAACGTGTTTTTAGGACTCATATATCGAATTGTAAACCTGCTAGTGAACGAGAAACTCGAGGTGTGTAAAAGGTGAAATTATGATGTTCTATTTCCTGTGAGTGCGATGATATGAAGTTCAGGGCGATGGGAGATGGCCTAATTATTCCGCTGAAATCAAATCTTTTATGTCATCTTTATGTCATCAAGAAAGGCTGCGACCTGCTTCTGTTAGCTGAGTTTTGTTGATCGTATTCGTGGTTGATATATTTTGAGTAATTTTTTTTGAGGATTTAGTGATAATTTTGTTAGGTTGGTCGTGAAATTTTGATTTTATGTGAAAATAAGGTGTGATGCTTCACAGTGATGCTCATTTCGATGTGTTGTTCAGTTGCTGACGTGAGGGCTATAGAAATTGTATTTG
Organism: Meconema thalassinum; assembly: GCA_946902985.2. Classification (NCBI taxonomy): domain Eukaryota; kingdom Metazoa; phylum Arthropoda; class Insecta; order Orthoptera; family Tettigoniidae; genus Meconema; species Meconema thalassinum. The sequence continues at coordinate 557,328,280 of OX336389.2, read as the reverse complement.
TGATCTGGGAAACCTTCGGGCTACAATCTCTTGTCGGTTGATAATGTATCTAGTTCAGGTTGGTCAGTGGGTTATTCGTAATCTGCAGCTTGATCTGTTAGACTGCTGACTTGCTAATATTGTTACAACTTGCACCTGATTGTAGTTCGGAAATGTAATTCTTGCCTTTCCCGTGTACTCGGGTGTGAATATTTTAAAATTGTGGAGCGTCAGTTTCGAGCTGATGGCCAAACTGAGGCGTCAGTCAGTTGTTCTCTGCGTCGAATTTGTGTCGCCTTGAAGTCGTCGTCCCTATTTTGGAGAAATTTTTAGCTAATTATCATTTGGCGAACTCGTTCTTGTTCTGTGCAAGGTGCACTTTCCTTTGGGAACAGTAATCGCCCCGTGCTTTTGAGAATTTATCATCTTGTCGCATCTGTGACCATGTAGTTCTGTATTTTGGAAATGCTGTGGCATATTAGGGACCGTGAGGTTGAAGCAATTGTAATTTTGAGGATATTAATTGCCTCGTGCTTATTGAAATGTGTCAGATGACACCTGTCGGTGTTTGTAGTAATTATGCGAAACCCTGTATCGGACTATGGTAGTCGTTTGGTGTCCGTGAGTTGTGTAGGGCGTGAAATTATTGGTAATTTGTGTTTTTTAATGGTGGGCCACGTTCATTTTGGTGTGTTTTGAAAATTGGTTGGTACCAACTTATATTTGTGTCTGGTTCTGCTGAGCTATGTGCTTTGGGAGTAGAATTGGAGTGTTGCCTGTGTACAGGGCTGGTAGTTGTTGTTGGTTTAATATTAGTTAGGAGTTACGGAGTTATCCATGCGTAACGTTATGTGAGGTCGTTCTCAACATGGGTGTGATCACCTTGGTGTTCTGAGTTCGATGGGTCATCCTCCAGAAGTTCATGAAGAACTGTGGACTGGTAGGGTGCGTTGGCAAGTTGCGATGAGGTAATTTTGTGAGATTTGGTTAAATGCTGGTATGCAAATCGGTTGACCATGTGTGTGTCAGGCTGTTTAACGTGGTCCCCATTAGTTTCTCGTCTCGTGGAAAGTAGTTGCTGTTTTCTGCCGTTTGTCGGATGGCCACCGTGGATGGTTAGGGGCAGTGACTGGTGAAATGAGGCAGAGACTTTAAATTTAATCATGTCTTTTATGTATCACAAACCTATGACGATCCTTGGTTTTGATTTTGGTATGTTGTGTATATTTAAATGTTTTCTCTGTACTCAAAATGTTCTGTATTCGTGCGGTGCTGCGTTAGCCCATCTGAGTAAATATAAATTCCTTTTTATTATGTTTCGCTGTTTTGGCAGGGTACCAGTGGGGGTCCCCTTGATTTCCCGTCTCAAGGAGGGGTTTTCTCTTTCATTTTAAGGGGTCTTGTAGGATATTTTTGAGAATTCTGTAAAATTTTGCTTGCGTATTCCTGGTAACCTCTATGAGTATTCATAATTTTAGTTTAGTTATCCTATTTTGTAATGGTGGTTGATTTTTTTTATATTTTCTTTACTCAAAATCAGTCTTCTCGTGTGGTCATATGCCCTATCGTGTGATACTCCCACCCCCTTCAGTGAACATTTTAGTGATGCCCTGGAGACCCACTCACTTGTGAGGAACTTTTGATTAAGGCCTCAAGCACTCCGGATACAACTTAAACAACTGCTTACTGAGTGTCAGTGACGTATAAATGTGGTGTGACTTTCCTCATCTGTTCTCAGATGACATAACCTTGCTTAAGGCTAGCATGCTAGTCTGGAGCCACCCGTTCCTGCTAAGGGAACCAAATTGAATTTATACTGCTGTAGTAATGGTGTGTTTCAGATGGGAAATTTCATGTGGAACGTGTACTCTCAGCCTGGGCCCAGGTTGACAGTACCATACCAAGTTCAATGGCATCCTCCTTCCTGAGGGGTTGTACTTCGAGATCTGCTGGCGGAGTTCGGAGGTGACCTTTCAACTGCCAGATGCCCAGCGACTCACCACCATTCCTGCTGTTCTCTCCCCATCGTCTTCTTTGGGAGGGCGAGGATGTAACGACTTTTAACATCGTTACATGAAGAAAATGTAACATCCAAGATTGGCTTACACAACTGAAATTATTTCGCAACAGTCTCGAGCTGATATATTTCACAGGCACTCCTGCTACCAGCTAATTGGTTTCCAAAACTCTTTAACCTACATTTGTTGCCTGAGAAGGAGCTGACGTTATTACCCTGGCAGAAGATTGACATTTCTACGTTGCGAAGTGAACTGCTGCGCACTTGCCTAAAATAATGGGTTCCTAGAAACCCCTTTAAGACCTATTAGAGCATTGAGTTTCTACCCTGGGAACATTTCGTCGTAGCACTTCTGAGTAAACTCTTAAAGATTTGGGTCATGGCACCACTTGTGGTACCAACATTTCTCTTGGACTATGTCGTCGTTGTGGTGGTCTCCGCCCCCAAGTTAGGTTGGCACGACCAAAGTGTGCAGTGGAGAGGGGGTGGTCACGTTCTCCCTGGAAAGCAAGCCCTCAGCGAACAGAGCAGTCAGTATCCAGCCTTCTTGAATCTCACACGCAGAACTTGAAGTGTCGAAAACTCCTTCCCGGAGGAAATTTTCATTTCCTCTGGGGAGAGGCACAAAACAGTATAGTATTGCACAAACCTTATCTAACAGGGTATCTGACAAAACTTTAGATTTGCTAAGACTGTTAATTTTAGAAACTTTCAATTTGACTCTCGTAGTGCATTTCCTAGCCACGTGTCGTGTGGCAATTCAGATATAGATTAAGATATGTTTTAGGTTAATGTATTTTGGAAGGGGATGTGGTCCTCCTCATTTTGCGTTGCATTATTTCAGGGTGGGGATTTCTTCATTGTTTATTTTCCGTTTGCTCTTAAGGGTGGGTGTTGGCTTTAACTTGGTCAGAACGGCTCCTCACCAACTCAGTTGACAGGTGTCCTTCAGACGGTCTGGTCGTAATAAGCGACTTGTTTGGTTGTGTCAAACAACTTTGTTTTCTGGAGTAGCTTTTGCCTTACTTCATGTCGTTATTTCCTTTCATACTATTTGGGGGAATTACTTTAGTATTTTTAGTTGTGAATTATAATGCGGGAATACACATCGTCACTTGGACAAGAGATGTGTTGGTTGAAACGTGTTTTGAATTCACGGGGTTTTAATTTCGCGTCGCCCTAACCATAAGCTACTGGGATCATATATTAATTATCTGATATTTTTATTATACTTAAGGTTGCCTAGTTTAGTTGTTTGTAATACTTATGTGAATACAATAATTCGTCATCTTGAGTTTTGATATTATTTGTGCATGCAGCTCAGCGGAAATGGTAACCTTGTTCCTTCCTCGGCATTTTGGATTGGAAATGTTCGCATTCGGTCTCAGGGTAAGTCCATCCCTTCCAATTAACAGGCTTGTCCTGGCATCGCCTGTTTCCTGCCTTGATCTAAATTATTGAGGACGTTTCTAAGACTACGAAAATAAGAACGCTCCTCCCATTCCTCCTTCGTGGCGAATGCCACTGGACGTTTGGGACTCACTCTCGGCAGCCTTAGTGTCGCCGAATTTATTACTTATCTTTTAATTATGCTAATTTTGGTCATATCAATGTTGGAAGAGGTGAAGTTCGACAAACGGTATAACAAAAACGACGCACCAGGAAGGAATTGTCCGATGGCATTAAAAATCGGTGGATGTGAGGAACAGACATAGAAAAACAAACGATCAAGAGTGCAGAACTATCGAATGATTTATTGCAGAGTTAGAGCGTTAAAAAGTGAGGACGTCAATAAGGTGTTGTTCCACCCCTGGCCTGGATGCAAGCTGTCACTCGACGTGGCATGGCCTGATAAAATTCCCGGATGGTGTCCTGCGGGATTCCGTGCCAAATTGTCTCCAACTGTTGGGCTCAATCGGCGACTTTCCGGGATGTTCGCAATCGCCTTCCCATGACGTCCCAAATGTGTACTATGGGAGAGAGATCAGGCAACCGAGCTGGCCAAGGAAGGATAGGGCAATCTTGAAGACAGTCCACAGCAACACGTGCCGTGTGCGGCCGGGCATTTTCCTGTTGGAAAGCAAGGCCTGGATGTCGCTGAAGGAACGATAACACAACCGGCCGTAGAATGTCATCAACATACCGCCGCTGTGCTGTCAGTGTGCCAGGAATGACTACCAGAAGGGTCTGGCTATCAAAGGAGATGGCACCCCAGACCATTACCCCCTGTTGTGGAGCTGTGTGGCGTGCGTTAGTCAAGGCAGGATCCCCACGCTGGCCTAGAGTCTCCAAACACGTCTGCGGTTGTTGTCAGGGCACCGTTGGAAACGGGACTCGTCACTAAAGACTATACGTCCCCAGTCAGCGCAGTTCCACGTTGCTCGAGCGCAGCACCACTGTAATCTGACTTGACGGTGAACAGGCGTGAGTGGTAAGCGGCGTAACGGGCGGCACGAGCGCAAATTCCTGTCGCTCAGGCGTCTGTTGATGGTCATGGTGGTTATATGTGTGCGGGTCACACGCTGGATCGTTGATAACGACGACTCCGTTTCTGTGACAGCTGTTCTGACAATCGCTCTGTCTGCCCGTGCTGTTGTGGACCTCGGTCGACCACTGCCGTCCTGACTCTGATTTCTGCCTTGCTGACCCACGCTTGCCAGCATCGTCTGATCGCCGCATCACTTCGACCCAAATGGCCAGCGACAGCTCGATTCGACCAACCAGCTTCTTTCCATCTGATAGCACGACTTCTTTCAAACTCTGACATCTGCTCGTAATGAGCACGAATCCTTCAGCGTGGCATTCTTACAGCCGACGTTCAAATATCGCAGTCAAATGCAACAGCTACTTTGAGCATACGCTTCAGAATCGCGCCTTATATACACCTGATGCATGCGCAGTTTGGATGCGCGGGAGCTCCCGCTATTCATTCATTGGACACGAAGCTTTAATCAGTTGCATGTTCGGTCCGAATGTCTTTGCATACGTAATTTCCTAACAATTGGACAACGCCTTCCCGGTGCGTCGTTTTTTGTTGTTGTTCTACAGTGTATATTGATGATGAAAGTACTTGAGATATTTATATTTTAATGAGAATTTATTGTTATTATTATTATTATTATTATTATTATTATTATTATTATTATTATTATTATTATTATGGGTATAAAATTAGAAGGGTGCCGTATGTTTTTCACTCCAAATAGTGACACTGTGTTTCCTGTTACAACGAAAGAAAATCATAGCGATGGCAAACTTGCTACGTAGTCTATTACTTTTTCGCTTCTGATATTTCCAACCACCTAACAAGCTCTAATTAAAATCGATCTAATATTTCAAAGATATGACATGTAATCTGATTATTGATTACCTTGATTACAGTCTTACTGCTTATTGCACTATGATTGTAATGAATCAATCTTATAAAAGTGTTCACTTAAAGACACAAGATACACACACCTACTCCCGAGGCCAGAATCAACCTACCAGCAAGCTCATTGCATAGCTCCAAAGCCTAACCCTCTGGTCGTGGGCTGTATGCACTAGCGACGGGCAACATGAACACAACTAGTGCAGCTATAATAAATAACAATAGTAATCCTCCCTATATTATTCTGCTAAGGTCCCATTCCGGTTTTGTACCGAAAATAAGGCTCTGTTAACACCAACCTACATATATGGGGTACCTACAGGTTCCCCATAACCCCTTGTGTGCCCAAAACGCACTCACTTCCTCTTTAAATGCCTCACAATTAAATAAATACCGGTACCATAAAAAATGTGCATTTACCGTAACCTGGCGAGCCTGCCGCTATAGCGCAGGGCAGTGCGGCGGTGGCAGCCATCTGGCGGGAGCGCGGCATACTGATCGGCGAGGCTGCCGCTAGAGCGCAGGGCAGCGTGGCGGCGGCAGCCATCTGGCGGGAGCGCGGCGTACTGCTAGCTGAGGAGTCTCTCAGCAGCTGGCCCCTGTGTGCTCTTGCCAAGACTTTCTCTAGGGTTCAATCCTTTGCAAATGTAAAAATTGCTGTAGAAGAAACTCCCCAGCAAACAATAACCGATGAATTCGTTGTAACATCGAATATTGTCTACAAAGAGGTGCTGTAACAATGACAAAACACTGTTCTACATAATTCTTTGTGTTCTTCTCATGTACGTATGCCGTTTAACAACAATAAATACATTTATTCAATATTTAAAACTTCGTTCTTCCACATTCATCCCTACTACCCCATAAACCTACATTCACGTTGCGGAAGCTCGCACGGGCCCACTAGTAATAATAATAATAATAATAATAACTTTACGTCCCTTTTAACTACTGTGGCTTTTAGACACACCAGGGTACCAGAATATTTCCTCGGAGGGGATTATTTTCACGTGACAACGTCAAATAAATTGTTGGAATACAGTGACGTTCGTGAAGAAGTGTTACAGTGAAAGGTGATGATATCGTTTTCTCTCTTCTGTTGCAACGCTGTCTCTCTCTCTCTTCTTAGGGGCCAATAACCTACATGTTAGGCCCCTTTAAACAACAATCATCATCATCATCATCATCATCATCATCATCATCATCATCATCTCTCTTCTGTTGCTGCGCTCGAGTGTCGCTACTGTCGTTTATGGATGTCACGGGTGAACCTCTGGATGGATTTTGATGCGGTTTTCACCATTCTGGAAAGGATATCTCGAGGAAGATGTCTATGGAAAGTAATTTATTTATGATCAAAGGAAGCCGAGCAGTAACGACTTCAGTGAAAAATTCGAAAGCGACACATAGCGTCCGTGCGCTTTTTAAGCTTACGCTGGGCAAACCGTACGATGAGTGTAAGAATTGTTCAGCATGAAAAGTTCTACAAATAAGTATGGGAGAGCATATCTCTATCTTCAACATATTGCCCACTATAAGTGTTTTACGTTCTCATTTCTTCCAACAATCTTCATTTAAATACTGTGGCGACAGTTTACGAGCTGGCTAGAGGCGAGTCTATCACCTCAGTTACAGCCTAGCTAGCGGTGGCACATGTTACCCCAGATACAATCAGCAGCAAACTGTCGAGTCGTCTTGAATTAAAACTTCAGAGAAGAGTGGTTGTGTTTGGAGATTCCCTGGAAGTGCAACTCGGCTTTTCTTCATTTCGCCTGTGAACTTTCCGTTCCGCAAAATACATAATTAAAAAAATATACGAAGCTGAAATTTTGCAAGAGCGACAGTTTAAACAATTCAGTCCGAGAATACGTTGTCACGCTCAAAGTTTGTCGCGCATCGTAGTTGCACACACCCAATAATGTTTAAGTGCCAGGAAACCTACTGAAACGGCTCCCTTACATTTGCACACCTTCAAGCCCAACGGGCTGTGCCAGGATTATGTCATGCAACCTTTGTCACAGCAGGCGAAAACGTAACCACTGCGCCACGAGGAACGAATACACAAAACCAGTCTGCTCGCCAGGCCACACTAAGTAGGTACGGTGGGTAACGGGTTTACTTGAACCATGAAAACTATGACGAATATCATATCCACTCAGCCAGTTAAAAACAGTGGCCAGAAACGTTGCGGACTTCTGACAGCATACAGATTCTTCTAAGTCAAAGGAAAGCAAAGCAGAAAGTTTGGCACTGAGTTATACAGTAGGTGTGAGATTAGTATTTAAATGTTGTTATTTATCAGTTATCAATAGACACGTTTAAACATTCGGCATTCCAAGATGTAGTTTAGAAAATTAACCAGCATTCTAAAGCCCAAATTTTTAAAGACAGAGTAAAATGTGTGATTAATTGGTATACACAGTTGAAGTGCAAGTTGTCGTTGAAAATGTAATTTTTAAAAACTCGCCTCTTCATAGCAGAATACTGTAATCTTAAAATACAGCATAGGTACAAGGGGAAATAGATTAATGACATGTTAGCTGATAACTGACGTAAATTAGCTCGAAGAAAATATGCTGCTAACAGTAAGCTGTGAGTGTGCTGAGCTCCATGCCCTATTGTGGTAGGGAGATATAACGATCTGTCCGAGAGGAGACCAATGAAGCCTGGCGAGACAAGGCTAGTAGGTGGTGGGGAGTGAAGGAACACAGAGTCGTCAGTGGGCACCTTCGCCATATGGGCATGATATGGAGAGGCGATCCTTAGAGCAGTCTACTACACGTGTGGGTACCAAGATTACAATCACACTGCAAGGCTGAGTCTGGCACAGCTCTAACTTACACAAGACAAACCAATAAAAAGCGAGTTGACACAAAGCTGTCGACTTTTGATATTCCCATTCCATTACATGTTGTCGCAGGATTAGTCAAGAATACATTTAAAAAACAAGATGTTCAGAAAGTAACATATAGCCTACTTTCTCCTAAATGCATGGGTATAGTTATAACTCTTTGTCCTTTTCAAGGAGTATAATTGAATGCTGGTTTTAGTAGCTTGCTGAAATGCAACGTGCTATACGGATATTAAACGTTGATTGATTGAATTCTCCCCTGAATTATATATATACACACTAATACAACCATCACAATAACACAGGTTATCAGAAAGAAATCAACACTCACCCAAGTACACAGGGCCAAATGACCATGTTGTCCATGAATCTCAAATGAAACAGCAACAACAACAACAACAACAGCAGCTTCCTACCCACCTCCTTCCTCGTATAAAAGTACACACACTAGTAAGCCTACAGACATCACAGTGACACAGGTTGTCAGACAACTTCTACACACACCCAAGTAGACGGGGCTACAAGACCATGATGCCACAAAACCCCTAAATAATTAACAACAAAAACAACAAGATTACACTCTACTGCGGATCCAGGTCAACGAATATTAATCGCTGTAATCGAGTGTTGAAATATGTGGTGTTATAAGTATACCGTATATATAATATTTTTGGTTGCAAATACACACTACAGTATATATGCTTAACATTATAACGTGTGAGTAGTTATAAATCAATAAATACCAAAAAAGACGAAGTAAAAATATTTGAACCATGAACCCTGAGACTATGAGCCCAGGTCGATACAATTGCGCCACGGATGCGCTGTGATAATAATTGGTAAACAACTGGTTTAGTATAACTGTATCATATTTTGTGTTCAAATCAACGATTTCATTAGTGTTTTCTGCCGTTTCTATAAGCCATTTGATACTAAATATGTATTATTTTGTTCAGTGCATTCCTAAAAAGATATAAACTTACGAAGTTATGGAAATATATGGATTCACTAGCAAATATAGCGGTCATTTTGTCAACGGGACGACATGGCTCTACAACGATATGGCACGGTAAGCCTTACGTGTTAGTCACTTCTACGGTTATATATTCTATTATAATATGCTAATTTCCTACTAGTCACCTCCTTGAGGACAGTTTAAACCTCCCTGTGTACAATAAGTTGAATTGTTGAGACCAGGCCCTGTTGAATCGTAAGTTACGGTTAGGCTATAATACTTGAATGATTCATACATCCATCATATTGAAACTATTTGGATGATGATCTAGTAGTTTGGGAAAAATACCCTTCCCGCATTAAGGTATTTTGTTGCAAAATTTGGTAGACATCGGATGATTAGGTTAGTCGTTATTTGATTCAAGCTCAGAACATTAGGGTGGGTGCCATTTCCTTTTTGTTTTGATGGCGGCGATGTACAACATAATACTGAGTTGCCCCTTGCTAGTGCTACCTCTGTACCCAAGGTGGTTCGATTTGGTTTCGTTGTGTTTGAATTGATAGGGTGGATCGATTTGCACACATACACGGCCGCCATCTTCAAACTATTGGGATTATGACCTTGAAGTTAGGTCAAAAGATGCTTCCTATATACAGGTATGATGTTGCAAAATTTGGTAGAGATCAGATGATTAGGTTAGTCGTAATTTTATTTAATCTTTGAACAATTGGGTGGCCGCCATTACGTTTCCGTCAAGATGGCGGCGATATAAAACATGACACTGAGGTGCACTTTGCTGGTGCTACCTCTGTACCAAATTTCGTTCAATCTGGTTTCACCGTCTTTGAATTGATATGGGGGGCAACAGACATGCAGAGTACACACACATACACAGACAGATACACTATTGTTTGTCCCAACCAATCTGGTGAAAGAATTTCGATTTGAAGAAATGTAGAGGGATCGAGTCGTTCTTTGGTGTCGGAGCATACAGTGAGGATCAGTAAATGGCATCACACTAGACACGAGAGTCATAATATACCGGTATCCTATTAATGTAAAGTTCTATGTCATCCTAAGTGTCCTGTGCTACATTGTCAACACAAGACGATGGAGTCTCCTCGGGTTCGGCAATCTAAATTCCATCCTGTCTGCACTCTGAATCTTCAAGACTGCTCGTGAGCTGCACTATTGCTTTAAGTCAATAGGAACGTTCCCTAGTTGATTGAAACTCCTGATATCTACAAAGGCCACTAATGAATCTTGGATTAAGGGAACGCTTCGGACACCAAATAAGCTAGTTAGAAAGCATGGAATGTATGGGGTTCCTTTCCAGCAACAAATCCACTTATATCTGATTATTAATTTCTGTCACTACACACAACGGAACGTTCACTGAATCACCACCACCACCACCAGTAACAGGAAGTAATATAAGTGCTTCGCGGCGATATTCATTTTTTTTTTGTGGACTCATGTAGGAGCCCGCGACGTCGTGGTCATTCAGCCCCGTGAACTTGGGTAAGTGTAGGATTTGTCTCATGGATTGTGTTATTGAGATGTCTGGAGAAGTATGTGTGTAATTGTAATCAACATTAGGATTGAGGAGGAGGCATCCGTGGCCTTAAGTTCGGAAACATCACAGCATTTGCATTGAGTTGAAGTAATTAACCAAGGAGAACCACTTCTAGGATGACTGAGGAGGAATTCAACCCCACCACAGAACCGGGAATGGAACCCAGGACCTTTGAATCAGGAGTCTTAATTCGTGCCCCGAGACCTCAAAAGGCGATGATCCACGTTTGGAAATGGAACGATAAGTGATACGTGAACACAGTACTATCTGGTTGCTCGGACTTTAAAAGATTCAGAGCATCCATTATGGTGAGTGGTTAGCAGTAATGACCAGCATGCAGCCTAACAGCACTGTTGGGGACAAATTACATCTTGCATTACATCACAAATGTACTGGAGTATATCAATTACCAGTAATGATTAGGTAATAACTTATGCATTATTCGCTGCCTAAAGCCGCTAAATATCATTCCTAGAAAATACTTTTAAACCACTATATTAAACAGAATTACAAACTAAATATTTTCGGATGTAAAGACTACGACTATACCGTGCTTTCTTTCATGCCATTGGGTCATTAGTTCCAGATATCGTACTTACGACTTTTATAGAGGTCTTGAGCTCGTGGAAAACATAATAATAATAATAATAATAATAATAATAATAATAATAATAATAATAATAATAATAATAACAATTATAACAATGAACACAAGCAACCGACAGTAGTGGCTATGCTGGCTAAAGCTCAGCATTAGGTCATGGGGCCAAGCTCTCTGCTGAATCGGTAGACGCGTGGGTTCGAGCCCCACCGTCGGCCGTCCTTGAAATGGTTTTCCGTGGTTTCCCATTTTCAACACCAGGCAAATGTTGGGACGGTACCTTCTGACAGGCCACGGCCGCTTCCTTCCACATCCTTGCCCAGCTTCATTCACCATCATTCATTTCATCTCTCATTAACTCCTCTCATGAGGTTGGTGTCAGGAAGGGCATCTGGCCGTAAAAATCATCACCACAAAGACTTCCATCGCATTTCATCCCCGACCCCGTTGGAAAAACGGGAATAATAAGGGGTAGTCATACATACATAACAATGAACACAAGCAACACATGAGCCTGAACACTCTTGCGATGCCAGTAGTGTTTACGCAAAATTACAGTCTTCTCTTAAACACATCAACATGTTTGGGGAAAGGCTCTAAGACTGTGGCAGGTAATGAGTCCAATTATCAATACCAGGATTAATGAGAGAATATTTCCCATACTTTGTAAGATGCAGTCGACCCTTAACTTAATGCGGATGATCTGCCCTGCTCACATAGGTGGGATTTCCCAGACGTTTATTTAGTTCTTCCCATGCTGGCTGATTAGTGAAGGTGTTAAAATGTTCATCCTTTATGTCAAAACGTAGAAAAAGTAGTATGCACCCGTAGTAAGTAACAACATGTTGAAATTAAAGACGGACACTTGCCTTTACAATAGCTTGCTAGATTATTAGTCTCCTGGTGTGCTACAAAGCGGTGGACATACTCGTATTAATATTGTACTACTCAAAAGTCTTCAGGTCCACGAAGCAGAAGAAAACGCTGACGTTGGATTGTGAGTTTCTTTAGGTGGCGAGTTCAGGGATTTATAGCTAGTTTCTCTGCAATGAGAAAGAATGTCCGTCACACCTAATATACAGGTACAACACACACCACACACCGTGATCCCTTATTTAACTGAGCTTCGGTGAGACGAAAGCACACTTACGATTGCATAAACTGGAACTGCGTTCAGACTGTCCATAAACCCCGTTTCTGAAATATTGGATGTTAAAGAAAATTATCTTACGGAGAGAATCGTAAAGCTGTATGGTAGTTCTATGGTAACGCGTTCACGTTTTAATATGTGGGGAGGAGTTTATGTTATTTTATTATTATTATCATCATAATACTTACCCAAAGGCTTGTCCGTATTGAATCGATGGAGTTTCTAAACACGTGCATTGGTGAAAGAGATGGCCACGGATATAGGATGAACGGACCTCACATCAGCTCTATCGTGTTACAACATCCAAGAGACGGGCTATTGTGCAGGAAATCGAAGGCAAACTATACCTTAGCCGACTTAAATGCAAACTTGTCGGGAATACACTTTATTGGGTAGTGTATTTAAGTGTATTTTAGCTCATTCTTGACATATGGATACATACTGTACTTTGTAGTTCAATGACGGCCATGGGCAAGTCAGAATAAATATTGAATCGCAGAAGAATAGTACTGAGTAGCATGGCGTTACTGTGTTAGCAGGCCAATGAAGCCGTGGACTCATCCTAACCAGAACGTTTTGGGCAGGCTGCAGTTGGCCATGGATGATAAGATTTGTAGTCATGTGCCCTAAATTGGGGCCTCTCAACAATTTCAGTACACGCCGACGGGTTTTCGCTACGAAGTCTTTTTTGCAGATCACCTGCTCCTCTTCATGACTATCAAGACCCTGGTATTCCAACGATGCAATGTAAGGTATCACTGATCTGTGGTTGCAAGGAGGGGGGATTGAGGAGCACTCCAATGACTTTCACTCTCGTTGGCTCCATATCTGAAGACATGTGGTTGCTCTGCTTAGTGCTTTAGGAGGACCAACCCCACAATTTGATAGTTATCCTATGACATTCCCTCTTAACTAGTGTATCCCTTCAATGATTGGCACGAATGTAAAACTGCCGAATACACGGCTAGTGTATTGGCTTGCAGTTATAGTAACTCGAACAGTAACGGAAACACATCTCTGTCTACACCTACAGTATAACCTCCGGTGTGTTATTTACTTCTTAAAATTGTGTCACTGAGGTACTTCGATATGATTACACTTTAACCAGCTATCCTACTGAGGGATGCTTGATAGTTAAGTTTAGCTATGAGGTGGAAGTTGCTTTCTACACTTAAGCCTCAATCCATCCACACGTAGGCAGCTTGTATCCAGGAAGAAAAATAACCCAATTACGTTTTGCCAAGCAACATTCTACTACATCATTAATGGCAGCCTTCATTGGGCAAATCTGTTATAAATCCAATTAAGCAAATTTATATACTTAGGGGAATCTTGAGGGAGAACCCTGTTTTATGTAGCAGAGCGCTATCTTGTACAAAGTACATGTTAGTTTTAAGTGTGGGTTTAGGGAATTATCCTAAAAAACTCGTTTTGAATATTTTACATGAATAAAGCACGTCACTGGAGACTTTACATAGGCTAACAGTTTCTACATTTTGAAGGACGTTCTCTCTACTTTACTGTAACCAAACTGCCCTAAACACTTCTACGGTCAGTCCTCATACCACGAGCACATTTTAGGCCACGTCAGTGTAATATTGAATTTACAAAAATTTAATAAAAATTAATAGTTGCCTCATAAATTGTCTTATTTTCAATTTTAAGTAAATTACAAGAATAATTAGTACAAATATAAATTTTAAAAATCACAAATACTCTTCTTAATCTCCGGGTGAGTGCAGGAAACCTGAATTGTCTGGCTCATGCATAGGCCTTATTCAAACCTCCTAAAAACTTCGAAAAGTTGGGCAGCCCTACTACAGGCATCTAACTAATTAGATCTGATTTACCACATTTTAAATCGACTCTATTTTCTGAAACTTAACAATGAATGACTAATATAACAAATGTTTATAAATGTGCCTAAAAATAAAGGCTGGCATTGACTAAACTATCTTCCAATACAGAATATAACACACATAGCTTCACATTACCCAACAAGAAGTTCCGTGACGAACTAAAGAGCCTACTTTTCTTAAAATTTAAGATTCATGCCAATGATTAATCTACTGTATATGGATCTTTCTAGAATAATGACGAAATTAAGTTGGTAATATCGAAATTTCTAACTAGTTCGAAATACTGTATACCCGGCATAATGTAACCTAATAGAGAACTACAGTTGGCAGCCCTGGAGACTGAATATATTCTTAGTTCCATCTCTTAAGGAACAGAATACAAAATTTGGTTGAAGTCCAATCTATAGCATGGACGTTACATGCAGTTAAACATTGGATCTAACAGCGCGCGTAAAATCATGTTGGCAACAATGACATACATGTATTGGTCAGAAATAATCTGAAATAATATAATCTATTGTTGTGTCAATTTTGAATGAAATCCATTAGTTAGTATAGAAGTTTCATACATTTTAAAATTGGATCTATCAGCAGGCTTAGAATCATGTTGGCAGCACTGGCGTAGGCCTATATTAGTTACTCCAAATTAATCTAGAATGCCAAAGTGCAAAGTTTAGAGCTATTGGCTTGCATACTTTCTGATATATTGATATTAGGGTATCAAAAATAGAGACAGCATTTATTAACAGTTGGCAGCCCTGGTTACTCATAAGAATCGGCATAGTCATATCTGTTATGGTACACATAGCATATACGAAATCAGGTTGACATCCAAATGATAGTATAGAAGTTACATGTATTTAAATTTGGACCTTTCAGTAGGCTTAGAATCATGTTAGTAGCACTGACGTATATAAGTTACTCCAAATTAATATAGAATGGCAGGTACTATACGTGTGCATAGTTTAAAGCTGTCGGCTTGCATACTTTCTGATATATGGGTATTTGGATTTTAAAAAATGAGAGCATTTATTAACAGTTGGCAGCCCTGGATGCTCCTAAGAATACGCTCAGTCATATCTGTTTACGTACACATACCACACACGAAATTTGGTTGAATTCCAATTGATAGTGTAAAAGTTATATGCATTTAAAAATTGGACCTATCAGCAGGCTTCTAATCATTCTGGCAACACTGCCGTATATGGCCTCCTGGAAATTAAACTGCATTATTATTATCTATACGTGTGCCAATTTTGAAATAGCTCCCATTCATACCTTCCAAGATATCCAACATGTAGCTCAAATTTCAATTGCGATTTTTCATCAGTTGGTAGCACTGATATAATTTTCAAATATGGCCGTGAGATATTTAGGTATAGATCTTTACCCCTACCAAATTTTGTTTCGATTGCTCCAGTCGTTTAGGAGTTGATAGGGGGGGGGGGGGACACACACACAGCCAGACAGACAGACAGAAGGACAGACAGACACACATTTGCCCGATCTCAAAAGTCTACTTTTTCCTCATTTTTGCAAAATGTGAAAAGTAGGCTAAAAATGGTGTCCTTTCTCGCTGTTGGCAGTCACCAAGCCCTTTCCAAGCGTAACTTGGTCGCAGATTCCAAATGATGCACGCCGACTCATCAGTACCGCAGTTCCAACAAAGTCTTTCATACGCAGTAGTGAGTGTTCCGGCCTGGAGAAAAGATCTGCCTTAATCTTCCCCATAAAAGGGAGAACGCATTAGGCATAAGCCTAACCAAAATAGCTACTGTGAAACAGAAAATAGACTGAAGCGGTGCGGTGTAGTGGGCATACAAGTACATCACCAGAAAACCTAAGTTTAGCTAACAAGGTATAAATAATATTTATTGAAACAACAAGTTTTTAAATAACAACATCAAATATGCACATTAAATGCACACAAATGAGTAAAGCAGAGTTGACTAGTTATAAGTTGTAACAAATTGGAAGGGTCTTGTGACAGAACTCGAATTAGTGAAAAAAAAAAACAAGAATAAGGCTTGCCTTAATTTGAAAGGAATTAGATTGAAGTATAATATAAACAGTAATAAACGAATTATAAAGTGATGAATTATATGATGAGAGTAAAAAATACCTTCTTAATAAAACTTGAACTTATCTTATGTCGTTTAAGAAGTCCTTCGCAATTTCTTGTGCAGGAGGCGTTCATGGCCTCAAGATGCATATTCCGTGAATATGAACGTTCATCTCTTCTTTTTCTCTCTTGAAAGGGTTGACACCAGGGGCGGCCGCTCCTTATGTGCTGAAGTGCTGCAGCACACTGCTTTATTTGAAAATAAATTATTTTAATAGTAGGCTTATTATCTACAAATACAACGCTTTAAAAAAGACGTCAAGCAAAGAGTAGGAAATATTTATACTCCCCTCACTACAAGGTACAGAACAGATACGGTACGAGGTATCTAGGCGTGCGCTCCACTCCGTGCACGGCGTTAGCTGTGCAGATCACAGCCCAGCGAGAATTTCCAAGTTTATTGGCAGCATACGTGAATTTTGTCTTCTGCGCATGCGCGCCCAACTTTTCCCTTGTGTTCTGGATGTGCTGTTGGGACAACAGCTAAGACCAGTCATCACAGCGATTCTTTGTTCGACCACAGAGAGGCAGCACTGGTCACAAGGAATGTGAACGTGGCCAGTGGCACTATCTGGACACAGCAATAGGATTTAAGAGGGAATTGCTCAAAGAAATAGGGTAAAAAAGCAGAGGAAGCCATCAGCTGTTCCCGCTAGAAGGTCTTTTTCAATACACCCAACTTAATTATTCTATAGCCACATTTTGTAAATCGATGTACTATAAAAATTATAATGTTTATGTCGTCAAAATAAGGACATGATTATTGTGATGCCTAGTTTATAAATTTCACTATTGCGAAATAACCTGTGATTTTGCATTACGGCGTTGCTGGTTTCATTTTAATGCTTTTGGTAATACTGAGTAGTACTGTTTTTGCGCGGTCACACCAAGTGTTTCGTGAATATTTTGTAATTGCAGGTGTTATTACCATGTACAATCAGTTGCAGTCAAGAACAGCTGATGCCGTGAAGTTAAAATCCGCTGTGTCACGAGAACACACGAGAAGCCCACGATCGCTTCCAAATCTTGGATCACCTGGAAGCAGCAAAACTGTTAGATTCCACCAACTTTGAACGATTTTCCAAAACGTTTCCAGATAAAAAAAACTAGGTGTAACTGTTCATGCCTATAGCATGCTGGAAAAGAAAAGGCTCAGAACAGAACAATCGGTTCTGTACTGTAGGCCAGATTTTAGGAATATTGGTGGGGCAGTCCCTCTTCTGCATTTCATAATATCCAGTAATCTGCAAGGTACGTTCTGCCAAACAAGCAAGCTTCTGAGGATATTAGTAACAACACCCATGACTAATTCAGAGCCTGAGAGGTGTTTCTCATCGCTGAAGAGGATCAAGACCTTTCTGCGGAACACCATGGCACAAGAAAGACTAAGTGCCTTCGCTATGCTCTCCATTGAGAAGAAGACGGTCTCCAGTATAGAGGGGTTCAATGCCAGGGTGATTGACAAGTTCTGCAGCAAGAAGGAGCGACGTATGGACTTCATTTTTCGTCACTGAGTGAGTGTTTCTATATGTTTATATAAAAAAATTGGAGGGAGGGTCAGGCCTACAGCACACAACTAATTTTCTACACCAGCCGCCACTGGTTGACACCTGTAGTGTCCAGGCGAAGACTCTGTAAAAACTGAAACCAGTTAGCAGCCAGGAAGACTGCTGTTGCCGTGAAGTAAGATACCATCTAAGATGTGACTTGCAGAGTACTGTGGCTGGCAAACATTTCTACCATCTGGAGCGATCTGTAGAGTGAAGGCGTTGTGACGTAGTAGCGAGGTGACGATAGTGCCATGAGGTGTGGCAGCGTTTGATCAGAATGATGCGAAGTGATCCGAAGAGAATTGCTGATCAGAATGCAGATCAAGGGTGCGGTGATCAGAATGCTCGATCTGAAGTGCGGTGATCAGAATGATGAAGAACTCCAACCGGTAGCGTCTTTTATACGGTGGCGATAGAACCATATCGAACAAGAAGGCCGCCTAACCACAGAGTCCTGCCATTGGCTGAATGAAGGTCATGCTGACGTCAGTCAACACCGACACGTAGCAAGCCCATAAGCACGTTAGAAGATGCTCTGTGTGCCGAGTGGTGTATTTTTGCAAATACACGGAAAGAAAGAATTAGCTTTTGCTGTTCATTATTTTATATCAGTCCATTCATTTAAATTTCTTTCCCGCACACACCAATATCGAACTGTCACCTCCCGTTTGCCCCGTGCATTTGTTTATTTTTTCTGTCAGTTTTTTACAGAAACGCATATTCTGCTGAACCAGCCTGACAGCGTCCCATCGCCGCCTTCCGAACTTCCATTGCTTCAAGCCATGAAGACTTCCACATTAATCCGCTGGGCGTCGTGTTCTTCACCAATCTACTACTCCGTGAAGACACCGCTCCAAGAAGAATTTTATTTTTGTCAAGATTTTTCATATTTATGTGTAACATCTTTGTTCCTCTCCTCACTCGCCCGCTTCCCCCTCTTCTCCCCTCCTCCTACTGCTCTCTCCTCTGCGCGCAGCCAGCCCGCTCGGTCACTTCACGTTCTACACTTCTCTTCTACACTTCTCCGCGTCGCGACGCGTCGTGAGCAACCGCTCACTCACTCTCTTAAGTGCACTCAACTTCTTGTTGGTCATGCCGTCTAGGCTAGTGCTTTCTCTGCGTCTAGCAGCCTTCACGTGTACGTCGGAAGTTGACTCAGTCAGTTAGAGCTCAACTAGAGCTCGCCTCCTCAACTTGAGAGGCAAACTTTCAAATTCTACGACATGTTAGAATTTTAATATCAACCGTCAAAAGGATCATCGCCTTCTACATGAAGCAAAGATAAGTACCGACTTCAGGTTTTAACCTCATTCTCATCGTCTTTTAATAGCTCAATGGTTTTATTTGGATTTTATACAGTGAAAGTTGCTATGTGAAAATAACTGCTTTCAAGAGATCTTCTTGATCTTACTTAAACTATCAGGTTTAACTTTCAACATGAAAGATTGTCTGAGATGCTATCTCACATCGAGGGATATTTCCAAAATACCCACTGTCTATAGAATCTAGCTTTCCGCCGAGGGATTCTCTACCCAATTTAACCAAGTCATCATTGCTCTGGAACCTTCCAGAACTTGCACCCTATCTACCAGTTATACTGTTATGTATTTTCCACTCACATGTGGGAATACTTTTTCAAACTAAGGAACCTTCCTTATGAACTACTAATCAATAGCTAATTTTTCTTCCTCCATTGGGATTTTCTCTGTCGCATTCAACTACAATCTACAACTTTCTCAAGCAATAGACTCTCGCATATCTAGTGTAACTAGTTATTATCCATCATTGCAATAACTTTCTTTGCCATAAAGTTTTTGTGCTACTACAGTGAACTTTTCATCTATATCAACAGACTATAGTGAAAATAGTGCTTGTTCAACATTTGATCCGCGTCGCGCTCGTCCGTGTACAATAAATACGGCCATGAACACTTTTCCTCTATCCTATTTGATCTTTCCCAAACCCCTTACTAACAAACCAAAATAATCAAATTGTTACTTTAGGTCTTTTTTCAATGAGGTGTCACTCTCAATTAGTACCCTCCCTTTTTTGCTCTATATACCATGAATTAATGTCTGTAAAACTTCGTGTCTAGTACACGCTTTAAATTGTATTGTTTCTCCCTTCTAATTTGGGAATACAATTCTTTCAACTCATAAGTGAGTTATCTCTAGGTTTCACGAAAGGGAAACTTACCCCATTTGTCTCGTGATCCTTACTTAAACATAGGAATTCTAGAAACTTCCTTACGATTGTTCTCTTCAGGTTTCACAATAAGTGACCTGCCCTATTTGTATAATCTTCACAAGTATTTCAGCATTAATATAAGAAGTTATAGAAACTTCTATTTTATTCTTCCTGCTTTTTGTTGTTGTTACTTTCGAAGTTGTTACTCTTTCTAAGATATTTACCTATAAAATTCTTAAAGTACACACCTTGTACTTAATTTATTGCCTAACTTTAATTACGTCAGTTATCTTTAAATTTTCCTTTTATTATTTATCTTTGTCATTCCAAAAAATCTTACAAAGATTTTAAAATATATAAAAGGGTTGAAACCAAAAGAATTGTTAATTGCCTGGCGCAAGCTTTAGATGTTTTTGGAGGTCTGCGACCCCATTTTTTACAAAATCAAAATTATATATTTGTTACGAAACCTATTATCCAACTTTGTTAAATAAATTCAAGAGTTCTTTTTGGATTAATCATTTCTCTAACATAACGGTTAGGCAAGATCCTGTCTTCCTTGACTCTTCCCACTTAATGCAAAAAATCTATTGATAGGGTGTTCACCACTTGTTGCATTTGAGCAAGAACTCTTAGTCATAACTTATGTCGAACTCTCTTCCTATTTCTCCATCCTTTTTCTCCGGTCCGAAACCCACTTCCTTTTTTTTATCATCTTCCCTTGGGGGTTAGGTTATTCCCAAGCTAATAATCTACCCACCGAGGGTATGGATGGCTGAGAAGTGAGAACTGGAACACTTGAGGTGAGAACTTAGAAAAACGAAGCTTGCACTGTAAATATTTCTGAAATGGAAGGTGATATTGATATGCGGTTTTAACCTAATGACATTGTAACCAAGGGCTCGTATTTGTAGCTGATACACTGATTTTTATAATTTTTAGAAAGTGGTTTTATTTACAATTACAATTTTTTAAATGGAACAAATAAAAGTAGAACAAACTAGAATACCAATGGTGTTTTGTGCACGATTCTAGTGCAAGTAGTTTACGAGATATTGATTGATATTCTAAAATTGTACGCACTAACAACCAAGTGCTTAGTGGCGAGGTTACGATGTTGTTATGTTTGTTGAGGTTGTGGTTTGTGTACACTGATTGCACTGCGGCTTTCCAGTCAGTTATTGTGTGATACTTCAAGTAGTAGGACGTGCTTGCAGGATGAGATTTACCATTGCAGAAAAAGCCGACATGCTCATGGTTTATGGCGAATTTAGGAAGAATGCCGTTCGTTCTTGTACCGTGTACGCGGAAACATATCCCATTAGACGTCAACCATCTCGGCAATTATTTGTGAACCTTTTCAATCAATTACGTGAAAGTGGTAGTATAACGCCTAGAAAACGTAACAGAGGCTAACAAGTGACTGGAGAAGAGGGAGAAATTAAGGTTCTGGCTGCTGCTGCTGCAGTAGATCCACAAATTAGTTCCCGTGCAATTGCACATGGAAGCGGCATGAGTCAGGCAAGTGTACTACGCATTCTCCATCGTCATAAGTTCCATCCGTATCACATCTCTCTCCATCAAGTGCTGCATGGTAATGATTTTGAGAATCGTGTTAACTTTTGTACATGGGCATTAAGACGTGATACTCCAGATTCGTCATGTAGGCTATCTTGTTTACTGATGAAGCAACATTTTCTAATCATGGCCAAGTCAATCTTAGAAACATGCACAATTGGTCTGTTGAAAATCCCCGTTGGCTGCGTCAAGTAGAACGACAGCGTCCATGGAGTGTAAACGTCTGGTGTGGAATAGTGAACCATCACATCATAGGTCCCTTTTTCGTAGAAGGAACACTGAATTCGTGCAAGTACCTCAACCTCCTAACAGACCATCTTCCACAGATGTTAGAGGACGTTACGCTTCAGACTAGGAGGAACCTGTGGTATCAACATGATGGCTGTCCGGCCCATAGTGCACGAATTACTACAGATTATCTTCACGGATTGTTTCCAAATCGTTGGATTGGACGAAGGGGACCTGTACTTTGGCCGGCCCGTTCACCAGATTTGACTCTTTTAGACTTTTTTCTGTGGGGGAAGCTAAGAGACACTGTCTACAAGGACATACCAACTACACCAGATGATATGAAACGGCGTATTACTGCTGCCTGCGCTGAAATTTCCTCTGAAATGCTAGAACGTGTGCAGCCATCTTTACATAGCAGACTGGAAGCTTGTATTGAGGCTGGTGGTCGTCATTTTGAACACAAGCTTTGAGGGTACACTGTACTTGTCAGAAACCACAGAATTACTTCATTCACATTTGTTTTTCTTTAGTTTGTCCTAGGCATTGTCCCATTGTGTACAAATAACAATATCTCGTAAACTACTTGCACTAGAATCGTGCAAAAGACACCATTGGAATTCTAATGTGTTCTACTTTTATTTTTTTAATGTCAATGAGTATTGTTCCATTTAAAAAATTGTAATTGTTGTAAATAAAACCACTTTCTAAAAATTATAAAAATCAGTGTATCAGCTACAAATACGAGCCCTTGGTTACAATTTCATTAGGTTAAAACCGCATATCAATATCACCTTCCATTTCAGAAATATTTACAGTGCAAGTTTTAGGTAAATCACCCGGTATATTAATAAATTAATTATAATACAATAAAGTATTTAACATATTAACTTGTTTGGAAGTTTTCGGGAGAGAGAAAAAGCGAACAGTAAAACAGGGCTGTCGCATAAAAGTAAACATACACACGAACGTATACTGTCACGAAAGTGACCACGGCCCAACAGCCAAACTCACAGTCCGAAGTAGCAGACTTTCGTCAATATACAAGTTCCGTATAGACAGCCATACTCACATGCAGAAATAAAAATTACTGAAAATCTCTCAGAAAATAGGGCTTGCCTCACCAGCCACACTCACAATTCACAGCACAGGTAAAGTTTCGGCTCCACAGAAATACACACAAACCGATGTACAGAGAAGAAAACTTCAAGTAAGTCCCAGAGTTACGTACGATACTACCTTAAATACCCGAGGAACTATTTTCCTCCACCGCTTGTGCTAAACATAGTTCATGGTTACAGCCAATCAACCGTGGCTCGGATTGTAGTCATTGAAACCCTCGCTCTTACGTCCAATGATTATACTGTTCGTTTCTCTTCCGATTCAAAATCGGGCTCACCAATCACAGTGAGACGTCTACTGGGCGACACCCTGTGAAGCCAACGTTGCCAGATCGCTAGTCGTTGAGTCTTGGGTTCGCACACTGAGTCATGCAAAATAACCTAAGTTTTGAAATTTCCCATCCAGGTACATCACTGTTTTCACAAGTTACAGTATGCCAGACTTAATTACACTTAACATTTGAAATATACACAAACTGAATATAAGAAATATACTAAACACAGAATTAAACTAATTTAACTATACATTACCTTGGATTAAAATATGGCCTTAGAACATAATAATTAGTGAAGCTGCATTTATATTAAACTGACCAATGTAATTGGAAACGTTATCAACACGATCAAATACTGATATAACATTTGTATACAGATATCAATAATATGTAAAGCCTAAATCGAACTGTTATGAGGGACTAATAATAGTATTGCGTAAAACTGTATAAACGTTTCTCACATCAACACTACAGTATCAAACCATTAAAATATAGTGATCAAAAATATTAAAAAATGTTCTGACATTTACTTACATGTATTTAACCTTACACGGGAGGATTATCACCAAAACGTCTCCAAGAAGTTGCACGACAGCATAAAATGTAAACTGAACTACAATGCTATTAACTTGAAATTGGCTCCAATATATTTTAAATTTCTATCTTCGCCTCTGGTAGGCCCATGTATGCTAGGACATGCCAAAATAATTCCTGAAAAGCAGTTGACTGGTGACATTCCAGAATACTTTGCTTATCACTGCTGTATCAGTAATCAATTCCACTTGTGCTTCACATAAAAGCGGTGCGACATCAGCTACATTCCACTCCAAATTCAGTGGCTGCACATCCAGATCGGAGAGTTACTGACAGTATTGTGGAATATGAAGACACGGTAGCTTTTGCACTTGAGTGCATTATTCGATATTGGGAGTACAAGTTTTCCCCATCTTTAACGAAAATGAAATTTGCCTCCTTTTGATACTATCATAGACTTATAGAATTTGTCTGCTTCTTAATATAGCATTGCTAGGTAATTCGTAATATGTGGCAGTAAGCCATCTGGTGTAATAAGGACGTTGCTGAACACTGAGTAAATGCCGATACTTTGCCCTTCCATACTTTCACATTCTGCGTCACATCTAGTGTTCCCGCACTGAAACAGAACAATCGCATCGACACACGGAAATATTAGAAAAGTACCGTGTCTCGGAGTTCCTAAGATTTGTAGTAATTACATAGGGATATGGAACATGGAATATTGATCAAGTATGCGAAATGATTGCCTGTGTACCATCTCTTTACGAATGCAGTACATTTCCATTTGTCTATTGGCATAGGCCAGAGTAAAATGCGTGTCTCCACCGATGTCTCAGTCTCATTCATGGCTGTGATTATATGGAAGCTACTGAGGTATGGGTGGTGCTGAGTAACTACATTCAGGGCACAGTCAGTACAGTGTGTACTGAGAAAGGTTCTACTCATGGGGTCAGTGCTTTTGTTCTGACTCAGTGGGGAAAGCAATGGGAAACTATCCCACTCCTCATCTTGCCTAGTACGCCTCATAATAGTGCTGCCTTTAGTTTTTATGGGTATCTACCAACCTAACCTATGGCGGTACTTTTTGAGGATCCAACCAGCCTCTGGGCTGACTACCTAACAGACAGATGCAAAATGAAAGAAATAAGTTTCTGCGTATCAGTATTTGGAATTGACTTTCTATTTTATATTAACATCTTATCGCGCGTAAATGTCATGAGGCGTGATACAAGTCACGAGAGATAAATTTTAAAAATGTCAACTCCTTTCTTGTTAATGTTGTTATTGTTAACTTGTGTAATAGGATTGGAGTATGTCGAGTACACTGTTCGACAATGACATTTTTACATAAACAAAAATACCCGATCCTTATAGAGTTTGGTACGCTGAATTCGAAAATGACAATAATTTTCGTTTTCAAAAATCCCGTTTTCGTGCTATATGAAGTTTGTTACGTCCTTATTACTGTTTTAGCTCTCGTTTTTCCTTATTTCAGGAATACCAATGAATGCTGTGTTTTGTTTCTAGCTTGCACAGTCTAAGATTGCTCGTCTTCCGTAGTGCTCCATTGTGTATTGTGACACGAGTTTCTGCGTTACTGTATAGAATCAAAACCTATGTTACAATGGCCCGTAGATGTGTTAATAATCCAACAATTTGTCCCATTATAATAGCTGAAGGACATAAAAGTTTCAATAACTTCCAAATTTGAGCTAATCTAGAATTTTAACTGTCATTTTCAACTTCAGCACACTCAAATCCATATAAATCAACTATTTTTGGCTTTGTAAATAACAAAAAGTTAAAATTTGTTGTCTAGTGTTATCAGTCCCGTGTACTTGGATGTGTGTTGAGTTTCCCTTATAACCAGTGTCTCCATACCGTCTCTGATATCTTGTCATACTTTTCTGCAGTAATAATATCTCTTTGCTGTAGAACAGTAGCGGTTTCTGCTGTAGCGCATTAATGCACCCACCTCCACTGATTTTGTCAATATATTCAGCATTTTGACCGTCTATAAGATCAGAAAAAGCAGCTTGCTCAATTTTCTCCACAAATCTTAAACCTACCATGTTATCAAACTGTCAAACGCCTGGTAACAAGCATGTTAAGCCAGCGCATTTTCGTTTCTGAACCACCAATCCTGGTCTAGCCTTCTTTCAGCGAACAGGCGAGGGGTACAGAGAGGCTAGGAGGAGATGCCGAGTAGGTCCGAAGGGAAAGGACTGGGTGAGTATCCTTGCTACACACATGCCCAATAAGATTGCTGCGTTCGTACTTTCTTTCTTCCTGTAAGATGGCGGAGGATATGCACATCTGTGGCATCCTGCCGTTTTAGGAATTAACTGTAAGTATGAACGCCTGAGAGCGAGGGAGACCACCAGGTGCAATTCAATGCTGCCGCTTTCAACAGCCATTTAGAAAATGTACAATTTTAACTGCGGTACTCATTATTGTATTATTGTATAATTAGTTAGTAATAATACTAATTAAACAGCGGAAAATTGTGTCCTACTTAATTGCACTATTTTCATACACTTAAGTTAATAATATCCTCAGGAATTAACAATTGACTCACTACTAAATCTGATGATGCAGAATGCAATTTCTAGTTGAGAATAATTTGAGCTTGCAGTAATTTAAGCGCTCATTATGAGGAATATTTCATTTTGAATGAAACGTGTTACTTTGGTCAGCTGATTATCCCTTCAGAAGATTAAGGTGACATTGCTTGAAATGAGTGCTCGTCTCTGTTGAGGGCAGGGTGGCTCAGCGGTCAAGCTGTATGCCTCTCACCTAGGCGGACAGGGTTTGATTCCCGGTCAATGCTTGTGAGATTTTCGAAGTGAAATGCCGTGACCTGAGGTTCGGATTCCACGTAAAATGGATGTCCTGTGGCTCATGATTGCGTGATTAACGGTCACTTTAAACTACAAGCTTCCTTCTCTCTTCTCTGTTGAACCCGCAATCCGGAAAATTACTAGCCGCCACTGGTGTAGAATTTCATAAATTTTGACTGGATGAGTTGAGCAGCGGTAAAAGTTCTTGCCTATTGTGTTGAAGATTGTGGGATAGAAATCCGGTGCAGTCAGTTGGCATTTGAGAAAGCTTAAATGCCAGAGGCTCGTGTGAGTAGATTTAATGCCTCGTTAAAGTTCCCCCTTCAGTGCTAACTTCCGGGACCCCGGTATCTCTAAAAGTAGTTACAAGGGCACGAAGTCCATGTAGTTATAATTACCATTTCGTGTTGTGGCTGCACAGTTTGGTGCTATGTCTAGAGAATATACTAGACATAATGTGCAAAAACACTTGAGGAAAGCTAATTGTACAAGCCTTACACATTTTTAGAGACCATTGTCTCCCCTAGTAGGACAGGGTTGCTTCATTGGATTTTACTCTGATAGCCTAGCTCGCATGACTTCCCCAGCACAATATTTCCATCTCTACCATACCGAGAATAGGCTCAGCTCACTCACAGCTTAGCAACTTCCACATGGATACTTGATTTGAGTGAGATAGAAAGAACCAGTTTAATATCTTATATTAAGCGGTTAAGTTTTACATTGAACTACTTGTAGATTTTGTATGTACTTGCATTAACGTAACCTTTCACTGTGAGCACTGCGGTAGGATCGGGAGACATTTGTCATGTTACTCGCACCTTACTGGAAATTAGCAACAGAACCTCAGTATTACAGTTACAGTAGTTTCATTTAATGTTAGTGCAGTAAAAATGTTTCATTGTAATACATTGTGTTATAACACCCATAACAACAAGTCATTGTCAAAGTAAAAGTTTCAACAAACTGATGTAGTTAGGTGTAGTTTGAGTCGAGCGTGTAAATAACAACCAAGGTTAAAAGGAAACACATAAGATGTAAAGTAGGCTATGTTCTGAATTGCTTGCCCCTTCCCTCTACTCACTTGAAGGCTATGTGGCCCATTCACGACGTTGCACGCATAATTTCAACTTCCTATCATAGGCCCTTCCACTTGAAATTGGTTAAGTGAAATTTTCAGAATAATTTTGTTGCTGGTATACCTGCAGCTTATAGATGGGGTTTTGATATGAGCAGGGTTGGTGGTTCTCTGGAAGTACTTTAAAACAGGCCGTATTCAAAATGTGTTCCCCTATACAAACTAAGGAAACTCGTGTATCCCCTGGCGTGAAGTCCCCCAGAATTTGGCAGACTTGCATGTCAACAAAACCATTCCGGTACCTCCAATCAAAATTAAATTTCTTGGGAGAATCAGAAATAGAACGCAGGCTTCCGAGGTGGGAGGTGGGAGCCAACAAACTAACCACTACACCACAGGCGTACTGGTGGGAATAAGGAATTCTGAAATATTTATTTTAATAGCACTGGGTTGGGTTTTCCTCGTTTGAATCCAGGTAAGGGGGGGGGGGGACCCATCCCATTCGTTGAGTACCGGCAACATAAAAACAGACTGCCATTGCATCACTACACACAGACATTGCATTAATAAGACCTGGCAGATATAGTCCTATGGCATCAAGACAATCACGCCTGGTTGAATGGTAAGACACCTGTAATGTCACAACTCAAATATTACGTTTATATGCTCACTTTCCTCAAAAAAATCATCGTGCGACTTTCGAAATATTTACAACTCTGACTTAGTGTTGTGCTGGCGATAGAAACCAGTATTGACTAGCTATGTGTGAAATAAAAAGAACAAAGTTGGTATAATTATCCCACACATTAACAATACCACTGAAAAACACAACACGTTGTTTTGTGAGCCGCCTTCTTACAATTTATAAGAATAAAAAGAATATGCAGTGTGTTTAAAAAATGTGGCAACTCCACTGAAAGTCTACCTACAATCGCGAGGTTCAGCACTGCTTTGTTGTAAAGATAATTGGAATGTGCTCGTAATTGCCCGGGATTCTTTTAGAGATCATCATTGAATTAGCCTTCTTAGTTCAAACTTTGGTGTATTTCGTCTCTAAATTGCTTTTCGTATACTACGGTTGCAAGCTCTAAAATTGACAGGAGGCAGTAGCGGTGGAGACCACGCGTGACATTGCTTGAAGCCATGAAACTGAATACGTCAGTTTGTCGTTATTATTGTACGCTTTGCCCTTATGAGACGTGCTTGAATAGCACCTCGCACTCAAGTCAGTTTTCTATCACCTCTAACGGAGGAAACCATCCACTGGATAACTCAGTGAATTACACCTGACTTGTAATTCAACCGCACTGTCTTCACTGAACTCTGCCTGTGTATGTCTATTACTACATGTAAGTTGTAGCTCATCGGGAGGCTCAGCATTCACTTCCGACGTGACAATATTTGGAACCTTGTTACTCCGTAAAAATATGCCTACGGAAGTTGTGATTTCAGATTAAGGCAAGCTTTGATGAGGAGGTTCCACACTCCCAGTAGATATCGTTAACGGCTAATGAGATATTTGCGGTGGACGTTCATATTGACATACTACGTAAGTACTCTGTCTGTAAATGTTACTCTTCTCTCTGTCAACAAGCTAACAGGAACCTATACAGGGCGGTCAATAAAATAAGACAATAAACACTTACACATACCAATCTGAAATGAACACACACAACTTTAAAACAATGGCAGTTGTATAGCATAACTGGAATGGAACGCAGTTCAGTATTAATTCATATATTCACTGTGCACTAAAAAATATGGCTTCAAAGCAGCGTTGCAATTTCTAGCATCTTGGAACTAAAGATACAATGATTTACATTAATTTAGTATCTGGCATCTCGGCATTAGCATAGTGCCGAAATCTAGCATGATTGCAGCATTTTTCACAGAGCAATACTTCACATATTAATGAAGAAATTAAGACGAGAAAGTGCATACTTTTAGTGTTCAATGAACGTGTATTGTTTTGTATAGAAAATAAATAAGTGAATCCTGAGCACTAATTTAGATCATTTTTGACCAGTAAACAATGCAAGGTTCAAGCAAAGCACACAAGAACCCACCTGCCTGTTACCGAAGCTAGATCAAATTCTGTTACATTAAGGTTACTTCAGTATTGGTCTAGTTGCTAGGCTATTGTACCTTGGAATGAAATAACCGACATCAAATAAATTTCAAAAAAGCTTTTAGTTTTACGAGACCGTTAATCTTGCGATCATGAGCCACGGGACCTCCTCTTTACATTGAATCCAAACCACAGGACATGACATTTCACTTCGAAAATCTTACATGCAATGACCGGGAATAGAATCCGGTACACCTTAGTGAGAGGCTCACAGCTTGACCGCTGCGCCACCATGCCCCTAAAAATAAAATTCAGCCAGATACGATGCACAATGAATTATTTTTTATTCAGGTAGTACTGATGTGAAATATTGGAAATTGCTAATTTTGAAAATGGTTTCGACGAGTTATTTTGAGCTTCATTTCCATTTTGAAGTATCTTAGATATTATTTTGAGATATGTTAAAGCGGAACTCGCGGGCGGGTAGAAACAAAAGTGTCCCTTAACACTCACAAAGAAAATATCAATATAAAGGCACATACGAAGACATAGAATTGTAAATCGAGGATAATTGGACGGAATTTAGGATCAATTTGATCCTCGAATCTGGAATCGCTGCTTCAAAGCCACCACGACATTATTACCGGCAGTGCTTAGCTGAACTAACCTGTGGCGTTACACAACACGCATGCGATAAAAGTACAGATCATGACAATAAAATGCCACAAGGTAAAGTGACTTTTAATATGCCTACTTGCACTGTTACCCGCTTCCCGATGCTCTTGCCCTGTTGTGCTGTACTGGTGGTTTTGTTTGTAGTTTTGTTCAAGAACACCAACACGATCCCTACAACTTACTTCACAGACATTATTTTTATATGCAGGACCGTCCTATTTCACACTTTCATTTGTTCACAAAGCCTCCATGGCTTAGGCGGCAGCACGCTGGCCTCTCACCACTGGGTCCATGGTTCAAATCCTGGTCACTCTTGTGAGATTTGTGCTGGACAAAGCGGAGGCAGACAGGTTTTTCTCCGGGTACTCTGGTTTTCCCTGTCACACTTTCATTCCACCAACACTCTCCACTATCATTTCATTTCATCTGTTATTCATGTAATCATTGCCCCGGGGGAGTGCGACAGGCTTCGGCAGCCGGCACAGTTCATATCCTCGCCACTAGATGCGGGCTTCATTCATTCCATTCCCTGACCCGGTCGGTCGACTGGAGGCAGGCTGTGGATTTTCATTCATTCATTTGTTCAAAAGGTTACCGCTGTATTCATTGCGTGACATGTGCTCTATCTGACCTGTCATTCAACCTGTGACTCCCTAACGTTCAAAGCAGACGTTATGTTACACAAATTAAAGCGATCTTAGACAGTGATTATGATTACTTTAAGGGGACGGAACATCGAGTTCATCTGCATGGTCCAGAGGAAATAATATTGTGGTGAACTAAACTTACATATAAAAGGCTTTCTCTTTTTATATAGTACAACACAACCTTCCTTCCATCTCTGGCCTTGTTTAGACATTATGCCATTCTTTCGATATTTGTCTAGTTACAATGAACATTCAATTTCAGGTTTTCAGTCGAAATGAAAAACTAGACTAGTCTGGAAATATAGATTCTTATCTTAACACGCTTACCACCAGTAAGTCAAATGTTCCTCTCAACTGAAAAGCCCAACTTTGTGTGGTGTGCAGAATAAGAGAAACACCAAGACGGAAAGGAGTTGGACGGATTGTTTAGTATGATAAAATCCGCCGCAACTGCCTTCCCGACTGAGAGCAACTCCAGGTTTTTTCATTCGGCTCCAACTCTGTCGAAATCTGCGATGAAATCTCAATATGTTCCAACGTATCACTGACAGTGTGTGCAGACATTGTAGCAACCAATAAATATATGACAAGTAAATACCAACTGGATGATTGAGTAGCTGCAGAGACTAAACAAATACAAACAACTTGTTGAACTGTCGTTGATTATATCTTATATCATGTACCGCTAAGCGGAGTTCAAACAATTACGACTATTGTTACAGTGAGTAATCTGGTAAGCGAATTTTATGAAATTTTGCAAGCCTCTTAGTTCAACACACATCTATAAAGTTTGATTCAAAATTGTGGTGCCAACTTCGCAGGACGAATAATGCTAGAACATCTCAATCAAAAAGTTGAAATAACCTCCACAAGTACTCTGTAACAGCCTTACAAGACTTCGAACATTACTTCATTTATAGGTTAGCATTACCGAGTAATAAATGACTTTCAGACATCCCAGCCTAGCTACCAGTGCATCATTGAGCTCAACAGTTGGCATACCTCACCAGGATGCTGGTCATTACACTTAAGGCAGTCCACTGCAAGGCACACACACCACGAGCAATGCCAATGTACTGCGGGAAATTGAATCTCCGGCTTCAAAGAATTGCCTGAAACGCATTAATTAATTTCTGTACAAAGTTCACGATAAACAGCCACACAAGCAACATCATCGAGTAATTCAGCTGAAGGTTTATGGGTAATGATTAGAGCTGTTGATATTTGAAGCTTCGAGGAAAAAATTGAGCGAGGAAATTTTATGCTTAAATACTGCAACGAGCATTCTTCGAATCTTCAAAGCATCAATATTTTATAACATACATGTTTCAAAGCTTCAATTGGGTTTTCGGCACAAGTTCAGATGTCCTTAGTCGAAGTTGGCGAAATCTCCTGAAATCCACGTCGTCGTCTTTCACAATTTGGAATTTCATTTGGGCCTTTGCAAACGGCTACTATTACATTTATAGCTGTATAAAATAACTGTGGTAGCCTACATGCTTTTCAACCAGGTGACCTGGTTCCACCTGCATTTTTCTGTGTATTCAAAAAACAACCGTTCCTGCAATGGTACCGAACTTGACTTCGTAGAATGAAGTGCCCATTGAAAACGCAAAAATCGGAGTATTGTGCTCCATCGGTGGTGAAAGAATCTCGGGACCAATTTTGCCTTAATAAAACATTTGATTCTGTTAGTTACTGTATGTGAATACGATGCTAAAACCCTTATCAATAAAACCTAACTGATATTAAGAAAAGCAAAGCCAACCCCGTAGAGGACATGTTGAGCGCAGTGAAAAGTAGAGGCTTCCACATTTTCTAACAGGCACTGGTGGTATGGAGTTTTCAGCTTCTAGCCGTCCGCCTCTACTCACATGAATAAAATTACCCCGGTATTAATATTTGTTTTAGGGTGACTGAACCACAGGGTCATTTGCGTTTCTAGAAGAAAGAGTTTAATTCCACAACATGGGTGGGAATCGAACTCCCCCCACTTCCAATTGGAGGCACAGCAGGCTCGCAGTTAACCAACGGGGAGTGCGATTTTGCATTATGTTTCAACAGGACTCTACCACAGCTCACACGTCAGATTTATTCCACGAGAGAAATTCACAAAGTGCCTCCACAAAATCAACTTCTTAGAAGGGATGTGTGGTCACCTTGGTCCCCTGACGTATCCCCCTGCGATTAAAATTTATGTGGCAAAATAAAAATGCTGCATAAAAGAAGAACATATGCACCGTACAAGAACTGAAAGACAATATCCTTTAGGAAATTACCAGAATTCCTCAAAGTGAACTAAAGCGAGTGAATTTCCTAAAGAGATGCCAAAACTCGACGTAGAATGAAGGAATAAGTTTGTAGTTAACGTGACGGTTAATCTCGCGATCATGAGCCACGGGACATCCTTTTTACGTGGCATCCGAACCACAGGACATAGCATTTTGCTTCAAAAAACTTCAAAAACCCGACCGCCTTGTTGAGAAGCAGACTGCTTGACCGCTGAGCCACCATAACCCTACTGTATGTAGAATGAAAAGGCAATTTCAATTCCTCATAATTTCATAACTTAGTAAATAATTGGGTTCACAAAATTGCTTATCTTACCGGTGTGGTGTACCATCCCACTAATGACCTCGACCTGAACGCGCCAGAGTAAGCTCAACAGATCACTGTGTACGTTATTACTACTGCTTTACACGAAGACCACTCCAAAATTTATTCACCATAGTTTTAGAAAAATCTGAACTATTTATTGCTTTTACATAAAAAGTGATTTATCCACATAATCTCCGTCCCTCAACTGCCTTACGCCATCTCGGAACGCGTGCATGTATTCCTGCGCGGTAAAAGTCTGGCCCGACACTTTTAAGCCCTCACGAGGGAGTCCTCAAGTCGACCAAAGGGATGGAAACCACATGATGACAAATTAGGTTAATTAAGCGGGTGTTGCAAAGTTCTCCATCCCAACGTTTGAATAACGTTCTTGTTTTTCTGACTGGTGTGAGATTGCGCTTTATCATTCAAAAGCAAACCCTTCTCTTGATGTTGTCTTACACGCTTCAGCCGAGCGAGATGTTTCTTTAAGGATACCACGTATGCGTCGTAATTTATCGTGGTTTCCTGAGGCTTAACACCAACCAGCAAAAATCCCTCCGAATCCCAGAAAACGGTAGCCATCACTTTTCATGCCAAGGCACCACTTTAAATATCTTCTTTTTGCTATTCCGTTTTTTGCCTCTGCGTCTTCTGTTCAAAATCATAGTCATGTTTCATCTCCAGTCGTAGTTCTTAAAAGGAAGTAATCTCCATAATTCTCGTACAGTGCCAGGGGTTTGCTGTACGCAGTATTTCTTTTTTCATTACGGGCTGCTGCCAACATCCTCGGCATCCACCTGGCGCAAACCCTCTTTAACCACAGCTGATTCAGTATTCGGCATACACTTGCTTACTCGAGTGTGACAATTCACTCACAGTCACACGTTTGTTGGTCAAAACCACTTTGTCAATCGTTCGAGTAGTGCGCAGACTGCCACAGCGCGCAGCGGGGAGAATCTAGAATTCTGACTTGCCTATTGTTGCCCAATAAGCTCAGCGCTCAGCGACTTACTGCACAGTATCGCGATCAACTGAGTCATCTCCATACCCGTGTTTCTGCCTCGTATGACTTATTCTCACAACACAGAAACTATGCAACAGCAATTTGCTTTTAACGGACATGAAGCGCAGCGGCCAACTTGAATGAGTACTACGACCGCACCACGCGTGACAACTAGATGACCTGTTGTTTATGACAAGTGGTAAGGATGCTTCTATGTTGCTTGAAAATCGCAAAGGCGCAGAATTAAAATTGGATTTAATAAATTGCTTCATTACTTCTGGAGTGACCCTTGTAGACACTCTAAGATGCAACGTACGGTACAATCGCCCGTTAAACAAAGTATAACTCATTTTTTCTCCTCTCATCAGGGACGTAGCCGCAATTAATCAGGGTGTGAAGGGGGTGCTTAAGTGTTTGTGACATTAATTGTCATTCTCCCTCGTTCTCAACCCCATGGTGATGATATAACAAAGAATATCTTGAGGATGTAGGGGTTGGGATTAGGGGGTCAAAATTTCACTGATATGTTTAGATCTAATGGTAAATATCAATACTATGTAGGTGCTCTTCTATGTGGCTAATCTCCATCCAGATGAGAAACAATACCTTAATTTTTGGTGAACTGTTCCAAAACGAGAGATGACCGTGTGCAGCCGACTGTGTCTACTCTGTGATCACAGAACTCGGGCGTTATGTAACCAGATAAAAAATACTCTCTCGTACAGATTAATATAGCAAACAAAATAAAAACCAATTACTTTTATAAAAAATCATACACGCCATAAGGAGGATTGTTGCTGACATTGTACAATTAGCTTTACAAATGGTGTAGACTGACATTCGGTGTACAGAGTAATTGCTACATTACAAAGCGCGTAATGCGGGTATCATTCAACGACTTATTGCATCATACGTTGAAATAATGTCATATTTGTAAAATATTATGTAATGAAGAATGTGCTGCGTTAATGACAACACAGATGGTCAGATTCATCAACTGGTGTGCAGAGAAACATCTATCCAAACTCCTTCTCTCTCACACACACAATCACATCTACAGTACAGAGTACATTTCAGGGGTGCAGAGTTTACAAGAATCCCCCCGGAACTCCCTCGCTACGCCCTTAGGTCTAATATAATCACCTGCTTCACGACCTGCCACACAGCGTCCTTTTCAATTTTTCGTCCTGACCAACTGATAAACCCTTCTAACTTCCAGCTCTTTGCACTAATTCCGTATTCTGCTGACGCCCACACTTTGTTCCCGCTCCCTTCTGGGCTGGCTCCGTGATCTTAGATAATAAACGAGCTCCAATTCATATTTTAGTTAAATATAACTGTCAAAGTAAAGCACTTTGATATGGGCTATTGACCCAATGTGAAATTGTGAAATTTAATCATAATGTTTGCTCGTTCTGGTACGAAAAGTGTCATGTGTGAGACCACTGCTGCGCCTCAACTTTTCATTCAGGAGTTTGAACACCGTGGTCATTAGTCCCATGTATAAGAGGGTGTGTACAATTTGCCTGATAAACGGTGTTATTGTGGTGTCTGTAGTTCATGTTAGTACTGTAATTGAGACAAAGATTGGGGAGGAGGTGGCCGTGGCCTTTTGTAAGACACCGTCCAAACATTTGTCTGGAGTAAGTTCTAAACAATGGTAAACTTTTTATACGATGACTGAGGTGGGAATTCTCAGTTTGGCCTCATAGCTAAGCAATGAATGTACCCCACTCCAGCTCCCCAGACCAGATTTTTAATTTTTGGAGAGCCGGGAAGCGAACCCTGAACCATTGGGTCAGGAGTCTCAAGCCGTTCTCTAAGGCCCTTCGGACACCTAGTTTGCGACATAGTATACACCTCTTCCTGCCGTTATTCGTTGTGACAATATCTTCATCGGGTATTGAAACAGACTATGGGTGACCACCTCGTGGTGTAGCGGCTAGCTTTCTTGGCTGTCGTCCCGGAGGTCAAGCTTGAATTTTCTGACAGAGCCCGGAATCGAATTCTGGCCTGAGGGCGTACACTCAGCCTCGTGAGGCAAAACTAAGAAGAGGTGGGTTACGTTCTTAGCTCATCCATCCTGAAAGTTGATTTCCACTTCTACTCCAGGCAAATGCCGAGATGGCTCATAAGTTAAGTCTACGGCGGGCTCCTTCCTAATGCCCATCTCAAAATTCAAATACACACACTGCTACATACACCACAATAACACAGGTTATCACATTTCTTCTTCTTCTTCTTCTTTTGATTCAAATACACACTGCTACTGACACCACAATAACACAGGTTATCACACTTTTCTTCTTCTTTTTTCTTCTCTCTTTATTTATACATACACACCCAAATATACGGGGATAAATGGCAATTATGTCAAAAAACCTCGAATGAAACAACAGACTACTGAGCTTCACCAAGCGAATCTGTGAGTCGCGCAACTAGTAGTAGTTGTTTCACTTGAGGGGCTTGGACATCATGGTCATTTAGCTGCGTGTACTTTGGTGTATGTGGAATTTGTCTGATAACCTGCGTTATTGTGATGACTGTAATAATATGTGAAATTGTAATTTAGGTGAGGATTGGGAAGGAAGCGGTGGTGGCATTAAGTTAGGAACCATTCCAGCATTCGCCTGGAGTAGGAGCTGGGAAACCACAGAAAACCACCTTCAGGATGGCTTAGGTGGGAATTGAACTCGCCTCTTCTCAGTTTTGCCTCGCAAGGTTGAGTGTACCCCGTTCCAGCTCTCAGACCAGAATTAAATGTCTTGGCAGTGTAACTACTGCAGTGGTCTGTACATTAAAATTAGCTGCCTTCTGTGGCCTAGACGTACGTATTGACCCATGTCCGAAGAATACTGTGTTCGACTTCTGGTTCCAGCACGGGCTGCCACTCAGCGAAGTGAAGATATCAGTATAACTGAGAAGAAGTTGGTTTGATTCCAAGTTCCGGCACGGGCTGGAATGGTGTTCACCCAGCCTCTTGAGGATATATGTACAGGGTCATCCATATATCGTGTCTCCAAAGCTGTGGCATTGTTCTGTTCGGCCGATAAGCTATCGCTTCTTGCCTGGCGGAGCAGCATTTGTGCGGGGAAGGGAGTGGTTGGCGTTGAAAACTGGTCTCGCGGCGCAGTTTTCCGGACATCGTGTCAGATGTGAAGAAACGATATAGGTCCTATTCCAACCCCAGTGATTCTAGGAGTGGCTCCCCACTTCCGTTGGAGGTCATTAGACAGAACTCGCACACGGCACTGATGACTACAATGCCACAATTCCCTCATTGAAAGAACAAGAACAATGAGTTTTTGAGTTTCGGGCTTCATTATCACACGGGGCGGGGCACCTTATTCTGTGAAACATTTCAGCATGGTTTGGCTAGCTTTTGTTTTTGCATTAAGCAAGAGTTCGTTGTTGTTGATTTATTTAAGGGCTTGCAACAAGGTGGTTAAGAGGAAGCCAGGAAGGCCTTGATTCAGACCATGAAGTGTGCACTATACATAGCCATTCGGATGCATTATTCCACGCGATCATAAGGAAACCATCATTTCGAGACAATCGTCGTGAAATCTGCATAGACTTCGTGAAGGACTTCCTTTGAATGGTCGTCGTGAATAGGTTTTATTACACACAGACATATAATAAGCTTTGTTCTGACTGAATTCCACTAACAGTTAATG
Source organism: Meconema thalassinum (assembly GCA_946902985.2). Lineage (NCBI taxonomy): Eukaryota > Metazoa > Arthropoda > Insecta > Orthoptera > Tettigoniidae > Meconema > Meconema thalassinum. The sequence goes on along the minus strand of OX336389.2, from coordinate 557,289,738 downwards.
AGTCAGTCGAGTCAGTTACGTCGCCGCTGTTGGCAGTTGATTCCGTGACGTATTATTATGGATGGAGGACCAGTGTTTGATCCCGAGTCGTGGTCGGCCATCTGAATAACACTGATTTCAGCGTGGACTAATAGATCTTTGCATGAGTGAGAGAACACATCCTATGCAGGTGCACATGACACGCAAACTAATGTTTTAACGGTTAAATTCAATGCCATAGGATCTACGAAAGCGCGTGAGTGGAGAAGATATGATATAGTTTCTTAGAATAAGAGTCTTAGCCAATATCGTGGATATTTTCTTGGTGAATTTTAGTGCGGGCCTCAGCATAGTGCTAACGAAGTTTCAAACGCACAGTTACTGTGTAAACTAGAGCAATGTGGAATAATGGCAGACGTATTAAGAAGCGCATAGACATTATCATTGCAAACTATTTGATAAAATTTAACATCGAGAACTTACGTTGTAGGGGATAATAATAATAATAATAATATTAATAATAATAATAATATGTTTTACTTCCCTCGTGATTACTGTACCTTTAAGAGACATCAGGGTGTCGAAATATTGTCTGATTTTCCACTCAAAACTCACAAAATATCCCCACGTTGAGAAGCCATTTTGTAATTTTTCCAGTCTCGCTTACACAGTATAATATTCAAATACACCGGAGTGTGAAATATATTTGCACACTCGAGATAGACACAAGTGAAATGATGGGTTCCTCTTAACTATAAAGTTGCTAACCTCTACATGAATCAAAGAAATGATATCCGGTAAACTGAATATATTCTGTATAAGACACACAAGCTCAGATCTGTGCCTACACAAGTGATTCATATCCTTCTCATTAACCGACTGTGGCATGGACAGATAAATGTAGGTCTCGTTGATGTTTGACTTACGGATGCTGAAAGCTGCTGCTGAAGAAGAACCATTCCTATATAGCCCATGACTCCTGAGAATACTGTAGTATATCTCGTGAGTCCTCCCTATTGAAAATTCATAATTACGTTATCTCTAGCAATACTTCGAATGCGACCTTGCCTTGTTTTATGAATTGCTTCGCCTTGATCTAGTAAGATTGCTATTGACTTGCCTGGGGAAATCCAGCACACTCCCATGAGAACAATGCTGGCTGCTTATCTCCTTCCGTGTCTACCATATATTTACTGTTGTGAACATTTACGCCGAAATCCAACATACTGTACCGTAAAGGCAAGGATTACCGCGATTCAAGATTTAAGGATATCATCCAACGTGGCAATTTTTTTTAATCTCCACTCGACACACGCAAATACTTCCAAACATATAATCAAGTGAACTATTTAAAATAATACTGACCAGGAGACAAGAAGAAGTACTACGCGTTCAGTTTTCAACAAGCGTATATAAACAAGTGCATGTCACGTGATCTACTTCCAGACTTCCAAAATCACACTAACAAGCAGGACAGCGTCAGACGGCAACTTAGAATTAGAGCAGACTAGGGAAAACCTTGACCTGGATCATGCACCCCTCGTTTCTTGGAAATCCTCTGCAACCTTTCCTTGTTTGCGTATGGGTTCTTGCTCCATAGAAGTCCCAATATGTGACACACGAGGAGATTTGGCTAAGTTGTGTAATTACTTCACCTACAAGGCACAAGTCTGATATATAAAATATTCACTCTGATTCTAATAAATGATGAGATATAAAATATCTTGAAGAGATGAAATGGGCACGTAATGGGGAATCAACTGATATATCATACTTATAATTTATTAATATGAACAAGTCCTCGAATTGTGGGTTTGGTCTTTGTAACCCTGGAAGTTTACAATATCTTTAATGTGCCAGTAAATCAACTAACACGGGCTGAGTAGCAGTCGATGAAGAGGACCAGTGGGAAAATTAATTCTACGTACGCCATTAAGAAGAGGAAAATGTGAAACTTTTCACGTAGGGGATTGTAATACAATGAAGAGCCTTCATTTATACAGCAGTTTGGGCTGCGAATTGACGCTCAGTTTAGGATCCGTAAAATATCGGAAATATTTCCAGAACTTTTTAACCTCAAGAATATAAGACATGATTTGTCATTATTCCTGATGATAGATAACATGATTGGCAAAATCGATACCTGATTTTTTTCAGGGAGTTTTGTGTTGCCTACAGCAAATATTATATAGGAAATGGAATTAGTAGGCCTACTTGTAATTTAACCTCCTGTTTGAAGACAAAGAAAGGCATTTATTCAGGATATTGACGATGAGATGGTATAAATGATGATTATTGATCTCAAGATTTTACGAGTATGATAATATTTTATTTATTTTATGTAATTGGTATTGAATTTGAAAGCCACTGGAATATTACGATTCTCGTAATCATGAAGGTATTTGCCATGGTGAATGAGTGAATTACTGTATTATACAGAGTCGTTCACCAGCCCCTTATTATTTCGTTTTATGAAACCCAACAAACATTACAATTCTTCTGATGGTCGATATTGCTCTGCGCACTGCCTGTGTAACAGGAATGTAAACTGAGCCATGGGCCTAGCAAAGGAAAAACGACCGTAATTACTTCCGTGCCAAATACTAAGGACCATTCTACGACGTGTGATTCATTGCTCCTTGAAGAACAGACATACATGTAATACAATCGAATTAATAGGTTACGCCACGTGATCTGCAATAGTAGAATGTTAAATGAACACTATAAACCATGATTGAAGACCTTGGCACGCATACTAACATTCGAGGTGGAACAGCCTAGTTAACTAGTAACCGTGTATTGAGTGATGTGTACGTTGTCTCTTCGGCTGTGGCGGTTAAATTCCGATCTGACGTGGTAGGCGTGACCAACCAGAATAGTGCTTCGAATCTAGCCGTAGGCAACCTTTTTTTTTTTTTTTTGAACGACAGCCCGTGCTTCATTTTAGTGGGTATATAGTATCAAGCCACACTTACAAAGTCACATTACCACATGTATTCACTTCCGATGTATTCCTGTGCAGAGTACGTTGAATTTTTGGTAATTTAAGCAGATAATGAGAACTTTTGGGCTGGACACTATACTTTCTTTATCTGAAACATTCTTATCGGTTCCAATACGATTTTAGTCGTCGGGCATTAGAAATATTAATGTTCACGTTCAAGGATAAGGTTCATTTTCTTTCCCTCTGTTGTGGTGGCTTGCAAACTTGCAGGTGTTCGCTTAACTCACAGCCACTTCGATCGCATCACCTAGCCACGTGAGTTTCTACTGCATTGTGGGTAGCGGAAACATTACGTTATAAAGACATAAGAATTAGGAATATTGTAATGTTCTCGTGGTTGTGGGCTGTTCTCAATGCAACTGCCATGCACTCTTAACACTCAAACTGTCATATCATTTGCATTTGTAGACTAATCAGTGAGGTGTTTACACTGGTATGATTAATATACCCTCATCCACAAATTGGTATTGCTTTCAAGCTAAAAATCAGAGTTTTAACTAGCTACCATTGGCTGAAAATTACCCAGTGAAATGTTTCGCAAGTGTATTTTCACCATCGTGGCCAATTTTTGGAAAATAGATGCCTCAAAGAACGAGTTACAAGGTGAAGAAGAAGGTTCAAAGTTTTGTTTAATTCAAATTCCGCGTCAGTAGGACTAATAGTTCATGAGCCAATGCACATGAGACTTCATTCTGCTGTTCTCAGCGGTGTCAATATTGGAGGTTTGTTTTCAAACTTTAGGAGCTTGGACATCGTGATCATCACAATCTTGTGTTCTTGTGTGTGTTTAAATGTGTATAATAACCTATGTTATTACGGAGTCGGTAGAAGTTTGTGTATTTGTAACCGAAGGTACGAGTGGTACGAAGGTGACAGTGGTCTTAAATTTCGAACCATCCCAGCATTTTAACTGAAGTAGATGTGGGATACCACGCAAATCCACTTCCAGGATGACGTAGGTTGGTCTCAAATCGATGGTAAAGATTTGATAATCAATTCCACATTCATTTTGTGCGTATAAAAATAATCCTATCTGAAAATTCATTCAGCAGACTCTAATTCAGTTAGTAGCTTTCGTTTCTGATAATTTCAGTTTCTCTCTTACCATATTGAGCTCGATAACGCATCTTCGATTCGAGAATCGATGGCTCATGTTGATTTATGGTTGATGGAATGCACCAAGAACTTCCGAGAAGTTGTATTATCTCTTTGGGAGCAGTTTTAATTTGATTCGATTTGGCTGGCAATTTATATTTTATGTAATCCTGAACGAAGGAAATATTAGAAGATCTTTCGCATTTTTTGAATTACTTTGAATTATTTTGGAATTATGGAATGTTGCATACCCATGGTATAACCTCGCAGATATGCGTAGAAGGAAAAATTGGTTACGCTATTGACTCGTGTTGCATCGACCCGAACTTCCATCACCTACCTAGGATGTCTTGTATCAAACCTCGTGCTGTGAGGACGTGTTCATCGTATTGTCCTACATCTAAACGTGGAATTTGTATTTCAAGTGATATTGAAGCAGTAAATAATTAGAAACCTGCGTAATTATCGCCTGCGTGGCCTAGAATAATTATAGCGCATCATCGAGTAATATTTTTCAACATTTTTCAACAAACAGTATTGGGTCATTTATATGTCGAGAACCCAGGACATTTTGTGGCCACATGACCGCCAGTGAACATGGCAAAATCTGCAAATTTATAAGTATTCTTCGTCTTAATATTGTGTAAAACGTGATATATGAACTTTGTGAACTTGAGCAGTTAATTGATTAACTTATGTAAAAGCCGATTATCGAGACATTACCAGATCACGTGTGTAAAATACACCCAGTTTTTAGTGAGCGTATTATCACTGAAGTGATAATCATACAGTTCTGTTTGTAGAAAGTGAGACACCAAGAAGAAATGGTCGGAGACACTCCCAGAACAGGGGTCGTGTAGGCCTGCGGTAACATACTAAGTGATTTAAATCGCAGAGAGATGGCGTAGACATAGGCCCACCAGAGCCCTCTGTCGTGGCACCAGACAGGTCAGTGTTCCGCACAGCTCTGTCGGCGTGGGGCCGTCATACCAAGTGGAAACGTGTGGGCAAGTGCAACGATGCCTCGCCGATATCACAGGGTGGACTATCAGCATGTGAGTGCGGTTGAACGGGGCAGAATACTTGGGCTCCGGGAGGTGGGTCTGTCGTTCCTGAACATTGCGGCTCGTACAGGGCACGCTGCGTCAACAGTAAGGCGTATGTGGATCCAGTGGAGAGAGGAGGGCCGTACACAGTGACGACATGGTACAGGACGACGCAATGTGAGCACAAAGCGAGACGACCGCCATCTTCTCCGCCTGGCCGTATCGGACAGAACAGTGTCGTTCTCGATGTTGGCTCGACGTTGGAGCACTGCAACGGGGGTGTACATGTCTACGTCGACGGTGCGGCGCCGTCTTTTGAGGGCTGGATTTGTAGCACGCATGCCACTGCGTCAACTTCCATTGAATGGGAACCACCGACGTCTCCGACTACAATGGGCACGTGCACGCTGACACTGGCAGGCTGAGTGGCTTCAACCTGTCGTACAGTGATGGCCACATACGCGTTCGACGCCGCCGTGGGGAACGGAATCAGGCAGACTGTATTGTTGAGCGGCATAGCGGACAAACATCAGGTGTAATGGTTTGGGGCGCAATTGCTTATAAGGCGATCGCGCCTCAAGTCTTGCGGGCAATCTGAACAGTGACCGCTACATCAGGGAAGTTTTACAACCCGCGGCACTGCCCCTATTGCAGGCCGTTCCACAGGCCGTATTTCAGGAGGACAATGCCCGTTCGCATGTGGCGAGGAATATGCAAGCCTTCTTCGCAGAACGATGGATACCTCTGCTTCCTTGGCCTGACCGTTCGTCTGACATGTCGCCCATCGAACATGTCTGGGATATGGTCAGTCGGCAATTTGTTCGTTCAGGTCCACCTGCTGCAACTGTTGATGCTTTGTGGACGCGCCTACAAACCGCGTGGGACGTTATTCCCCAGCAGCGTATTCAAGCGCTTTATGATTCCATGCCACGAAGTCTAGCGGCTCTGAGTGCAGCACGTGGTGGCGCGACGCCGTACTGAAGATCGACTGTCCTTCAAATCAATAATATATTGTATGTCCCTAATCTGTGGTATAAAGTGCAATGTGGTCACATCTCTTGTTCTTGGTGTTCCACTTTCTACAAACAGTAGTGTAGATTCTGTGTAGCGGTACCACATGGCCATTCTTGCTACATTACTGCAACTGTGTAAAGCCAGTGAGTATTGAAATCACCAATATTAATTGTAAATTCAGTGAAATTTATGCATTTTTCAACATGACTTCGACATTGGATCGAACCCTACTCCACGTGGTACCATATTATTAATTTGCACTGGGAGCTACTATGGGATAGTTTCGAAATGGCTTGGGAGAGTGGAAGATGACGAATGCTTACAATACCCGATGAGATGGCTTGGAGTCGAGCCAATTAACTCGCCACATTAACCCCAGGCGAGGCTCGAATGTGAACAAAATCTGAATACATTTTAGTGAGACGACATGCAATCATATTTTTTTCTGTACGGATGGGCGCACGGGTAGATTAATATAGGAGGTCTTACTAGCACATTCTTTAAGGCAGGCAACTTTATTTAATTTAAGTTATTTGAAAAGCTGGTCATATCAACATATCGTTTGCACTAGATTGGAGGAAAGGCTTGTATCACCATTTTCATTTTGTAGCCATCTTTCAATGCTTTCAATCAGTCTACGTTACGCAGTACAATTGTGTGCTACTGTAAGCTGTGATATTCCGAGGGAATTATATTATTGGCCGGAACATGTGTATTTCAAGGTCAAAGACAAATGAAGAATAGTTTCTTTTATTTCTCAAATAGCGTGAGTAGCACGTCAGACAACGAACGATTTAGAAGGCTGTGGCTGATGCCATTATGTTAGGCCAGCTGATAACCTGTTTATTTCACGATACTACTACAATGTGAGTGTAGAGGTCTTTTGTGTTGTATTTTATTGATTTGACACGAAGACGACTGCCTGTTATATAATCAGAGAGAAGTGTTGAGCTAGGCAAAGTATCATTGGTTCGAGAGGGGCCATAATAAAATCCATGCTCACCTGCTATTAAAGCGCAGCATATTTAGAGTGAATTAGACACTATAGGAATGATTAAAGCAGGCAGCAAAGAGTTATTTACTCTATTTGAAATGATGTTATGAGTGAACGGCCGATTCACAGGTCATTGCATTTTTAGTCCACAATTTGCGACATCTGTATAATATAGGTGACCATGCTAATGATATTGTCGAATACTACGTTGGTAGGAATTGATTACCCGTAGTAGAACTGTATGCGTTTTATGCAGATATTTTGATAGTGGCATGTACGATTTTTGTCTTGTCAGCTAAGCCAAGTGGCCGATGGGCCTGTGTTATTGAAGTGTTATTGAGAAGCACTTAAGGGTGCGTATTATTGGAGTGAACAGAGTTTCACATGGTACTGATGGTAATATTAGATATTCTTTACACACACTAATGATTACTCTATACGAGTTTACTGGTCACTAAACGTTACAGATACACTGATAGGAAAAATTGAAATCATAATAATTATAATAATAATGTGATAGAATTTTCAATTTAAACGTGAAGTAAATAAATTACTAGGCTGAATATTAAAATATGCTAAACTTAAATTTCTTTTCTTGACCAATGCTTAGTTATTGCTATCTTCGACTACTTGGATACAAATTGCTGATTATTCCCTATTTTGGGACGACGGTTAGTTAAGGACGTGTTCATTGGAAACCACGGTCGATAACCTGACATTGCAACGTGAGTCGTGACGTTACGTCATAGCAGTTGCCAACATAACTTTTTCCTCCTTACACTCATGACCATTTGTCACAAACAGTGAAAATGTGTTCAGGAAGGCAGTGGTGCCAATTGTGCAAACCATAGGAGGGTACATTTTGTTGTTATTCATGTGTGTTGTACTTTATCTAGTGTTTCATTTATCTTGTTAGGCAAAGAATGTGCATAGCTTTGAACCTTTACTAAATTTTGGAATAAACGAATCTCGTTTATTTTTTGCACTAAGAATTCAGATAGGAATGGCTCAGATTATTATAAAATTAAATGTTGGAGATGACACCATCATAGCCTAGCTATTATTATTGTACCACGTTAAATGTAATGATATTCTTGCATTGTAAACAAGCAAATATTTTTCCTTGCTATAAATTCATGCCTGTTACTATTGTTATTACTGCAATCTCCGAAGTAATTTGATAGGAAAATGTTACGTGTCATTCTCTTAGCTTGGCTTATTTTTCTTTCGATTATTTGTAGTAGGTCTTCGAGAGGTTTAAGTTAGATTTCTTTGATTGGAGATGAATAAATTCATTATAGGACAGTTTACCTCGGATTAGCTGATTTTCACCCCTCTGAAATAGACTAGGGGTCTGTCATTTATATGAATAAATTCAGTGTGATTTTAATGTAAGCCAGACCTCTTTCTTTATGATTGTATACCTCTGGGCAGGTGGTTTAATGATCTCTCACATCTCCGACACCCCCGAGTGTAGTTTTTCGTCCTTACCCAGTCCAAGAATACATTCCTCCCCATCCTACTTATCTGTTCGTTGGAGGAGGGTCTCGGAAGGCTGATTTAAGACCGTTGGCTCCCGGAATCTCTTGTATAATGGACACAATATCTTTAGAAAGAAAAGTCATGTTAAGAATCGAATGAACTCAATACGATACGGTTTTCCTCATTAGTGGATGAATTAATACTGTTTTATATTTGTCGAAGTCGCCTCCGTAGCGTCGCGGTCAGCATGGTTAGCTGCCGCCCCGGAGGTCCTGGGTTCGATTCCCGGCTCTGCCACGAAATTTGAAAAGTGGTATGACGACTGGAACGGGGTCTACTCAGCCTCGGGTGGTCCAAATGAGTAGAGGGGGTTCGATTCCCACCTCAGCCATCCTCGAAGTGGTTTTCCGTGGTTTCCCACTTCGTCTTCGGGCAAATGCCGGGATGGTACTGAGACAGTATTTTGCTATTTATTGGAACCCTGATATGACAGCGAGACGTATTTGGAAGTTATTGCTTGACATTATTTTGACTGTGGACTGTGAGGCACAGTTTGTTTCATATGCTCTAAGGAGATGGTTAGACTACCCCGCCACACTCCTGATCACGTGCACAGCACATGCTTATGGACTTGACATTGCAACTAGTGGAAGGAAATATGAAATGATAATCGATTGTGTTCGATTGTCCACCTCGATACAGGTGTGATGCATCTTGGGAGTCTACCAGCTGAGTCTTGGATCAGCAGCTTTGAGACAAGACACACTTGAGTACAGCATTCTATGCAGTGGACATGTTATCGTTCGTATAAGGAAGTTCCGTGTATTACGCGTTATACGAGTGCTTTCTACACGCACCGCGATTCGAACGAGTGAGCTTAGCCAACATATGGACTTTGTTAATACAGAATTCAATGAGGAAATCTGCTACGTATTGGTTTGAAATGCAAGAAAGCATTATTATCGACATTATGACTGGATATTCTTGTGAGAAACAAACTATTGGAGTAATGATGTGCTAAATATATCGTTCAGGAATGTAATGCAATAGCAGAGTTGATCATTTGGAATGACATCCTTTTGAACTCTACAATGAAGAGAAAGAAAATGTTGAGAACATTAGTTCTAATCCAGTGACTTTAAAGCAGCCAAGAATGAAGAAACTTCTCCGAAGAAAGGAAGCTACTTTACTGTTAACGTCGAGGGAGCCTTGTGCAAGCATTATGCGGGATCTCCGTTTCGTGGACAGTAGTTTTCGGGTTAGGAGGAAGTTGGTTCGACATCTTGCGGATCCAGCCACGAGCTTCTCAGGGACGATGGTTCGATTCCTGACAGGAATGTATATTCCTATACATATTCTTCAATTTCAACTAGAACTTCGCCCAAGGTAGCTGGAAATCTTTTCTTCTCTTGTAGACAGTAGAACTTGTCACTTTTAGTTTGATACTTTTCACCAATATTTCATTAATTAGTATGAATTTCATTCAAAGGCTAGATCTGGTTCTCTTTTACCATTTCTGTCGGAGAATGTAATTTTTTGTGTAGTTAACTGTAAACGTGATGCTATTTAGAGCATTACTTTGTTGCTTTTATTTTTCAAATTTTGGAAATAAAACCAAGCATTCAATTTTGTTGGGAAGATACATGCAGCATGATTAGGAACAAGACGACGATATCTTTGTATAAGAATAGTAATTAGGAAGAAGATGGCAACATAATCGTGCACTTGAACTTTTCAAAAATATTTGAGTGATACTATTCGATTGAACTTTGATATTCTAGTAGAAATTCTTTCTTTTAGAAATAATAGTGCATTCTCATCGTTATTTTCCATGCTTATGGATTTATGGAAATCGTCCGGCGAAAACAATTGTGAATTGATTGCCAAGGCATTTGCAGCCTACTTTCATAAATTTTGATTAAAGATTTTTCTTTAAATATTTTTGTTCAGTTTTTGCTTGTATTATTTCAATTCGTTTTTGGGAAGACTCTTGGATAGATCATCGTTTGATTTAATGGTTTGCGTGTATCTATTGATTTGATAATAGACTCCTTTCCATGATGTAAGTCTCACGTGTTTTCTTCTGAGTAGTTGAGCCATTTTTCGGATTTGGATAGGCGAAACTGAAACGACTATTTTGATAGTGTCTATTTACAATTTTTCTATCACATATAAGTCATTATAAATAAATATATATATATAAATATATTGGAATTGTGAATCAAATTTAACTGTTCACATTGTTATAACAGAATTTATCGTAGACTTTAAAGACGATTATTGTGGAAATGAATAATGCAATTTATCTAACAAATTGTTACTTCGTGTTTAATGAAGTTAGAAAAGAAGTAATATGTGGCATTTCTATATTCGTTTATGATGAGGGCATGATATTTTCAGAGCAATTTCTGAAAAGGTTTCAAGTTTAATAACGTTTGGGTTTAATTTTTGACAGCTTTGGAAAGTTGTATTGAGGTATTGCAATTTTGTGCATACGATTTATTGTGTTAGTGCAGCTAATATTTGACATCATTGGATGGTCAATATTAATGCTGGATATTGTTCTTGTAGTCTTTTGAGAAGACGTTAACGTAGTTATTGCGTTTTAGTAAGAGTGAAATTAGCTTTTGAGCTATCACTTTTTTTTTTTGATTTGATGTTGTAGTTCTCGTGATTTGGAATCACGAATGTTTTTCTTATGCTTGTTTTATGCAAGTAGCCCTACGTTTTACTCTTGCCTAGTAGGATTTGCCGGAGATTAATTGTCTATATCATGACACCCATATTCAAGTAACACAGATACTTCTTAAACAATTTAACTAATTCATGCAACATAATACATGTAATATTTCAGTAATTTTTGAGTAAAAATATACTGCATTCTTTGAAACTTATAAATAGTTATTGAACTATTTTCACAAAATGTAACACAATTTGATTATCTTAATTGATTGTTGAATTCATCGAATTAAGGAAATGATAACCATGAAACATACTTGTAAAATTAAATGAAGATAGGCAGCGTTGAAAACAAAATCCCATTTGAGGATGAAACTTGTATATAAAGTGTAAAATTTGTAAAAATCTTTAAGGGTATAATATCAGTATTGTACAGCCTCCCAGGGGTATGCACCCCTTGGAGTCCATCCCCCCGGCATCTGGCTAAATCCCCTAAATGGCAACCCTTGGAAAGCCGGCCCAACATCCATAAAACTTAGCGGGGACAGCTTACCACTCTAAAAGCAGCCCAGTCCTTGCGCAATGGTTACACATACCTACATACAAGTAACTGGGCCAACACATTGCTGACAACATAGCGCCAGAGGGTATAAGAAGGCATCCTAATGAGGTCAAAGGATCTCTCCATTGTCAGTGCTTCATCGAGACGGCCCGAGGCTACGCTGGTGTCAACCGAGGTGAGTCAGTCAATCGTGTTCAGAGTTCCTACTTATGTAACCCGTAACCAACAACTTGTAATACATTGTGAACATAATTTCATTCCCTACAAGGGACTCACACTCAGAATCACAGACTAATAAAACACTTGGTCCACACTCTACACTAGCATTACTGTTTATACGCCTCTTTACATCCCAACGCCCTTCCTTATTCCCGTCACGTAAAGACGTGACAGACGGTAGTCTAATATCGCTAACTCAGGTACCTTTGTGTTCCCCGAGCCGGCTCGGCTGCCAACAAGCAGCGCGTGCCACTCAGCTGATACGAACAGAGTCAGTTACATAACAAGCAGTCAGCTGAGCTGAGCGACCAGCACAACGACCCTTTGCAGTGGGTCCCATCCCTCCAAACACTATTACATTATTCATAGGAACGCCCCCTAGTTCCTAGCACACCACAACACTCTACACTGGTCAGCTTACCCTGACAAGGGAAGCTACCCTTTTAGGCACCACTTTATAAATTAGTACAACAACTCTCCCTTTTAGATCCACCCCCAAATAATGGATCTAAAACACTGGTGGAGGCGCCGTACTACGCATAGAGAAAAGGGACTCAACCAACGAGCCCTCGTAGTTAAAACGACCCCTTCCGTACCGCAAAAAGCCAAGCGAATAGTGAAAAATTTTTCCCCCAGACAGAAAGTAGTTTTTTTTTTGCTCCAAACCAACGGACTCACGGAGAGTATGAACAAAATACTTGGAATAGCGCTGGCTAAATTTACAGAGGACGCAGGAACAGACTGGGATGAATACCTGCAAAGTATTACTTTTAGTTATAATACATCTGTATCTACGGCTACGAAACACTCTCCACACTTCCTACTGCACGGATACACACCCAGAAGTCCCATAGACAATATATGTATCCCACAGGACGCCCACACAGACAATGCGGCTCGGCTAGAGCATTTGCAGATAGCCCGCATGGACGCTAGAAAAAACATAGCCGAGGCCCAGAAAAAGCAAAAAGAGCGGTACGATCGGAATAGAAAGACCGTGGAATACACACCCGGGCAATTGGTCATGGTCTCCAATCATGCCCGTAAGAAGAACGTGTCCGAATTCCTCCTGCCACGATGGGCAGGTCCCTTCAAAGTCTGCAGGAAGGTATCTGACCTAAATTATATAGTGAACGTGCGCCATGGGAGGAAACTCATAAAGGACACTATTCACGCCCGCCGGATGAAGGCATATCACACACGTAAAGCTCACACACCTACACGTAAAGGCGGGCACACTGCTAAAAGAAAAGGAAACGGTCCCGTTGGCAGACGTGGGAAGAAAGCCAAGAAATAGCCTTCAGACCTCACTGACCGAACCGGGATACGATCCTAACACTCACCAGAACTGTCCCGGAGACACAACCTTCATGGTGCCGGAAACAATTACTCTGGGTAAAAGACGGTCTCCAAACCCGCAACCTTCTGAATACCAGGAATATAAGGTTGAGTAGATATCCAGTTCTAGAATAGAATAATGGGAAAGCTAAGACAAATTGGGACAGTCCCACTAACAGCGGGTCATAAACGAAAAACAATACAATCGCCTCTGGCATCTGGTCACCAAACACGCGACTAGCGGACCAGACACACTCGCGTACAACGACATTTTCTCCAGGGATAAAGAACATACTTGAACCACGATACAGTTAACGCAAAATTTGGGGACACAAATGTAGTCAATGGAAGGTTTTTCTACAGTACGGCCAACGCATATGGGATTTCCGAAGTGAAATGCTATGGCCTATGGTTTGGATTCCAAGTAAAACGGAAATCCCGTGGCGCATGAGCTACAGATCAACGGTCATATTGAACCACAAGTTTTTTTTCTACAATGAGAGAGGCACTGCTAGCAATCACTATAGACAGCAGTCAGGTTCACACACACACACGTGCAGAAAACTAGGACGTGGGCAGAGCATGAAACAAATGAAAGCACACAACATCGTAATTCAACACCGTCGTATCAGCAGTAACATACTCCTCAATGAGCAAGACTGCTCGACACAGACAAGCCGAGCCAAAGCCTACTGGACAGAAATCAACGCATCATTCACGCCCGATTTAGAGACCCTATATCTTCCAAAATTACACTACAAGGGGAAATCAAAAACGTACAAACTCTACACAGGTATGCATGCTTTCATATGCGCATTGCACATCCACGGGAATGTGCCATATTATATGCGGCACGGAAATGATCACACCAAGTCTTTACAGACAACCGGATTCGAACCCATGACCACACACCACACGCGTACCAAAAACTAACTATCCAATGGTATTTTTGGTACACGGAACACAAGCAAAAACCACACTGGGAAAGCCCCAAGCCCTGGAACACAACGCAAACATAAAACACAGAGAATGACATAAGGTCACGGGTCTGAGTTCCAGTAAAAATTTAGACACAAAGGAGAACAGCTATTCAGGCGTCCAATCATACTGAAATTGGCCCATACAAGTGCATGAACAGGGAATACTACATTTCCTCCCACCAAAAACCAGACATAAAATTTCGAATTACACCAGGCATAGAGGAATACATTTCACAAACACAGGTAGGAAAATTTCACAAGACACAAGTCTTAGGGAACAATGGCCACACGACGTCATTACCTAACTAGGGCGAATTGCTACATTAAGCCGCTAGGAATCCAAAACAATGACCACACTTGCATTCGTGCAGAAAGGCACATACCAGCGGATGACAAACAGTAACTTCCCGGCCTGGTATTACACATACCAATTGCTGACTGCAGACTATTCACACTGCAATACTGCGGTGACGAGACACTATTGCGTATCGCCCGTGACCGTGAAATTACACACACATAACAATTATAACACCATACATTTTTTTTTCCACACTGCAAAAACATTTGGCAATGGACAAGACGTGACACAGCGGAACTTATCTTGGGCCTATAGGGCACGGTCGCAAGGACGTTGGCAAGCCACGGGCGCCTTCTGCCCACACAGGCGATACATATTACGACTTGGCCTGCAACAGACCAACCGTCCGCGTGGTGTAGCGGTACATAGGCACACACACGCACACGCACTCAACAATTAGGAGCAAACACAGACAAGATCTCCCCCCCCTAATAACTTCTCTTATCAATCATAAGGCATAAGAGTCATTACAGATGACTAGCACATGACCAGTCGCACTACGACCACTGGCCACATCTACACTGCAAATGGCCGACCAGATTAGGTCATGCAGCTCTACTATCCCAAGGCGCGGATAGACAGCCAACATGGACCAAGGGAGGATGACAGGAGAACAGGCTACCAGCGTACCACCTTACTCCCTTCCCATAACCTTCTCACGCCCAACATAAACAACGTAAACACATCTACACGACCAAAAACAGCTACACTACATTACAAAATACACACAAGGGGTTGATGGACTTCATGCGTCTAAAGAGCAGGCATGCTACGCCTTGAGCCACGTTGCACCACCCGAGTATTAGGGGTGGCTCAGCAAACATTAAAGAAGCATAATGCGCCTCTCCAAATGAGAGAGGAGGCCATAGATATATACTAACCATTCTTTAGTACTTAAACACTCCCGCATGAGAGGAACATATTGGTATTATGCCCACCCTACACCTATCCGTACATGGAGGCAGAAACTTCATATCCAGACACATGCATGAGTATCCCATCCATTTACTAGGGATTTTAATATCGAACCTGCATGAATTTTCGTATCTTTGCAATCCCGGGAATTACCTCCCCACTCCACTCACTATAGAAGCATCCCAGTGGCATCACCGGTTTCAGGCCACCACTAACGTGGAACCCAAAGGTGCGCAAACCCTTCCTACCATACTTCAAGCCCACTCAACAAATAACTACCCCCAAATCCTAATAACAGGGTACCTGACAATACAGACCCTACTAACACCTCCATTAAGGTAAAGAAAGCATTATTGCTGGGAAGCTGACATAGCGATGGTAGGCCAGAAGTAGCCTATGTACTTAGAAGATCTCCAACCCCGCAACACTGGAAATATTTTACATTTTACACAGAGATTGAACTATTTACACAGGTTACGACACTTTTTTTTTCTTACAAAGGAATCTGATACGATCTGATTGTTGACAACGGTGTAAGCCGAAGGTCGGGAGA
This sequence comes from Meconema thalassinum, assembly GCA_946902985.2. Classification (NCBI taxonomy): domain Eukaryota; kingdom Metazoa; phylum Arthropoda; class Insecta; order Orthoptera; family Tettigoniidae; genus Meconema; species Meconema thalassinum. The sequence continues at coordinate 557,273,520 of OX336389.2, read as the reverse complement.
ACCACACTTTGAGAGCTGGGGAAGGCGATGTGGACCCTTCCCCAGTTGGCTCGACAGCGCAGCGACCTCACTTAACTGACGACTAGACCAAACAGACGAACTACGTAAGGTCAAAGCATTCGCGGCCTGGTCGGGCAAGCTCTGGAATCCTAGGTGCGCATAAACCGCCCCTGGGAGGAAGGGATGCTACACCCACTTTGTGCCACGGTCGTCGAGGCCAAGACCTGCAGGGAGACTTTCTGAGAATGGCGGGAGAAATAGCTCACTCACCGCCGGCCTCGGGAACTATCCCTAGAGACGACCCCATTATGACTAGACTTCTAGTTAAGTTTAAATTTAAGTAGGCACGGCTTCCATAGCGGGAAGCAAAACTCCTATGCGTTGGAGTGGCAGATAACTGCGAAATACATATTACTGCGGCCCATAGCGGCAAAATCATATATCAATGCGAAAAGCATACTACGGCGGCCCATAGAGGCAAATATCACTGCGAAAAGCAGATTGCGACGGCCGATTAAGGCGAAGACAATATTATGCCATTGGACCACACTGTCCAATGCCCACATAAATGGCGACGCAGCGGGCAGTCAATGGGCATTAAGAGAGGGGCAGTGCGCGCACCTCACAGGAGCCAAGTGGGCGGCTCAACTACGTTAAATCGGAACAGCAAACGGTCATGAACAAGGAAGTTACAGCGGGCGACACGGGTAGCTTAGTGGCACTGTAAGCCGCCTGCGAATAGATTAGTACTAGTAATAGACGTCGACACCTAGAGTTAAGGGGACGGAATCTAGCGACCCTAGAGACAACCGGTGTTTCTGGGGCTCGTGCGGGTGGTGTCCTGGGGATTTAATTGCCCCAGGCGATCGTCCTAGGCCAAATTTAGTTGTAAGACGGTTGCATTTGACACGCAACCTAGGATTAAGCAAGTTTATTCACCGCTGTTGCCAGGTATGGCGCAGCACATTTCGGCAATAGATTAAGGCAACCCTCTCGGATTAGTAATAGCATTTTTTTTTATTATTAGACCATAATTAAGATAGATAGTATTAAGTAACGCCGGTCGGCTCCTGATGACCGCCAAACCCGGCATCAGGGTAAGTCCGACAATACACTATAATATAGGATAAGATATAATATAGTACAATAGGCATAATCAAAGTGGAATATATCGGCACCCGGTAACCACAATTCCGCTACCGGGGTAAGACCAACTACATATTATTTACGGCATTACGGCGCCGTATAGGGTAAGCCCGGTCTTGCAGCTAATTAACATTACTCATGCTATTTTTTTTCAGAGAAAGAAGAGCTTCAACCAGTAAAAACTGTGACACAGGAAGCGACATAGAGAATATGGCATACTAACATGTTTTTTCTAAACCTCGCCATTTTTTCACAGGCATCGTCACCAGATACAGGAAACTGGTGACAGGAATTTCACTACCATATAGCAGTGGCATATTACTTACGGCATGCCATGATTGTGTACTATTTTTTTTTTTTATTTTATATACGTCAACTTGCACTAATCCCGACACACTCGCAAACACTCACCACATTTTTCTTTTTGAGCTACACACTCCAAAATAAATCTGCACAGCAGGACTGGTGCCTGTGGGGTACCAGGCTTACTGGCAGATCAACTAAAATATAAACACATAAAGCGTCAAAATGCGACGCAGATTACGACAATGAGGGCGCAACCGATTTGTGGCAGTGACTCTCATTGTCAAGTGTGAAAGCATTCACCCACAGAGGATGCTTCACAGGTTAAGTATTAAGAATACATGCAAGCGGTACGACCACTATACCGTACCAAGAAGTGGCCGTACAGGATCAGCCGTGAGACGGCAAGCGTACGTACAGACGGGTAGCGTGCACGCGAGGTACCTCACAAAAACTATAATTATAAGGGATTAGCGCGATTAAGTAGACATAGGGTCATTGTAATTTATAACTTTTAAGGATAAACTTTATACAATTATTCCACTAGACATAAGGTCATTGTAATTTATAATTTTAAGGATAAACTTCATAAACATAGTACATTAAACGCTATATATTTTTGTTTGTTTATCAAGATGCCAATGTCCATAATGTGTATGATTTGTTTTCTTTCATTTTTCCTTCTTCTAACTTCCCCATTTGTCAGGGTGTTCCGTTTTTTCCCAAACCAATAAACGTCTTTTGAATATTTCCCTTAAATTATACCCTGGAACACCCATTTTTCTATTTTCTTCTACCTTTCTTATTGCAGGGAGCACTTTTTCCCTAAGATAGGGCGGACGACGCAATCATCCGTTCGGCCCTGGGTTTTTCCTCCCTGCACAGCTATGTAACACATCACCATCAGAAACCATGTTTTTTTTAAACCAGCAATATGCCAGCAATAGCAAGGGCAATTTTTTTTTTACATGTCGAATTTATTTTAATGTTAAATTTTTCTCAAATGTCAATTTTTTCCCAATGTTAATCAAATCTTTCGCAATGTCAATTTTTTTTGTTTGTTTTTTCACAATGTCAATGTATACATATATCTGTACATCCCATAACCCTCCCCTCTGAACACGGGCTGACCTCACACCCACACTTCGATACGACGCCACCAGGAGATACGAGGGGATTTCAAGGACCACTACGTCAACATCCCAACTTCCAGTTCCGTTCCCGTTCGCGAGGACGCGAACAAATGAAGGAAGACTCTTGTACAGCCTCCCAGGGGTATGCACCCCTTGGAGTCCATCCCCCCGGCATCTGGCTAAATCCCCTAAATGGCAACCCTTGGAAAGCCGGCCCAACATCCATAAAACTTAGCGGGGACAGCTTACCACTCTAAAAGCAGCCCAGTCCTTGCGCAATGGTTACACATACCTACATACAAGTAACTGGGCCAACACATTGCTGACAACATAGCGCCAGAGGGTATAAGAAGGCATCCTAATGAGGTCAAAGGATCTCTCCATTGTCAGTGCTTCATCGAGACGGCCCGAGGCTACGCTGGTGTCAACCGAGGTGAGTCAGTCAATCGTGTTCAGAGTTCCTACTTATGTAACCCGTAACCAACAACTTGTAATACATTGTGAACATAATTTCATTCCCTACAAGGGACTCACACTCAGAATCACAGACCAATAAAACACTTGGTCCACACTCTACACTAGCATTACTGTTTATACGCCTCTTTACATCCCAACGCCCTTCCTTATTCCCGTCACGTAAAGACGTGACAGACGGTAGTCTAATATCGCTAACTCAGGTACCTTTGTGTTCCCCGAGCCGGCTCGGCTGCCAACAAGCAGCGCGTGCCACTCGGCTGATACGAACAGAGTCAGTTACATAACAAGCAGTCAGCTGAGCTGAGCGACCAGCACAACGACCCTTTGCAGTGGGTCCCATCCCTCCAAACACTATTACATTATTCATAGGAACGCCCCCTAGTTCCTAGCACACCACAACACTCTACACTGGTCAGCTTACCCTGACAAGGGAAGCTACCCTTTTAGGCACCACTTTATAAATTAGTACAACAACTCTCCCTTTTAGATCCACCCCCAAATAAGGGATCTAAAACAGTATATAATATAATATTTTTCTTGTTATTTGTTCAGCGATTGATATGAACAATAAGATGGGGCCTTATTGTAGGCATTTGTTTAAAACCATATTTTCTTTACTTGATTTAAAGAAACTTTTCTTTAACTTCGTGTCTAATTGACGGACAGTCATTATTGATCAGTCAATAAATTGAATTTAATTTTAAAGAATATTAGAACGACTAGTGTTTTATATCAGAAAAGGGGAGTGCGTTAGGAGGACCAGTGGGTGGTTTTCTTTGAGTTTGCTTAAACTTAACGCCCGAGATAATTTTATTTTATTTTAGAGTCTCGTGTTCGAGTTCCTTTGAGCTTTGTTTCATCGTAATTTTATACACCACTGGCATCTTCGTACCGCATTCTTTTATATCGACGTATCCTGATCCCTGGTTGATCCTAGTTGGTAGGTTTTTCAGAGGTTATTTGAGCCGGGAACTTCTAGAATCTACGATCCAGCCTTCCATCGGATTGCAACAGGTAAGACCACGTGGATTACGGGTACATCTATATATGGCGACCCAATCAATGGGGCTATCGAATTAGCATTCTCGATTTCTCCAATGCTAAACCCATGTGTGAGAATCCATTTTTATGAGATTATTGAGTTTAGCAGTTTTCGAACGATGTAGTCGTTAGCAAAATTTTCTTTGGCATTGCTACGATTATACACGTCGAATTCGTTGGGAATTCACGTTTCTTCAAATCGTGAAGATGAGTTTACTCAATCTACCTGGCATACAGATAGAATTATCGCCATTGCTTAAATTTATTTGTTTTTGTGCGTGCCAAGTAAAAATTAATTTGATTGATTACGACATGACCATAAAAGAGATTTCTAGGAAAATTTTATGGATCAGCGTGGTCAGATGGGACATGACATGGGGCCATTTTTCACTCCATGCTTGTCGGCCATTTTGTGTTCGTTACCGGCGATGACTTTTAGATCATCTGTAATAATAGAATCACTTTCTTTAATAATAATATTAATAATTCATCATTTCTATTTTAATTTAAACCGTTTCTAATATAAATCACCGTCGTTGCATACCTCCTATTTTCTTATAGACTTAATTTATAGAATAAGTTTAGAAGCAAAACAAAATTAAATGCTTGTATTGGTGAAAAGGGTTATTCTAAATGTGTCAATTCTGCTATTTATGTATTGCATTCCTGTGTTTTTTGTAATAGTATTTACCATGACAGCTGTGTCAAACGAAGACATTGCCAATATGTTAAGGGCAATGCAGGAGAAAATGGGCAGTCACGCTCATGAATTAGCCGAGATAAGGAGTAATTGCCAAACTAGCTTTGACAATATTAACTCCATAGTCAACAAGAACACTGATTTAGTTCAGGGATCTGTAGGGGATATTAATCAAATGCACTTGTCCCTCAAATATCTTCAAGACAGTAATCGTAAGATTGCAGCTAATGCTAAAGATATAAAGGAAAAGATAATTGATGTAGAAACAGGCATCGATAGTGTGACAGCCGATGTCAAGCTTGTTCAACTTGACATTAGCAGTGTTAACGTAGAAGTTGGTCATGTTAGGTCTAATGTTGCATCATTAGAAAGTAAAATTAATTCAACAGAAAGTAAAATAGATGCAACTCAGGCTAAAATTGATTCAGCTCAAGTTGATATTACTGCAATGCAGAGTAAGATTAATTCAACAGAAAGCAAAATAGATTCAACTGAAGGCATTGTAACTAGTATACGAACTAGTATCTCTACCATAAAGGAGGATGTTAGAAATATTAAATCGGAACTAGATAATAATCAGAAAGAAAACAAAATTAGTTTAGATGCATTGCAATTGCAGTTTTCAAACGAAGCGAGTGCAACGCAACAAACTCTAACCAAATTAGAGGGTGATATGGCCCAACTTAAAGAAAAGGTTGAAGATCACAACAAGGTCTTGAGAAAAGATATTGAGATCGATCTCAAAGCCATTGTTAACGATCAAGTGACAATCTTAAGGGGGGAGATCACGAAAATAAATGCTGATGTCATCAAAAGCATTAAGTCAGATCTTGAATTAAAGATTAATAGAACAGAATTAAGACTTAACCAAGATATTTCCCAGGCTAGAATAGACACTGATAAACGGATCGATTCAGTTCAGACTATGCAGGTCGAAAACGTCACTGTTCTTAGAGAAGATTTGGAAACGCAGATTAAAGGCGTAACTTTAAAAATAGATCAAGTTAAGATAGACCTAAACTCAGAGCGTGAGATGAAAACATCAGAATTAAATGAAATTAGACAAGAGTTTCAAACGTTCAGGTTAATGGATCATATAGATATAAACAAATTAAGAACGGAAATTAAGTCACAATTGGAAACGTTGGGTAAACCTATAAATTCCGATGGGGAAGGAAAAGTACATCATTTCAGGGACAGGATGGATACCACAACGCCAGCTAGGAACTATTTAGCAAGGTTAAATAAGGCACATGAGACAGAACAAGGTCATGTTAGATCAGAGATCCCGAATGAGGCTACGTCAGAGATAAATCCCAGAGATTTTAGGATGTCAACGCCTAATGACAGATCTCATGTCACGATAGTGAGAAATTACGAAGACAAAATTAAGAAGTTTTCGAATACGGAGGGTTTGACTCCTATAGAATTTATTAGAAATCTACAAGATCACTTTGCGGAACACCATGTTGCAAGGGATAGAGAACTGCGGATTGTGGAGAAGCATCTGGCAGATGCACCCTTAAATTGGTTCCGAGCTTTCCGTTATACTTTCGATAACTTCGAACAGTTTTCGGAAGCATTTATCAAAAGATTCTGGTCGATAGAGATACAACACGCAGTAAGAGCGGAAGTCTATTCGAGGAAATACAGTAGTACTGGACCCACCAGTTACTCTGAATTCTTCACATCACAGTTAGCCCGTCTTAGATATCTTCAACCCCCATTGAGACAGGAGGAAATTCTGGAGACAATTTCACGCCAGTTACCGGTGGAAGTCAGAAGGAATTTAATTTCATCAGGCGTAGAGGATTTAGCGGCAATGGACGACTTGTTGCGTAGGCTAGACCACACTTCCATGTCACCTACAATAGTCAAAAGCGGAAGGACGGAAACTAAGGCCGTGAACGCTGTAGTCGTTGACCAAACTCAACAGACGGAAAGGTCAAATAAGACAGGATCTAGATGGGAAGGTCCGATGAGGAATAGTAGGACGTACACTCGTAGATTCGAAGATGGAAACAACCAACGACCATATGGAAACTACCAACAAAGATACGATCAAGATCGGAATAGACCAAATCAAACCGATCGTGCTCAAGAAAGGTATAGACCTTATGAAAATAGAAATAGGAATGACAGGTACATGAATGGTAATCAAGAAAGAGAACAATACCAACCTAGGAATAACAGGTATCGAGGTTATCAGAATAATAACCGATACTATGATAATAGGGACAGACAAGGCCAGTATCAACAACAGAATGGAGGTCAACAAGGGTTTGCCAGATATAAAAACTATAGAGACAAAAACTATTATAACCAGGAAGACAGAGAACAGCCTAGAAAGGACAGGGATAGGCGTGAAGAAAGGAAGGATCGAAGGGACACAGAAAGTGAACCAGAACCTAACACTAGCCATCGCACTAGTGATAATGAAAAGGGTTCGAAAGAAAAAAAACGCCAATTTTGAAATCCCAGTAGGATTAAACAGCCAGCCGTCTCCATTTGATATTATTATACAGGATGTTTATGAGGTCACGGACGAAGATTTGTTATTTGAAGAAATGGAAGGAATTGTGAGTGAACGTGCTGAATTGCCTATAATTGAAATCTCTGTGGGCAATCAACATTGCAGGTCTCTTATAGACACGGGAGCGGTCATTTCAATCATGTCCGAAGATTGCTTTTTGAAATTAGAAAAGGAACAACAATTTACCACATTGCCAGCTTCATCGATCAAAGTAAGAGGTCTATTTCAAGATAAATCGATGAAATGCAAATTACAAGTCCAGCTGAGGTTCAGCATAAATGAAAGATGTTTTGAACACATTTTTGTGGTGCTCAAAAATATTAATTTTGAAATAATCCTTGGGATTGATTTTATTACTCGTGCAAGGATTACCATTGATATGGACAGGAGAATTATCAGGTTCCCAGAGAAAACTATTAGGAAGATAGTACATGAAAATATTGATTCAAATGATGATGTGGAAAATTTGATCAGGGAAGAAGTTTTGGAAAATATTATAAATCAGGTCGAACAAGAAAGAGAGCATTATGCACTTTACGTCGAGGGAATCTCAGAAAGTACTTCAAGAAAGTAGAATAAAACGCAAAATTCTGTTCATTGACGAATACCTAGAATGGCGTAATAAAAGTATTCGCACACTTTTATTAGCTAGGTTGGGAGGAGGATGAGACAGTATTTTGCTATTTATTGGAACCCTGATATGACAGCGAGACGTATTTGGAAGTTATTGCTTGACATTATTTTGACTGTGGACTGTGAGGCACAGTTTGTTTCATATGCTCTAAGGAGATGGTTAGACTACCCCGCCACACTCCTGATCACGTGCACAGCACATGCTTATGGACTTGACATTGCAACTAGTGGAAGGAAATATGAAATGATAATCGATTGTGTTCGATTGTCCACCTCGATACAGGTGTGATGCATCTTGGGAGTCTACCAGCTGAGTCTTGGATCAGCAGCTTTGAGACAAGACACACTTGAGTACAGCATTCTATGCAGTGGACATGTTATCGTTCGTATAAGGAAGTTCCGTGTATTACGCGTTATACGAGTGCTTTCTACACGCACCGCGATTCGAACGAGTGAGCTTAGCCAACATATGGACTTTGTTAATACAGAATTCAATGAGGAAATCTGCTACGTATTGGTTTGAAATGCAAGAAAGCATTATTATCGACATTATGACTGGATATTCTTGTGAGAAACAAACTATTGAAGTAATGATGTGCTAAATATATCGTTCAGGAATGTAATGCAATAGCAGAGTTGATCATTTGGAATGACATCCTTTTGAACTCTACAATGAAGAGAAAGAAAATGTTGAGAACATTAGTTCTAATCCAGTGACTTTAAAGCAGCCAAGAATGAAGAAACTTCTCCGAAGAAAGGAAGCTACTTTACTGTTAACGTTGAGGGAGCCTTGTGCAAGCATTATGCGGGATCTCCGTTTCGTGGACAGTAGTTTTCGGGTTAGGAGGAAGTTGGTTCGACATCTTGCGGATCCAGCCACGAGCTTCTCAGGGACGATGGTTCGATTCCTGACAGGAATGTATATTCCTATACATATTCTTCAATTTCAACTAGAACTTCGCCCAAGGTAGCTGGAAATCTTTTCTTCTCTTGTAGACAGTAGAACTTGTCACTTTTAGTTTGATACTTTTCACCAATATTTCATTAATTAGTATGAATTTCATTCAAAGGCTAGATCTGGTTCTCTTTTACCATTTCTGTCGGAGAATGTAATTTTTTGTGTAGTTAACTGTAAACGTGATGCTATTTAGAGCATTACTTTGTTGCTTTTATTTTTCAAATTTTGGAAATAAAACCAAGCATTCAATTTTGTTGGGAAGATATATGCAGCATGATTAGGAACAAGACGACGATATCTTTGTATAAGAATAGTAATTAGGAAGAAGATGGCAACATACTCGTGCACTTGAACTTTTCAAAAATATTTGAGTGATACTATTCGATTGAACTTTGATATTCTAGTAGAAATTCTTTCTTTTAGAAATAATAGTGCATTCTCATCGTTATTTTCCATGCTTATGGATTTATGGAAATCGTCCGGCGAAAACAATTGTGAATTGATTGCCAAGGCATTTGCAGCCTACTTTCATAAATTTTGATTAAAGATTTTTCTTTAAATATTTTTGTTCAGTTTTTGCTTGTATTATTTCAATTCGTTTTTTGGGAAGACTCTTGGATAGATCATCGTTTGATTTAATGGTTTGCGTGTATCTATTGATTTGATAATAGACTCCTTTCCATGATGTAAGTCTCACGTGTTTTCTTCTGAGTAGTTGAGCCATTTTTCGGATTTGGATAGGCGAAACTGAAACGACTATTTTGATAGTGTCTATTAACAATTTTTCTATCACATATAAGTCATTATAAATAAATATATATATAAATATATTGGAATTGTGAATCAAATTTAACTGTTCACATTGTTATAACAGAATTTATCGTAGACTTTAAAGACGATTATTGTGGAAATGAATAATGCAATTTATCTAACAAATTGTTACTTCGTGTTTAATGAAGTTAGAAAAGAAGTAATATGTGGCATTTCTATATTCGTTTATGATGAGGGCATGATATTTTCAGAGCAATTTCTGAAAAGGTTTCAAGTTTAATAACGTTTGGGTTTAATTTTTGACAGCTTTGGAAAGTTGTATTGAGGTATTGCAATTTTGTGCATACGATTTATTGTGTTAGTGCAGCTAATATTTGACATCATTGGATGGTCAATATTAATGCTGGATATTGTTCTTGTAGTCTTTTGAGAAGACGTTAACGTAGTTATTGCGTTTTAGTAAGAGTGAAATTAGCTTTTGAGCTATCACTTTTTTTTTTGGATTTGATGTTGTAGTTCTCGTGATTTGGAATCACGAATGTTTTTCTTATGCTTGTTTTATGCAAGTAGCCCTACGTTTTACTCTTGCCTAGTAGGATTTGCCGGAGATTAATTGTCTATATCATGACACCCATATTCAAGTAACACAGATACTTCTTAAACAATTTAACTAATTCATGCAACATAATACATGTAATATTTCAGTAATTTTTGAGTAAAAATATACTGCATTCTTTGAAACTTATAAATAGTTATTGAACTATTTTCACAAAATGTAACACAATTTGATTATCTTAATTGATTGTTGAATTCATCGAATTAAGGAAATGATAACCATGAAACATACTTGTAAAATTAAATGAAGATAGGCAGCGTTGAAAACAAAATCCCATTTGAGGATGAAACTTGTATATAAAGTGTAAAATTTGTAAAAATCTTTAAGGGTATAATATCAGTATATAATATAATATTTTTCTTGTTATTTGTTCAGCGATTGATATGAACAATAAGATGGGGCCTTATTGTAGGCATTTGTTTAAAACCATATTTTCTTTACTTGATTTAAAGAAACTTTTCTTTAACTTCGTGTCTAATTGACGGACAGTCATTATTGATCAGTCAATAAATTGAAGTTAATTTTAAAGAATATTAGAACGACTAGTGTTTTATATCAGAAAAGGGGAGTGCGTTAGGAGGACCAGTGGGTGGTTTTCTTTGAGTTTGCTTAAACTTAACGCCCGAGATAATTTTATTTTATTTTAGAGTCTCGTGTTCGAGTTCCTTTGAGCTTTGTTTCATCGTAATTTTATACACCACTGGCATCTTCGTACCGCATTCTTTTATATCGACGTATCCTGATCCCTGGTTGATCCTAGTTGGTAGGTTTTTCAGAGGTTATTTGAGCCGGGAACTTCTAGAATCTACGATCCAGCCTTCCATCGGATTGCAACAGGTAAGACCACGTGGATTACGGGTACAGTACTGCCCCCGTAAATTGAATTATAGTGAGACCACGGTGGCTATATTGGAAATTATAAAGAAAGTTATGGCTGTCATAGTTATGACATGGATAGTCATGACGTAAGCACGGATGACGCAGACGTTATACCAGCAGGCTGCTTGAGCTGAGATTCTCAATGACGTCAGCATTTGTTCGAGAAAGATTCGAGATTTACGACGCAGTCGCAGGAAACGTGGAATTGTGCTGAGAAAGAAATTATGCTATTGGAGGGGAGGCTCGAACCAATGAGCGATTGTTTGAAGGAAGACGGAGATTGCTGAAACTATGGTATTTTTAATGCTTTTTGGAATACAGAATTGTGGAAATCCATTTGCAGTAGAGGCATTGATCTGGAATTTTGGTGAAATTTATTTTCAGTTTTTGAATTTTAAAAATCCGTCAAGTATTGACGAAGTTGGAACTTCTAGCGATGACGCAGTAACACGCTATGGAAGGGATGGATACGCCCCTTATGAAGTTTATAAAAGGCCTTGCGCAGAAGAGAGCAGTCTCATAACTCATATCTGATATCTCAAAATCGTCAGATCTTCAGTCTCAGATCTTCAGTTCTTATAGTATCAGATCTTATATAGTCGTTTTTCTGATTTGGTGAGACGTCGAGTGAAATAAGTAGAAAGAGTCGTCATTATAACGCGTGGTGAAGCCACCGCATTAAACGAGATTCGAGCAGACAAGCAGTGCAAGTTTACAGTGAGTGAAAACTAGGCGAAGTTAAAACGCACATTATAACGCGTCTACAAGATTAGCTATGAACAGTTAGCGGTTGCCTATAAGCTAATCCTATTGTGCAGTGCTACATTAAGGAGTGTAGGAAATTTGAACAATTTCAAGGAGTTATTTTAGAAGATATTAGCATTTTTAGACGTCTGACAAAAGTGATTTTCTCGCCACCTGAGAAGCACTTTATATCGTCAGATTCTACGACACGGCTGACACTGCCAGTGCAACAGGGAGACTTAAGATTGAATTGTGACACAACGCTACAGTATTATGGAGCAGTTTAATATGGCAGTTTGTTCTTCTATTACCATAACCGAGGAGAAGATGGAAGGCTAAAGGGCTTTAATGCGATTGGGACATACATCGTTGGAGTAAGATAGCAGCATGGAACTTCGCTAATTGCTATTCCATACAAGCGAACATGTGGTGAACAACCATCTACACCCATGTTTCGTGGCTCAACGCTGAATACTATCAAACAGCTATGGAAACGATTTCATACTCACTGTATATGAATATTTCGATGGAAATTACTACAAAAACTTCATGGCGATTTTCTACAAGAACTTCAGGGATTTTTCAAGAGAGGTCAGGGTAGTCCCGACTCACAAAGAAGAGTTTTGCCGGAAGGATGTCTTTCGTCTTCACGGAGCAGTGCAATTTCCGGAGGAGGAAGCAGTTCGATTCTCCGAGGGCGCTGTTTCCTGTTTCGAGGATGGAGCTCATCTTTAAGTTGGTGAAATGGATCCATCAGCAGTCTTCTTTGGGGAATTTTCCTCTGGAACTTCAATCGGCAGATAAGGTAGTCGTGAACGTTTATTGTATTGGAGTTTTTTAGCGATATCTGAGCAACCATTTTCCCATATTTTCTGTCCTCATGTATTTTGCCCTATATTCTTGTTTCAGATTCCTATTCTCAGTTCACCTTGATGAGTTATGCCTTTTTCGACGATTTATTAAGACATTGTTATGTCATGGACATAGTTAAATGATTTTGGATCAGTTGAGACTGACATTTAGATTTTTCAGTAATTTGCTTATTTTTGTAGTCACGATTTGACTATAAGTTATTGATTTTCATGGCAGATTTAACTTCAGACAGCGTGTCACTTTATTAAAGTAATTTCTACCCCAGTTTAATTACTTTGACCAATTTTCTGTCATCATCAAGAAGGAAGAACATTTAAATGATTTTAGAGCGTTAAAATCTCTTACGTTGTCGACGATCTTGGAAATACTAGTCGTTATTTGAAATTGATTGCAACACAGACATTTATCGTCAGTTATGAACGACCATTGCATCATAGACAATTTTGTGAAAGATGAACTTCGATTATGAATTATTGAATGCATTAAAGTCATGAACTTTTGTTAGGAGTTTTTTTTCTCAATTAGAGATTTGAATAATAATGTTTGCATTCCACAGTCTAATTGGATTCTATTCGACTATTTTGCAGTTTAGTCGCACTTTGTTTGATGATAGTATTTTTATACTACAATACTTTGAAGATGTTAATCTTAAATTTTGATAGACCAGAGAGGCGTATATAAGCGTATTCACTATTAAATTTGTTTGTGATTGGCAAATTTTTACTTCATTTCGATTCATGAATGAAATCCACGAAGGTTAAATGACAACGGTTTTGAAACTATTAATGATTATAAGAATTTTTGAAGTGGAACTATGAATGTATAATCGCTAGTGCAGCGGACGTGTTGAAAGTCGCTGATGTATAATGCCCTTGAGTAAATGAAGGAGGTTCCCACAGTAATTAATGATGTTGAAGAATTTGTTAGTGGAAGTTTTTGTAAATTCTGTGGAAGATTTTGATGTCGTATATATTAATATATGATGAATTTTGGGCCTATTTTAATGCAGTTTTGTGCATTTTTTTTTGTAAGCGAAGTATTTACCGCTGGAGTGTATTGTCTTAGTCCTTTGAAAATTAATCAAGTGAATTTACTGTTATAATTAACAAGAGTATTGAAAGAATTTGAGATAAGATTTTGAATGAAGATTACCGTCACAAATAATAATAATAATTATTAAACCTTTATTAAACCAGGTTGTGACATTAACATGTATAACTAACCTTCATTGGTCGATTATATTGACACGATTATGAAATTACCAACCGGATGAACATGTGGTTAAATGTATTTCTTAAATTAATAATTTGAATAATTTAAATGTTAATATTGTAAATAATAATGTAAATATCTTTGACAATAATGTGGAACGAAAGTAATGTTAGAGGCGTGTTTAAATTTTTGTAATTGTCTTCGACAATATTATAACAATTTCTAATTGTTATAAATAATTTATGAGTTTTTGTTATAAACATTTAAGAGTTTGTTATATACTCTAAACAATGCTTATTAAACATTTGGATGATAATTTAACAAGCTTAGGGATTGTCAGAATAATCCAGTGGTATGTGAGTAAAGCATTTGAAAGATTTGCGTAACAATATTTGTGTTGTCTTGCGGACATTTAAAGCTTTTGAGAGGGAGCTGGATTCTTACGCAACGTGGCATGACAAGTGAGCCCATTTGACAGGTGTGCGTCAGGTTGAAGTGTAGACCACAGCTGGCCAGACAACTGGTTATCAGCGGGCAAGGTCGTCTACATTGTGGCCTTGCGCCTATAAATACAAGTGTCATGTTTATTAAAAGAAACCAAATGCTCTGTATATGTGTCTCGTCCTGACTTCCTTATCCAGTCCAATTGTGTTATGAATATTACGTTACTTTGAGCTCGGGGGAGCTAACATGTTGTATGATAACTTTGCAAGTCCTATAGGAGGACATAGTCAGATTGACATGGGCTACTGATAGCCACATTTATTTAGTTGAGTTTGTTAAAATCATACCCTTTATTTGAAATAAAATTTTTGTACAGTTCAAAGTTCTTGACTTCGTTCTGGTTCATTTTTAAATGTCATGGTGGAGGTTATTGTCGGAGCATACTTTAGAGATCCAGTTGACAACCCAATCCCCGAGATCATTTTTAAGTGGTAAGTAAAGGTAAGTATAAACCCCCGTCTATTTTGGTGTGTTCCACAATAATTTCTTGTTAACTTCTGTACTCAAATCTCGGTAGTTTCTGTCAGTGCCATTTTCATTGGTGTAGCTGAGCCGGTGCGGTTGATTATTGGCAATCCGATTGAGGGGGCGGATATCTGACAGCCTACTATCCGGGTAAACGGGGACAGAAGGATTGGCGCAGTCAACGTATGGGGCTTGTTCAACATAAAAGGATCA
This sequence comes from Meconema thalassinum, assembly GCA_946902985.2. Classification (NCBI taxonomy): domain Eukaryota; kingdom Metazoa; phylum Arthropoda; class Insecta; order Orthoptera; family Tettigoniidae; genus Meconema; species Meconema thalassinum. Next base: position 557,258,319 of record OX336389.2, on the reverse strand, counting down.
CCAGGTTGAACGCCAGTAGGATTGGCAAACCTAAAACGTGTGGCTCGATAGACTCAAATAAGGAGGTTGATTCTTTGTTAGATGTCTTGGCCAATTGTAGTATTTAAGAGTGTGATTATATAGGAATTAAATGTTGTATTGTATTAGGAAAATTACACTCAGAAATGATCAGATCTTATACAACTTGAGAAAGGTTAAATAGGCTGGAAACTTAGAAAAATCGCATATGATCTGGAATCTTATTTTATTTGACCGGCTTATGACATTTTAGTCATATTAGAGATAAAATTAAATTATTTGGATTGTAAATGTAAATTATTTGTGTTAGGATATTTTAAAGTGGGCCAGGGAAATTTGAACATGTGCTTGAGTTTGTTTCAACATGAAGTGTCTTCGAAGGCTAATTATAAGGTAATTATAAGTTAGATTTAAGACAGAAAATTGATCAAATTTATATATGGTGAAAAGTGTTGCTCAGATGTTGTTATTTTGCTCTATTGATGTATGTCCCTACAGCAGTCTATTTTGAATAATATTGTAATGGCAGATGAAAGTCTGAGGATGATGTTAGAGGAGATGTCGGCTAATTTGACAGCAAGCCTGAATAGCAGTATGAAGGAGATGGAAGCTAGGAATACTAGTCGAATGGAGGAGAATATGAAAGTTCTCCAGACCAGTTCTGCTCACTTAGAGGATAATATGTCGCGTTTACAGATTAATACCCAAGGAATCGAGAATGCTGTAACTGACATGCGCTCAGACGTGTCCAATGTCCAAAAAGATTTATCCAATGTGCATAAAAATGTTTCAGAGGTTAAAATAGATGTGTCTAATGTGCATAAAAATGTTTCTGATGTTAAAACTGATGTTTCTAAAGTACAGAAAGATCTTACAATGTTGAATCTAGATGTGGCTAATGTCCGAGGTGATATTTCTTGTGCTAGGGCTGAAGTAGTTGTTGTTAAAAATGATGTTGCGACTGTCCAAGACAAGGTTGAGGAAGTCCAAAGAGAAATCCAAAATGTTAGAACTGATGTGTCCAATGTTCAGGTTGATATTAATAACATTCATTCGGATGTAAATGAGATGCAAAGTGATATAAATAAGATTCAAGTAGAAGTCAACACAGTTTTCGTAGATATTGCTAAAGTCCAAACTGATGTAAATAAAGTCAGGGAAGAAATAGAAAATTCGAAAACACTTTGTACGCGTAATATGAGTGCATTAACGACTAGGCTAGTTGATGAGTCAGTTAGAACGACAGCGTCTTTAGCAGGTTTAAAGTTTGATGTAGAGGTCATGAGAACCCAGGTATTAGACCATAATAGATTACTTAAAGAAGATATCGAAGTAGACATAGCAGAAATGTTAACGGTAAATGTAGCAGTATGGAAAGACGAGTGGAATAGGTCAAGTGGGGAACATGTAACCCAAATTCAGGAACGTATTGAAAGAAAACTTGCCAGTACTCAAATAGATATTAACAATGAAGTAGTACAGATTAGGAAAGATTTAAGCGTCAGGATGGATTCGCTATCCGAGAGACAAGTAGAAGATAGAACACAATTAGGTCAGGATGTGCAAGCATTAAAATCTGCATTAGAGGAACAGATTCATAAAGTTGTCTCTGATGTGAATGAAACGACGAGTAAACTGCAAAATTTGAAGCTAGGAGAAGCTAGTTTGATGGAGACCTACAAAGAAGAGTTAATCAAGAAAGTCTTAACGGAGATTACTGACAAGGATACAGAAGGCTTGGCTTGCGAAACCAATAGGAATTATGCCAGAAGATATAACCTAGATCCAGAAGAGAGAGACGTGACTCCTGAAGAACGTATATCCAGATTCAGGGAGGAAGATGACGAGAGGAATATGGAACCTGAGTGGAACTACCGAGATAGTGGGAAAAACTACCCGGATTCATATCCGAGAAACGTGACGGTTATCAGGAATTTTGAAGACAAACCGCAAAAATTCAGCAACACTGATAGTTTAACGCCTATAGAATATGTCAGGAACCTCAAAGATTATTTCATCGAAGCTCACATTCCCAGAGAGAGAGAGATGAAGATAGTGGAAAGATTTTTGATTGGAGGACCCCTCGAATGGTTTCGCGCATTTAGATACACATTCAGTAACTTTGACGAGTTTGCAGAGGCATTAATCAAACGATTTTGGTCCATAGAAGCGCAGAATTCGTTAAGAGCGGAGGTTTATTCAAGAAAATACTCAGGTACTCTTCCAACACGGTACGCTGATTTCTTTACGAGTCAATTCCGCTTGAGATTTTTGCAACCCCCATTGTCAACGGAGCAATTAATTGATGCGATTTCACGTATGCTGCCTGTGGAGGTGAGGAGACTAATCATTTCGTCAAACATCAGGGATTTGACCAGCATGGACGAATTACGGAGGAGGTTAGACTACACAAGTCCAATGCCTAACGTGGTACAGAAAGGTCAAAGGCATGACTTCAAAGAAATAAATACTGTATATATGGACCAAGTTCAGCAAACTGACAAGCCAGATGAAGAGAAAACTGACAATGTAGGTCCTCACAGGAATAATCAGTTTCGGAATAACAGATCGCAAGGTTACCGTCCGTATCAACAGAGAAGAGGCTGGAACTATAATCGAGGCAATTACAACAATGGAAGAGGCAGATACTACAACAATAATGGTTATAACAGAAATTATAATAGAAATAACCAGAACCAAAATAGAAATCAGGATCCTCAAGGTCAGGTTATGACACCCGATCAGTATCAGGAAAGAGAGAGGGAAAGCCAGCAATACCTGAAGGAGTTACGGGAAAAAGAAGCCGAAAATCAAAAGAAAAGGCAGGATGTTGTGATTGATCCTGGGCCTTCTACGAGCCAGCAGAATTTTGAGGTCGGTAACACACAAAAAAAACGCCGATTTCTCAACGACAGTGAGAACTTGTAAATACATTGCCACACCACACCTAATTGCAATTGATGAGATATATGAAGTTACTGATGAAGATTTGCTGGAAGAGAGGGGAATCGTCAGAGAGGAAAGACCATGTGCCTTACCTATTATTTCTGTACTGATAGATGGCCAACAGTACAAAGCCCTGATGGATACTGGTGCAATTATTTCCATCATTTCAGAGGAATGTTATCAAAGTCTGTTAAGAGGAGAGAACATGACAGTTCTACCTGTTTCTACCGTCAAAGTGAGAGGGATTTTCCAAGATAAGGCAGTGAAGTGCAAGATTCAAGTGTTATTGAACTTTGAGATCAATGGAAGGAATTATGAACAGATCTTCATTGTGGTGAGCAAGATCAATTTTGATATGGTGCTTGGAATCGATTTTATATCGAAGGTCGGAGCTATTATTGACATGAAGAACAGAAGTATTAGCTTTAATGATGGGTACATGATCACAGAAGAGATCGAAAAACAGGACGTGAAAAACAGTCTGGAAATAGAACTTAGGGAAGAAATTTTGAATACCATAATTAATGAAGTGGAGAATTCAGCAGAAATACCCAGTAGAAAAACTGAAGGATTTGAAGAAATTCAGGGGGAATTTGAGGATCTGATAAAGGAATTCCAAGATATTTTTGATGAAAAGCCTGGATTGATTAAGGATTATAAGTACAAGATAAGGCTGACAGATGAAACCCCTTACCAGAAGAGAATATACCCCATACCTGAGAAATACTATCAAGAAGTACGAGGGTTAATCAGAAAAATGGAGGTAGACGGGATTATTAAAAAACAGGCGTCGTCTTATATAAACCCCATCACAGTAGTGAAGAAAAGTAATGGTCAGATACGTCTTTGTCTCGATGCCAGGACCATCAACTTGAAGATTCTTCCAGAAAATGACCGACCACCCAAGATTAGAGATCTGCTTCGAAAATTCAAAGGGAGAGCATGTTTCAGCGTTCTTGACTTGACATCTTCATTTTATCAAGTTCAACTAGAAGATAGTATGCAGTACACTGGATTCTTATTTGACCAGACGTCATGGGTCTTTGTCAGAATGCCTTTTGGTATGGTTAACAGTGGACCAGCACTTATTCGAGCACTTGATAGTAAGCTCACTGATGAAGTGAAAAAAAATGTAATCTGCTACATTGACGATTTAATCGTATCTTCACCCAGCGCCGCAGAACATTTAGTGCACCTGAGAAAGTTGTTCGAGAATTTAAGGGAGGCCAATATCAAAGTCAATTTTGGAAAATGTCAATTCTTGAAGAAGGAGATAAATTACTTGGGGCATACAATTGATAAAGATGGATATCATCCAAACATGCAAAAAGTAGATGCGATCACGAGATTTCCAAAGCCAACTAAGGTGAAACAAGTCAGAGAATTTGTAGGCGCATGCCAATTTATTAGCAGCCACTGTCCGAGATACTCTGAAATTATGGCTCCTCTGTATGACTTACTCAAGAAGAATAATAGATGGAAATGGAGTACCGCAGCAGATGAGGCTTTTGAGAAAGCAAAAGAGATGCTCAGAAATAACGTGAAACTGGAGTACCCAGACTTTGAGAAGGTGTTTTATATTGAGTCTGATGCATCAAGAATAGGCATTAGTGCAGTCTTATACCAGAAAGACGAGGCAGGCAACAAGCACTACATTGCATTCACTAGTCGGAAGTTGAAGAAACACGAGGAAAACTACTTCACGACTGAACTTGAAGCGTTAGCTTTTGTGACAGCTTTGCAAGCGTGGAAGAAAATCCTGCTGGGACATAAGGTCATCATTATTACTGACCATAAAGCACTACAGTTTATGCTGCAAACTGACATGTCAAGTGATAGATTGACACGTTGGGCTTTGTTCACCCAACAGTTTAACGCCACTATCGTCCACCAGCCTGGGAAAGATAACTTACTGGCTGATGCTTTATCACGTAACCCTATTAAAAATGTGCAGATACACCATGTACAATTGGAGCAAGAAGATCAAGAAACCGTTAGGAGATTAGCCCGAATCGGTGTGTCACAGAAGAGACACGCTCCAATCAGGAAAATGTACAGGTTCCTCAAGGGTTACATGGACAATACTGACGTTGACTATGCAGCTACACAGAGAAATTCACGACACTTTGTCTTGAGTGGAGACATCGTATGCAAGTATGCTGACTCTGCGCATACAAAACTCCGAATAGTCGTGCCACCTAAACTTGTTGTCAATTTAGTGTGGGTAGCTCATCACGCAACTGGACATGCCGGTTTAGATAAAACTCTTGATACTCTTAAAGAGAGATTTATTTGGACTAACATGCGTTCCAGCATTGCTAAAGTCATTCGTTCATGTGACAAATGTCAAAGAGCAAAGTATGCTTCTGCTTTATTGAAAGGAAAACCGAAGGCTATGATTCCTTCTAAGCCAAATGAACTTATGGCGACGGACATATTTGGCCCCTGTCCGAAGGGATATCAGGGTAACCAGTACCTGTTGGTTACCGTGGATGTTTTCTCAAAATTTGTAACAATGAGTCCCATGCAGAAAGCTAACACGAGGAACGTTGTAAGAAGACTGGAAAATGCTGTATTTCCTAAAGCTGGTAAACCAGAATATCTACTGTCAGATCATGGAACGCAGTTTACATCCTTGGAATTTGCAGCGGATATGGAAAGGCTTGGCATTAAGCACTTATTTTCTAGCGTGCGTTACCCAGAATCGAATTCTTCAGAGAGATATATGGCTGAATTTCCGAAATTCTGTCGAATTTTCTGTCCAAATGATCATTCTGGTTGGGTGAGATTTGTACCCCTTATTGAGGAATGTCTGAATTCTACAGTGCAGGAGAGCACATGAGAAGTGCCAATGCGACTTCATCTAGGAAGAAACCCAGAAAGGCCGTGGGATAATCTTTTCAACCACGTTCCTAGAGATCCCGACCTAGGAAGGCAGCAGAGGATTGACAAGGCGAAGGAACAACTCCAGAAAGCAGCAGAGAAACGATTGAAAAGAGTAGCTGGAAAACGTTTTGGTGCACCCTTACAAGTTGGAAATCTTGTATTACTACGCAGACCTGTCAAGGCTGATATGAGCAAGAAAATCTATCCCAAATTTGGAATTGTGTTTATGGGTCCGTTTAGAATTACGAACGCTTATGGAAACAACTGCTATGAGCTTTACGATGATGAGAATAATGTCATTTACGGCAAGTTCAATGCTGGAAATTTGAAAAGATACTATCCTAGAGTAAGCCAGTAATGATAATTCAATTTCGTGATCAAGAGAGTTGAGATACTTGTAACACTGAGTTTAAAAACAATTTGCAACTGTTTTTAAAACGTGGTGAGGGGAGAATGCCCCCGTAAATTGAATTATAGTGAGACCACGGTGGCTATATTGGAAATTATAAAGAAAGTTATGGCTGTCATAGTTATGACATGGATAGTCATGACGTAAGCACGGATGACGCAGACGTTATACCAGCAGGCTGCTTGAGCTGAGATTCTCAATGACGTCAGCATTTGTTCGAGAAAGATTCGAGATTTACGACGCAGTCGCAGGAAACGTGGAATTGTGCTGAGAAAGAAATTATGCTATTGGAGGGGAGGCTCGAACCAATGAGCGATTGTTTGAAGGAAGACGGAGATTGCTGAAACTATGGTATTTTTAATGCTTTTTGGAATACAGAATTGTGGAAATCCATTTGCAGTAGAGGCATTGATCTGGAATTTTGGTGAAATTTATTTTCAGTTTTTGTATTTTGAAAATCCGTCAAGTATTGACGAAGTTGGAACTTCTAGCGATGACGCAGTAACACGCTATGGAAGGGATGGATACGCCCCTTATGAAGTTTATAAAAGGCCTTGCGCAGAAGAGAGCAGTCTCATAACTCATATCTGATATCTCAAAATCGTCAGATCTTCAGTCTCAGATCTTCAGTTCTTATAGTATCAGATCTTATATAGTCGTTTTTCTGATTTGGTGAGACGTCGAGTGAAATAAGTAGAAAGAGTCGTCATTATAACGCGTGGTGAAGCCACCGCATTAAGCGAGATTCGAGCAGACAAGCAGTGCAAGTTTACAGTGAGTGAAAACTAGGCGAAGTTAAAACGCACATTATAACGCGTCTACAAGATTAGCTATGAACAGTTAGCGGTTGCCTATAAGCTAATCCTATTGTGCAGTGCTACATTAAGGAGTGTAGGAAATTTGAACAATTTCAAGGAGTTATTTTAGAAGATATTAGCATTTTTAGACGTCTGACAAAAGTGATTTTCTCGCCACCTGAGAAGCACTTTATATCGTCAGATTCTACGACACGGCTGACACTGCCAGTGCAACAGGGAGACTTAAGATTGAATTGTGACACAACGCTACAGTATTATGGAGCAGTTTAATATGGCAGTTTGTTCTTCTATTACCATAACCGAGGAGAAGATGGAAGGCTAAAGGACTTTAATGCGATTGGGACATACATCGTTGGAGTAAGATAGCAGCATGGAACTTCGCTAATTGCTATTCCATACAAGCGAACATGTGGTGAACAACCATCTACACCCATGTTTCGTGGCTCAACGCTGAATACTATCAAACAGCTATGGAAACGATTTCATACTCACTGTATATGAATATTTCGATGGAAATTACTACAAAAACTTCATGGCGATTTTCTACAAGAACTTCAGGGATTTTTCAAGAGAGGTCAGGGTAGTCCCGACTCACAAAGAAGAGTTTTGCCGGAAGGATGTCTTTCGTCTTCGCGGAGCAGTGCAATTTCCGGAGGAGGAAGCAGTTCGATTCTCCGAGGGCGCTGTTTCCTGTTTCGAGGATGGAGCTCATCTTTAAGTTGGTGAAATGGATCCATCAGCAGTCTTCTTTGGGGAATTTTCCTCTGGAACTTCAATCGGCAGATAAGGTAGTCGTGAACGTTTATTGTATTGGAGTTTTTTAGCGATATCTGAGCAACCATTTTCCCATATTTTCTGTCCTCATGTATTTTGCCCTATATTCTTGTTTCAGATTCCTATTCTCAGTTCACCTTGATGAGTTATGCCTTTTTCGACGATTTATTAAGACATTGTTATGTCATGGACATAGTTAAATGATTTTGGATCAGTTGAGACTGACATTTAGATTTTTCAGTAATTTGCTTATTTTTGTAGTCACGATTTGACTATAAGTTATTGATTTTCATGGCAGATTTAACTTCAGACAGCGTGTCACTTTATTAAAGTAATTTCTACCCCAGTTTAATTACTTTGACCAATTTTCTGTCATCATCAAGAAGGAAGAACATTTAAATGATTTTAGCGCGTTAAAATCTCTTACGTTGTCGACGATCTTGGAAATACTAGTCGTTATTTGAAATTGATTGCAACACAGACATTTATCGTCAGTTATGAACGACCATTGCATCATAGACAATTTTGTGAAAGATGAACTTCGATTATGAATTATTGAATGCATTAAAGTCATGAACTTTTGTTAGGAGTTTTTTTCTCAATTAGAGATTTGAATAATAATGTTTGCATTCCACAGTCTAATTGGATTCTATTCGACTATTTTGCAGTTTAGTCGCACTTTGTTTGATGATAGTATTTTTATACTACAATACTTTGAAGATGTTAATCTTAAATTTTGATAGACCAGAGAGGCGTATATAAGCGTATTCACTATTAAATTTGTTTGTGATTGGCAAATTTTTACTTCATTTCGATTCATGAATGAAATCCACGAAGGTTAAATGACAACGGTTTTGAAACTATTAATGATTATAAGAATTTTTGAAGTGGAACTATGAATGTATAATCGCTAGTGCAGCGGACGTGTTGAAAGTCGCTGATGTATAATGCCCTTGAGTAAATGAAGGAGGTTCCCACAGTAATTAATGATGTTGAAGAATTTGTTAGTGGAGGTTTTTGTAAATTCTGTGGAAGATTTTGATGTCGTATATATTAATATATGATGAATTTTGGGCCTATTTTAATGCAGTTTTGTGCATTTTTTTTGTAAGCGAAGTATTTACCGCTGGAGTGTATTGTCTTAGTCCTTTGAAAATTAATCAAGTGAATTTACTGTTATAATTAACAAGAGTATTGAAAGAATTTGAGATAAGATTTTGAATGAAGATTACCGTCACAAATAATAATAATAATTATTAAACCTTTATTAAACCAGGTTGTGACATTAACATGTATAACTAACCTTCATTGGTCGATTATATTGACACGATTATGAAATTACCAACCGGATGAACATGTGGTTAAATGTATTTCTTAAATTAATAATTTGAATAATTTAAATGTTAATATTGTAAATAATAATGTAAATATCTTTGACAATAATGTGGAACGAAAGTAATGTTAGAGGCGTGTTTAAATTTTTGTAATTGTCTTCGACAATATTATAACAATTTCTAATTGTTATAAATAATTTATGAGTTTTTGTTATAAACATTTAAGAGTTTGTTATATACTCTAAACAATGCTTATTAAACATTTGGATGATAATTTAACAAGCTTAGGGATTGTCAGAATAATCCAGTGGTATGTGAGTAAAGCATTTGAAAGATTTGCGTAACAATATTTGTGTTGTCTTGCGGACATTTAAAGCTTTTGAGAGGGAGCTGGATTCTTACGCAACGTGGCATGACAAGTGAGCCCATTTGACAGGTGTGCGTCAGGTTGAAGTGTAGACCGCAGCTGGCCAGACAACTGGTTATCAGCGGGCAAGGTCGTCTACATTGTGGCCTTGCGCCTATAAATACAAGTGTCATGTTTATTAAAAGAAACCAAATGCTCTGTATATGTGTCTCGTCCTGACTTCCTTATCCAGTCCAATTGTGTTATGAATATTACGTTACTTTGATCTCGGGGGAGCTAACATGTTGTATGATAACTTTGCAAGTCCTATAGGAGGACATAGTCAGATTGACATGGGCTACTGATAGCCACATTTATTTAGTTGAGTTTGTTAAAATCATACCCTTTATTTGAAATAAAATTTTTGTACAGTTCAAAGTTCTTGCCTTCGTTCTGGTTCATTTTTAAATGTCTTGGTGGAGGTTATTGTGGGAGCATACTTTAGAGATCCAGTTGACAACCCAATCCCCGAGATCATTTTTAAGTGGTAAGTAAAGGTAAGTATAAACCCCCGTCTATTTTGGTGTGTTCCACAATAATTTCTTGTTAACTTCTGTACTCAAATCTCGGTAGTTTCTGTCAGTGCCATTTTCATTGGTGTAGCTGAGCCGGTGCGGTTGATTATTGGCAATCCGATTGAGGGGGCGGATATCTGACAGCCTACTATCCGGGTAAACGGGGACAGTACCTACTGTAAGGCCACGGCCGCCTCCTTCCTTCTTCCTAGCCTATACATCCCTATCTTCCATCCCTTCCCATCCCTCATGAGGCCCCTGTTCGCTTTGCAGGTGAGGCCGCCTGGGCGAAGTGCTGATCACATCTCCCAGGTTGTATCCATCCCGACCAGATGTTCCAAGCTCCAGGACACTGCCCATAGAGGCGGTAGTGGTGAGTTCCCTCGCTGAGTCCGTGGGAACGACCAACCTAGAGGGTAAATTGACTAAATAAAAATAAAATAAAATTATATTTGTCGAACGTAAGAATGAGGAATAGTTTACATCCCGAGGTTACTGAGTGTTATGACGCGACACGTGAGGAGGACTGAGTGAGTCTGATTGTCCCTTTAAATCCTAGGTGGTCAACATTTAGAACACTTGCTACCCTTGCTTTCGTTTTACAGATCATTATGTGGTCGTCCAAACTGGCTACGTACCATCGGATAAAAACGGTCCTTTTCAGGACAAATAAAAAAATCACTCGTTGGAACAGGTACATATGCGGCCATAGTATATCCACTGCACACGGCATCAAACGAAAAAAACATGTATCAGCCCGGTGATCGAACCTGCTACCCGGCAGCTTGCCTGACGCAACAGCAGCAAAGCATGACTTAACCACCTTAGCTACCAATAGCCATAGCGAATTGCTGGCACGTATTGAATCTATTCATAGCCCCCATAGACACCTGTCCAAACGTAAGTTGGTGTTATTCAGAGCTGTGATCGTTTAAAACATGCATCATAGTTGAGGTCATTGAAATAACACAACTGCTAACGATTTCTACTATATTCGCGAGCATGAACTCAACGGTAAAGTTGTATTAAGTCCATAAAGGAGCAGATACTAATGTTTTTAGGACGACTATAATATACGCGTTAGTATAATCAAAAATAATACGGGGCTGGTGAACCACGCTGTATAGCGTTATAAATATGTGTTCAGGTGTTACTATATAAGAAGGATGATTGAGTATTGTCGTGTGGAATTCTTGGTGCTTAAGAGCTAAGACGATTAAGTTACTGAATATGAGTTGAAGCAATATAGTTAAAGAGAGATGTAGCCCATATGAGAAAAATAATGGATGACAGAATGAAAATTCAGCACAATAGCCAGTGATAAATAGTTTTTCACACCCGAGTAATAATCAGAATGAATAAAAATATTGCAAAAATGAAAGAATGCATTAATTAAAGAAATAACAATTCGGAATTAGAAGTAACATTTTGTCACATAGGCTACATGCGAATTAAATATCCCATGAGCTTAACATTAATTGAACGATTATTTATATATTTTAATAAGGCATTTGAATAAAACTGTGGCTGGCTCCTTGACTCAGTGACAACCCTCTCGCCTGCTGTGCCCAAGATTGCAGGAACGAATCCTGGCGCAGCCATTTGGCATTCCAGGGTGCCCAAAGGCGATGGAGCCGTGGAAGGAGATTTACTGGCACGTTCAAGATCCCCTTCGGGGCAAAGATCCGACGCCTCGGCATCTCTAAAAGCCGCAATTGTTAAAATAACATACATCTTATATAAATTACGGTATATATAAATTTGGAGTCAATGGAGATTGGTAATCGGTGGTTACTGAATTTAAGATTTTACCTACATACTTTTGATGACTCTTTTGACGATCAGTTGACGAGAAAACCCCTGCTTTTAATGGATATCTAGAGATTGTTTCATGGATACCGGTGAATGACGTGATAAAATGATAGGTGATTGTACGTAATCATTTCAAAAGGTGTTGTCTAATAGGATTAAGGGTTAGCTAATTTAACAGTTGTTATATCGTGGGAGATACAAGATCAATAACACACATTTGTTAATATAAACAACGGTTTATTTAACACTAGTAGATACACAACGATACACAAGGTGGGCTAACTTGAGCGGAACTAGCGCGGAACTATCATCTACAGTCAGCGGGTGCATATATACTGTACATAGTATATGGAAGGTTCCAGATTGGAATGTTACAGATTAGAATGTTCTGGGCATAGTGACTAGAATGTTCATGCTATCTCAAGTAAATACACAACACTTTCTAGAATATTCATGTAAACTCAAGTAAATACACAACATTTCCTCCCTCTTTTAAATGGATGATTTAGGAAACTTAATCAGGAGAGAATCTCAACGGTGGTCGGCGCTGGCGAGTGGTCCTGCGGGGAATAAAAGGGGTTTGCGAAATAGGCGGTGCCCTGTCTACAGGTGTAGCTGGTGTGGCTGGTGGTGTTTGGGCTGTGGTCGGTGTCTCGGTGAAGCAAACTCGTCTCAGGCTCGGTTGCTCGATGGCTGGTTCTTGATCGTTGGTTGGCTCTCGATCGTTGGTTGATTCTTGATCGTTGTCCAAGTTGGTTTTGCCTTTGTTGGTGCCAGCAAACCATCTGATCTGATCAATGTGGCGCTTGAATCGTTTTCCCTGGTAGTCGATCTCGTAGTGAAGGTCACCAGTGTATTTCACAATTGTTCCAGGGAGCCACTTGTCCAGCTTGATATTGCCAGACAGGAAGTCGACTTTCTGTCCAGGTTTCAGAGTGCGGAATGTTGAGCTCATTTGAGCTCGTTGTTTTCCTGTAACCTTCGTGTGGACGTCATCAGGTCTGGTCAAGTTGAGTCTCGTATTGAGATCTCGTCCCTAGAAAAGCTGGGCTGGAGATTGGCCAGTGGTGGAGTGTGGAGCCTTGCGGAATTGATGGAGGAACTCGTTCAGGTTGGCGCGGAGCGTTCCCTTAGTTGTCTTCATCGCATATAGGGCGTCCTTCACCGTTTGAACATAACGTTCAGCTTGGCCATTGGTTGAGGGATGGTATGGCGCTGACAACTTGTGATATTTCACACCAATGTTTTTTAGGAATGTCTTGAACTCGTCTGAGACGAATTGTCGACCATTGTCCGAGACGACAGTGACTGGCACGCCATTGGCCGTGAACAGGTCATCCATGATGGAAATTATTGCGGCTGATGTTGTTGATGTTATTGGTTTGACCTCGAGCCACTTGCTGTATGCGTCGACAACAATCAGCAGCATGGTGTCAGCCACTGGGCCCGCGTAATCAATGTGGATCCATTCCCATGGTGCTTTCGGGTATTCCCAGTGGTGATCTCAGAACTTGGGTGGCGCATGCGCATGAGCTGCACACACGGCGCAAGCCTTGGCGAGAGACTCAATGTCGTTGTCGATTCCAGGCCAGAACACAAAGGAACGTGCCCTGCCTTTCATCTTGATTATCCCCAGGTGAGCCATGTGCAGGTCGTTGAGGATAGCGTCTCGCAGTGAAGGAGGGACAACAACTCGATACTCGAACATCAGACAGTTTGCGGAGAGAGTGTACTTCGCTTCTGGTGCCTTGTAATGCTGGCGGGTGAGGTCTTGCCCTGCTTCGATGATCTGGACAATTTTGCCCAGATATGGATCTTTCCTGGTCTCGCGTGCGATTGCTTCTGCCCTAACTGGTAGCTGTTGGGTCTGATGGACTGCAAAAAAGTCAAAATCATCAAAAATGTCCGTCTCTTCCTTCTGTGGAGAAAAGAAGTTTCTGATGATGTTAACTGTTGTTGGTAGGTGAGCTCTGGAGCAGTAGTCAGCGTTGGTATTGGCTTTGGATGTCTAGAAGATGACGTCGTAGTCGAGGTGTCCTAGGTAGTAGGCATAATTGGGTTTGCGACTGATGCACAGGACCGGTAAAGACTTCTCGGAGTGCAGGATCTGTGTGAGAAGCTTGTGATCGGTGATGAGAGTAAAGTGGCGAGCATACAGATAATTAAAAAAACTTCTGTACAGCACACACAATGGCCAGTGCTTCCTTATCGATCTGAGGGTACCTTTGTTCCGTTGCTGACATCGTTCGACTGGCGTAAGCGATTGAACGTTGTTGCCCGTTGCTGAGCCGGAGTGACAGTACTGTGCCCAGGCCGGTCTTGCTGGCGTCCGTGGTCAACAGGAGTGGTAACGCTGGGTCATACTGCATGAGTACCTTGGGCGAGGTTAGGGCGTTCTTGATGTCTTTGTATTCCCTGCCGCCTTCTGGTGTCCAGATGAGGGGGTCTTTGACCTGCATGTCCCAGAGTGGTCGGTCTCTGGTGGACAAATCAGGGATGAACGAACTGTAGTAGGTTGCTTTACCAAGGAAAAGTCGGAGTTCTTCGGGTGTAGTCGGTTTCGGTGCATCACGTACAGCTCGGATGTGTGCATCAGACTTGTGGATGCCTGACGCATCGATTTTGTGGCCAAGGGCTTCCAGGGATGTTTGAGCGAAAACGCATTTGGCTCGGTTGAGCTTGAGATTGTGTTGCCGAAACCGTTTCAGAGTGGTGCTGAGGGCCTGCATCAGATTTTCAAAGCTATCAGCAAAAACTATACTGTCATCGAAGAAACTTACGACGTTTGGGAGACCTTGCAGAACTGTGTCCATTCGCCGCTGCCAGATAGCGGGGATGTTAGCTGCTCCATATACTGCTCGTGTTGGGGGATCAGACCGTGAGTTGGCGTGTTACGCGTGAGAGCATGGCTGACCTCATCGTTGACCTCAAGATGTGTGTACGCGTCGGTGATATCCAGGTGGCAGAAGAGAGTGGTGCCGCGCATTCGGTTGAACAGATGTTCCACCTTGGGAATCGGAAGTTCATCGATGATGATCCGCGGGTTGAGAGTAGGCTTGTAGTTGCCTGTGATCCTCAGTTTGCCGTTCTTCTTGGCGACTACGTGCGTTGTCGATGCCCACTCAGAGTAGTCCACTCTTTTGTTGAAGCCAGATGCAATTTTCTTCCGATTTCCATGGCGTAGGCATCGCGGAGGGATACTGGTACGTCTCGAGCTCGGGCGAAAACAGGTGTGGCTCCAGCCTTCAGGTGCATCTTCGCTGGGGGACCTGAGACCTTCCCGGGGATGTCACTGAACACATCCTGGTAGCGAGATAGAGTGTTGTCGAGTTGCTTCTGTTGTTCCAAGGTCAGAGCCTGCTTGTCTGAGAGCTTGTGGATTGGGTCGGATTTTCTGAAGAGGTGACCAAAGTCGATCTCCCGTACAAACTCCGAAATCCACTCTCGGCCAAAGAGCGATTCGACTTCATCTTCAACCACGTAGAGATTCAGGTTCCTGGTTGTGGTTCCGATGGTGGTGCACACTGACGTTTTGCCAATACATTTGATCGGATAACCGGTGTAACTGGCGAAGTTACGATCATTTTTCTGCAACACAATACCTGATTTGATCGTACTTAGCTTAGATTTGCTCATGGTTGAGCAGGGAGCGCCGGTGTCGAGTTACATTTTGACGGTGGTTCCCTCTATGCCGACATCAACCAGTGGCTTAGGTGCTGCGTTGACCGAGCCGATGACCTCGATTTTGCTGAGGTACTCCACGACGTCGATGTTCTCTGCTGGAAGCTCTTCTTCGGTCACGTGGTTTGTTGTTTGACGTTTCCTCGGTTTTGATCGGCAAACTTTTCCGATGTGACCTTTCTTGCCACACTTCAGGCACTCGGCGTTAAGGAACCTGCACTGACTGCGAGGGTGAGCTTCACCGCACCCTGCACATGTGGATTGGTTGTCCTGGGATGCACTCTGGTTTGCCTGGTGTGGCCGTTGTTGCTGTCTGGTTAGGTTGAAAGACCCTTGACTTCGATGAGCTGACTTGCTGCGTGACGGCTGTTGGTTGCTGTTCTTCCCGTACAGAGGCTTCTCGTATCCAATCCGATTGGTTGATTCAGACTTAGCGGAAGCTCTTTTGACCTCGTCGGTGGTGATGCTAGTAGCTTCGAGTGCATGCGCGATTTCATATGCCGCGGTGAAGTTCTCTGTTTTGTTTTGCATTAATCTCGTCGCACATTTCTCGTGATTCCAACCCTGCGAGCATTTGTTCAATTAACATGCGATCAAGGAGCGTGCCATACACACAAAACGTTGCAGCCTGCCGCAGTCTTAAAGTGAAGCTAGCGATGGTTTATACTTTCTTCTTCGTTACACTCCGAAATTTGATGCTCTCAGCAAACTTGTTGCGTGTGGCGTCGAAGTGGCCTTTCAGCTTAGATTGAATCTCGTTGTATGACAGAGTTTCCGGATCATTAGGACTCACCAGGATCTTCAGGGCATCATTGAGTTCAGATCCCATGTAAACCCGTACAAAGTGTGCATGCTGATCCACGGGTACATTGCTGAGGTTGAGCGCCCAGGTAAAGCGGGTGAAATAGTCGGCTACAGTCGTCCCATCGGTAGCCCGATACGGTTGCATTGTGAACTTTGGCGTTAGAGGCTCTGATGACTTTGTTGACCCTATTGTCTGTCGGATAGCGTCGGCGATCATTGCCGAGAATTGTTGGAGTTGCTCAGAGGTTAGGTCCGGGATGGTGAAGATGAGTGCAGAACAGTATTTCTAACACGCACTTGCGATGAACTTAGTTCGGTGCACACACTTGCGTTGAGGTTAGAAAGTTCACTCGGTTTATTTTATCTCACTTTTGACACCACTGTTATATCGTGGGAGATACAAGATCTATATCACACACTTGTTAATTTAAAACAACGGTTTATTTAACACTAGTTGATACACAACGATACACAGGGTGGACTAACTTGAGCGGAACTAGCGCGGAACTATCATCTACATTCAGCGGGTGCATATATACTGTACATAGCATATGGAAGGTTCCAGATTGGAATGTTACAGATTAGAATGTTCCGGGCATAGTGACTATAATGTTCATGTTATCTCGAGTAAATACACAACACTTTCTAGAATGTTCATGTTAACTCAAGTAAATACACAACAACAGTAAATGTGGGGATGACACTTTCCGGTGTAATATGTTTTAATAAAAATGATAAAGTTTTACGTTCCTTTTAACTACTGTGGCTTTTAGAGACGCCGGGGTGCAGGAAATTTGCCCCGAAGGGGATCTTGAACGAGCCAGTAAATCTGCGGACACGGCTCCCTCACATTTGCGCACCCTCAAATGCCAGCTGACTGCACCAGGATTCGATCATGCAACCTTGGGCACAGCAAGCGGGAAGTAATATATTTTCGAATCAAGTCCATTTTGAACTCACAGTGAAGGGTGATTGGTTATAGTGACAGGAATTTTTGAGTGACGATTTGATTTCCACTTTGTTTTCCTTTGAATTAAAATTTCGTTTAGTCATCCTGTAGCTTTTAAATTCTGCACGCTAGGGCTCCTTTGAGGAATTTTAGGGCCCACAATCTTGATGGTTTCCTTGTCTGGAGTATTTCGTGCCTAATTAGATAATTAATTAATTAATGCGACATTCATATATAAGAATAGATTAGGTGAGTTTGGCAAAAGGTGGATGATTTTTTTGTAATGAAATTTTGAATTATTCATATGGTAGACTTTGTTTCTCTTTGATGTATACTTTGGGGCTGGTTCTTACTTAAAGCATTTCTAACCTGACACGACTCTAGTTCTAACAGTCTCTGCTACTGGAACTAGTTTCTGATATGTATTTTTTATTTTATGTGGCATAGTGGTGTGAGTTTTCTTAAGATGCTTTGCGTAACTGCCACGTAATCCCAAAGCAACGGGCACAATCCTTTTAGGTACGCTTCTCACAAAATATCAAGTAATTCGATGCGAAATTCATTTACTGTAACTGCGACCAAATGCACAGTATTGATTGGGATTTCTCAAATGCTAAAACCTGTTGGGTTAAAAGTCACATTTACATGCTGAGATCGTCGAGCAAGAAAATGATTTTCAACGTGCCATTAAATCAAATTGCATGGATCTGTTGCATTTAAGTAAACATTAAACATCCAGACTTCACTGGGTTGTGACGCCACAATGTTGGTTTCAGTTGGAAAGAGCTTTACGAATCATTACACGCAGCCTGCCCCGAGTTTCTTGGTACATAGAGATTGGCAAAAGCCAGTTAAATTAATTAAACGATACTTCAAATCAATTGACCGCATTTCACATAACGATGATCCAAAGAATGTGAGCGTAGCGTGACTTGATAACTAAAGTTGCTCAAAGTTTTAGGGAAATCACAATTACAAGATTATAATTTCCTTAAATTGGGAGAAACTAACGCTAAGCACAGAAAGTGTATATGAAAAGACATTAATATTAATGAAGAGATTAAACTGAAGAGTGAGAGTGTGATAAGTTAAAAGAACCGGAAACTTCAGCAGTTACAACTTTGAGGTAAGCTATAGGAACTTAGAAGAAATGCTAAATTGCAGACGAGAATGTCGCAGGTACGAAGATTTTATTAATCTGCTGTAGATGGAGCAATCAATAACAGTCCTCGAGAAAAAATGGCGGTAACCCAAATGTTTCCTGAGAATTCCGCAAGTTAGCACACTGGAAGTACGAGAAAGAATGCAACAAACTTAATATAGTTGTGTTACAGAAACGTCGTCAGAATTAGGTATACACACCATAATGACAAGAAATCCATCACATTAGTTCTTACTGAAACCTCGAAGAATTGGAGCCCACAAGTAATGCCTGGCATCACTAATTAACAACAATACACTGAAGACATTCATTCAGATGAAATTGGTCTTAAAATCATTGACAGTGATCAAGCCATTAAATATCTGGGGGTTAACTTTTCCGAAGGCTGAAAATTTTATACTAGTTATAAAACTGCTCAAAAAAATTCAAGCACCACTTTTTTCAAAGGCCACCAAATTATGAAAAGTTGACTGCACAAGCTCGAAATCTCAGTATGACGTTCGTCCTGACGCCTACCAATCATATGCTTAAGCACAACTCCCCAACTTCAGTAGCTTCGGGGTAGCGCCCCGAAAACCAGCCCATTTTCGAAAACCGCAAATTGAAGTTTGCGAAAAATGCTGTTGGACTTGTCGCAGGTTGCCAAAGCAGTCGAAAATGAATGAGCCTTGCTCTTAAAGGTTCCACAAACACGTTGAAATCGTTGCATTTGACGTTTGGGCATTTTCAACCCCATTCATCATCCCCTAAACATGGACTAATATTGGGGGCGTCTGAGAAGGTACCGGGTGTGTTTATCCACCTGAAAACCTGCACACCGTCCTCAGTTGCTGATTGCAGTAAGTTCTTAAGGCCTCTGGCAATGTTCACCCCCCCCCCCTAACACCCTCAACTGGCATGGGACCAAACCACCCCCTCTCGATTCACCCCTAAGGTAGGTTTTAATCGAGATGTTTATCAGTCCTGTGAATAGGGGGGTCTTCCCCTAACGTTTCAAAAAAGGAGTTGTACCTGTGCCACCACCCCTGCCCCTGCTACCCACATTTGGATGATTTTTTGAATCAGGCCCTTTGTAAGGGCTAAAACGAGGTCTTAATCACTGAAAGGGCTGTAAAGGTCCTTAGAAGTAGTGGTGACATGAAATCAACCCCTTCCGATCGTTGATTGACATTCCATCCCCCAAACTTGAAATTTTTGCACCCTCAACCCTCCCTGTCTGGACACGTAACGCGTCATGGTAGAGTTTTCCGAGTTGAATGAAAATGAAACTTATAGCCTGCAATCGAGGTCAAAACAGCAGGTTGGATGGAAATTCATCGGTAGGGTGGGAAACGGAACCAAAAATTTTCAAAAAAGTTAACAGCCTATAGTAAGTACGCCCATGCATAGGCAACCCTCATCACGTCCGTGCGTGCGGGTTTCTTATGATCAGCAATAGGTTGCAAAGGTTGGAAATGGGAGAAAAATGACGTGATGTGGGTTGCCTATGCAGGCGTGTACTTACTAGAGGCAGTTAACGTTTTTTAAAATTTTTGGTCCCGTTTCCCACCCTACCGATGAATTTCCATCCAACCTGCTGTTTTGGGCTCGATTGCAGGCCATAAGCTTCATTTCAATTCAACTCGGAAAACTCTGCCATAACGCGTTACGCGTCCAGACAGGGAGGGTTGAGGGTGCAAAAATTTCAAGTTTGGGTGATGGAATGTCAATCAACGATCGTAAGGTGTTGATTTCGTGTCACCACACTACTTCTAAGGACCTTTACAGCCCTTTCAGCGATTACGACCTCGTTTCAGCCCTTAAAAAGGGCCTCATTCGAAAAATCATACAAACGGGGGTAGCAGGGGAAGGGATGGTGACACAGGCACTGCTCCTTTTTTGAAACGTTAGGGGAAGACCCCCTTATTCACAGCACTGATAAACATCTCGATTAAAACCATCCTTAGGGGTGAATCGAGAGGGGGTGGTTTGGTCCCATGCCAGTTGAGGGTGTTGGGGGGGGGGGGTGAACATTGCCAGAGGCCTTAAGAACTTACTGCAATCAGCAACTGAGGTCGGTGTGCAGGTTTTAAGGTGGTTAAACACACCCGGTACCTTCTCAGACGTCCCCAATGGTAGTCCAAGTTTAGGGGATGATGAAGGGGGTTGAAAATACTCAAACGTCAAATATAACGATTTCAACGTGTTTGTGGAACCTATAAGAGCAAGACTGATTCATTATCGACTGCTTTGGCAACCTGCGACAAGTCCTACAACGTTTTTCGCAAACTTCAATTTGCGGTTTTCGAAAATGGGCTGGTTTTCGGGGCGCTACCCCGAAACTACTCAAGTTGGGGAGTTGTGCTGAAGCATATGCTTGGTAGGCGTCAGGACAAACGTCATACTGAGATTTCGAGCTTGTGCGGTCAACTTTTCATAATTTGGTGGCCTTTGTAAAAAAGTGGTGCATTAATTTTTTTGAGCAGCATATTATAAAATCTAATAGATCAACTTCTAATCTTATTGTCAATTCACTCACTCAAATTGGGATAGAAACTGGCAGTGTTCAACGCAGTTACGTTTGGCCAATGTTGGTGTATCCATTCCAAACCACATCCCTGAATCAGCTTGTCTTAAGAATCCAGGAAAATACTGATATACTAATTAGAAACACTGTTAAGGACAGACCTGAAGCTATGCTCAATACTGCAAGAAAATACGAAGGGTTGGGCCTATTTCGCAGCAGATTAACAACTGAAACCCGCTTTATAAACAAAAAATCCGCATGTAGTTGCCACAAGACCCCTCAACGATGAGATATCTGAATGTCCAAGAAAATGACAGCTACCAGATAAGCCGAAATATCTTGAAGTTCAAGTAGAAGAAGATAATGGTGTGGACTTCTCCCAAAAAGGAAAATGTATACATCAAGACTCTATACGTGGTAATTGGTGGACTTTCCACAAGAAAGTCTTAACATCTTCAGAGTGGAGAGACGCTATCAAGATGACATTGAATGTAGTAGCAGTACGAGTATTTCCAGGCAGATATCACGACACCCTTGCCCAAGTTCTGCGATATTACCACTGTGGATAACTTCTAAGGAAGTCAGGAAGATGATAACAAATGGTTCAAGGAATCTGGGTTTGAAGTGCACGAGGAACTTCAATGTCTTGCTTCAGGTGGTACGTATGTGATGTGTGGATATTGCAGTTGACATAAGAAAGGACTGTGGTGTAGTTCTTGATCCAACTGTTAGGTTTGAAGATGATGCTGAACAGTCCAGTAGAGTCTATTTTGGGAAGAAAGGCATTTACGAGCCAACAGATTCCTATTAATGAAACGTCCACATCAATGTAAATAGTGAGGTTACAGGGTTAAGCATAGGCGCAAGGGGCACCATTCCAAAATTATTATTGGAGGTATTTAAATTGTATAAAGTCAATCATCATTTCATGTCTTGAGAAAGTTACGTCATTGACTGTTTCAATGACCATAATGAGGAATCACTTTACCACTATATCTGAACATGACTAGGAGTTCATATATTTTATTTACAATATGAAATTTACCTGAATGTTTTAAATACGTGGTGTGATATGAAATCTTGTCTCTTGGAAACTTGTGATGATAGGACGTTGAATATAGATACCAACCTCCTACTATGATTGAATGATAAATACGAATTATTGTAGGCTTCTAGCACAAGAACTGAAAAACAATCACATTAATGCTTCAAAACTACAAGATTGAGATAGAAGACTGGAAAGGGCACCTACTAGCAGATTACTGAATATATAACTTTGCCATGATCACTACTTGTCATTGTTCCAGTATTTGGCCGGATCTGATGCAGTATGACCTCTTAGAGCGGGTTCAACCAGGATATTTGCCCAGGCTAGCACACACTTCCCTTTCCACATTCGTAGCAAGTTGGTCTGCGATTTGCCTCAGCGGAGAAACGGAACAGCCTGGAGGAAAGAGTTCGGTCGAGGTCACATGAAAAAGGATGCCGAGCTGGATCTGTCAACGTCTAGAAAATCGCTTCTACCTTGCATGCGAGCAGCGCATTACATCTATTTTTACATGGTATTTAAATTTTGCCCTAATTTAGCCATGCAGCCAGGCTTTAGTTTGTACATTTAACGATTCTTCTTTGTTTTACTATTTTAATCTAAATTGATAAAATATGTCTTGATATTTTAATACTTTGTCGACGAAAGTTATATTCAAATAAACTAAGAGCGAAGGACAACACAAATATCCATGCCTGCGGAGACGTCGTCTGTCGTTCAGACTACGTCCGCGTGCAGAGTCTTAGAGCAGATGCTTGTTGCTGCAGTCAGTGGATACGTTATTTGGAAGCGGTTACACTGTATTGTAGTTAACATTCCTTACTAAAAAAATCGTACCAGCTGTTATTCTTGTTCATAGAGCATCGCGGATGAAGTGAGACGAGTGTCGATGTGGCAATAGTTATTATGATAAGATGCCTTTCTTTACGCCAACGTCATGCGACGGTTGATGGGAGATAAAATAAATTAAAGTTCATGAAACAGGGTGAGGATTTGAAAAGAAGCGTCCGAAGCCTATTGCAAGGTACATTTCCGGCAGGGACGGTGCGTCATTAAGGGCTGAATGGGCCCTGCCCACCCAAGGCCGTTAGGCAGCATTGCAAAGAATTTGTTTAATTAATATCTTTTAAAATTACTTTATATTACAGATACTCAAAATAAGTGTTTTACCCTTCTAGAATCTCTAAAGAGAATTCATTATAAATAACTCATCCCTAGCTTAAGATCCTGACAGTCTCGTACGGTGTATCGTCATAGCGAGGACCGCTCCACAGTAAGTCCCATGTAAAGTATATGGCTTCATGGGCCGGGTGAGGAAATAGTGGGCATACCGGGCATAGCACTGTCTGGCACGCCAATTATTCAGTGCTATGAAGAGAATTTTCTCTCTTTTCGAGGGCCAGCAGATTTGGCCCATAGCGTTGCTTTGAAGCTTCCTGCTTTTGTCTCTGTCAAACAGGATTACGGGAGAAGGGTTTACCCCACCCCACGCTCTTAAACAGGTATTCAGCTATTGTTCGCAGATTGCTGACATAAGACAAACATATAATTATACATTTTCAGTTGTCTGATATTCCAAGTACAGTACAAATGTGTTAGTGAGTTCCGTCGATGAAGCTGTAATTTCTACTGTATAAATGTTTTTTTTTAAATTTGTGGCATGGTACGTAGTTATTTAATATTTCGATTGTATGCCGAAATAGGAAAATGAAAGTGGAATTTTTAAACAAATCCATTTTCTTCTATAGCTCTGAACACAAAGTTAGAACCTCATCAACCAAGCTGATGGATAAATTTGCTTCATCCAAGCACAGGAGAGAATACATGTATTAATAAAGAGCCATGTGGGTACAGTTTTTAATGCATCAACTATTTGTTAAAACTTTTTACAAATGTTGTGTTGTGTGGAATTATGATAATGGCAATATCGGCAACAATAAATGCCAAATATAAAACAATATTTAATATGTAACAACAACTGACTCACCCTAAAATTTTAATCAGAAGCCGCCCCTGGTTTCCGGCATATCCTTGAAGTTGAAAATGCGGAAACCACGGAAAATCATTTCAGGGACGCCCAACTTTCGGGTTTGAAGCCATTCGTCTTCTGAGTCCTAAGAGCCACGCGTCTTAACACTCGTAACATCCCTGGGTGGTTCACATTTCTAATCAAGTAATGCTTGGAAATTCGCCACTGCTTGGCATATGCCTACTTCTGCCCCAGTGGATGGGTAGCTAGGTTCATAACAAACACTGACTGAGACCAGAGAAAATTTGCCATACAAAGTTGCAGTTATCTCCTATGCCTGATAAAATAATTTGATTCATTTCCTTATTAATGGAAAACCCAACTTGGATTTGTATCCTCAGGATTATCTGATTGCAAACAGTGGGTGTGAAAATGTATGATACAATATACTGAGTTTATGAATCTTCATCATCTACAAAGTGTGAGTACGTATTTATAAGAAATATTCACAAGCCGAAATTCTCTTACGGCATAAGCAAAATCGGTGGTCATTTTGAAGGCGCTCAGTGTTGTTTGATCCACAGGCATTTAAGCGAATGTGTTTCCCATTGAACGAGTCCTCGAAGCGGGAGTTGATAGCCAATTCCTGTGCACTTGCCCCGTTACTTATTCAGACAGACGAGAATCACGATCCATTCCATTTGGTTCACAGATCACATTCAAGCGGACTACTGAATATTTACACAATTTCAACAGCTTGATAACTACGGGTAAGAATACCTTTAAAATGCTTCCATTTACGGAATACGCTGTAGGAATCTTTTATTTCAGATCGAACACGCTCTTAGAAACATGTGTTATGCCACAACATCAACAATGGCTATTGAAGAACGCTAAAAGTTTACAATAGTTCTTCACTTCCAAGTGATTACAGATGGAAATCTGGCTTATACTAGGCGTTGTAAAAGGACTGTTCACTTTCAAGGAACAATGCTAAGATATCCTTTGTTAGTCTCCAATTATGTATTACTTCGTATTTTTCACGGGTTCTTATATTCTTTCAATAATATGTCTGAATTTCGTTTCTTATAAATAGCTTTCTAGTTAACTGAAGGGTGACGCGACTGAGGCCGAGTCTGTTGGCCCTCGGGGCGCAGCCTCTCTCAGCCACGAAATATTGCTCCTGTCGTACGGTCATTGTCTATAAATATCCTTTAATGGAATATCGAAGGACCAATTTAAGACTGTTTTACCGACTGTATTTTATTGTCATTAAGGACTCGATTGATGACCGTCTTCAAATACGTGGAAGCGGTGTGAACGGGTGCGTATAGTCATTTGTTGGGTAGTGGCTCGGCCAAGTTTGATTGGCAATAGTCAGATTTATGCGCGCAAGGAAAGTAAATACATTTCCGTTGAAGTTTGAAGAAATTTAAGATTTTTGCTGAACTATTGAGACTATTTGGATGATTTTCGTACAAACCGCAACTTCTTTTTCAATCTGGTTTAACACTTTGAGTTTTGTGAAATATACACCTTAGCGTATTATATTCGACTAGCATATGACAAATATCTACCTGCTAGTTATTTTCTTCATTTTAATTTCTTTTAAATGTTTGAACCACTTTTGAAGTTTAATTTACATTCACATTCTCACTCCAAACATTTTTCTATATTACGTCATGGCAGTCATTATCGAAAATTTCTCTGAATCCACAAATTGAGATTTCTTTACTTGGTAACACAGTGAGTTAGACGATCTTACTCGTCAAAGACCTACATACTTTTGCCCATGGCCAAATATTGGGTTTGGCAAACACAGACAAAAATAGTCAAAAGTTTGGGCCTGAGACATTGATCGTAACAGAGAAAGCTGACCGAATTGGAAACTGCGTTCGTTTAAAATGAAAGGATTGCATGTGTCAGAGGGAATAACAGTTTCACTTTTAAGGGAATCTATAAGAGTTGTCACTATTATATTACGCTGTAACTCTTTCACTGTAAGTCTAGTCCAATTTATTACAGACGTCTTTCGAGGGTAGTAATTTTTTAGTGACATTCTTCAATCTCAGCTTGTGAGGAGGCATCTTGGTTCGTGTTAGACTGTAAAGAAATTCTTCAGGATAAGCAATCTGATCTTCTACATGCTCTCTCACAATACTGTCTATACCTTCGCAAACTTCTTCATCACCAGGTAAACGTTTATGAACGCGATTGTTTACTTCAAGTGACTCTTCATTAACTTAGAAAAAATCGCCTTTCCTTTGAGCTGTTGAGGGGTGACATACAGTAAGTAAAATACACATCACTTTACAGTTGTTCGATTGGGTCTTGTATTGCTGGATATCATTTTGAAGGTATCGTTATCATCGTCCCAGTCTTGCTTTCTCTTAATTCTGATAGCCACGTTGAATATTCTTTCTCGGGATGCAGAGCGCGCATATTCAGGATGAGTGTCGATTTATGGAATTGGCTCTAAAGGTGATGCCACTTCAAACAACTTCCACGGTCAGAGAACGTGAACCTCTCATTGTTACGGATAAGACTTGACGTTAACGCGGTACCTCGTGCCTCGCTGGTATCAGGAGCGTGGGATCGAACCCCATCTTGGCCGTCCTAAAAATGGTTTACAGTGGTCTCCTTATTTCACCACCAGGAAAAGGCCGGACGGATCCTTCCAACACTTCCTTCCCAGATCTTTCTCTCAGTAGACCCAAGATAGCGGTCGCCTGGGCAATCGGCCTACCAACATCCCCAGTTGTATCTGCTGAGAAAGTGTGTCCAACTCCAAGACACTGTCCTTGTGGCGGTAGAGGAAAGACCCCTCGTAGAGTCTTTGGGTAAAGCCGAGCTTGGAGGATAAGCTATTTAAAACAAGGAGTTCCGTAAAGAAATACATAGCCTATCTTATGTATATCCCATTGGTCTTTTCCATGAAAATTGTCCTGCCTATTGCAAGGATTTTCCGTTCGATATACTAAATAGCTTTTGGTTCACGACACGTGTCTTCACCAACACCATTACAATGAGAAGTTATGTACTAGAATATATAGCTTTCAATATCGTTGATTAAGACTCCTTCCATGAGATGGCATCCATCTGCATTAAACAACGGGAATACATTTTTTGAAAAGTCAAATACACGGATTCTATGATTTACGAAAAGCAAGCTACAGAATTTATAGGATACGAGAAATTTAAAATAAGGTTCTGAAATTTCGAACTAATGCGTCTTGAATTTTTGAACACAATTGAATATCATTTGATGTTTGTATACTTAAGTTCTGAATAAAGATTCACTGTGCCGAGTTTCATTGCACTCGAGTGATTAGATCGCCAGAAAAGTTATTAGCAATATTTGAAAATCACTTTGCCACCATTCTGTTTTGTGCTTTTCAGGATTAGGAAAAGTCATATATTTGTCCTTGCAAAATTTCAGTTTGATTGCTTAAATATTTTCGGAAATATTGAGAGCCGATTAAATATATCGTATGGACGCCATGTTTGATTGTTTGATATAATTACATGCTATATAATTAAGGGCCAACAGATGAATATTATAATCGTGCTCCATTGTACCAACCTACATTTGTATCGCTTGTTTAGGACACGAGAAATATAAACGTGATAAAAAATGCACAGCCACCATTTTGAAGTTATAATTTAAATTGAATTTGAATTAACACCAACATATTAAGCGTTTTATGAAGATTAACTGTGCTAAGTGTCACTGCTCTCGGATAAATAGGTCACGAGAAACATCTATTATGGTGTTTGAAGCCATTTTTCAGTGTTGCCTTAGTTAACAAACGTTTGATGCTTTTCAGTCGGTCAGACCGACTGAGAAACATCTATATAAATATTTAAATTTCGCATCGCCGCCATATTGTATTTGTATTCATCAGGTTCTTGAAAAGCCAATAGGTGAACTTATGTTAATAACTTCTATCAACATACAAAATTTCAGTTTGATTGCTATAAAGATTCGGAGATATTGAGAACCGTCGTGATAATTCGTATGATCGCCATGTTAGATTGTTCTATATGTAGGTCATAGAGTTATGTACCATTAAATGAAGGATATTGCATATGTATATAGTTAAAACGTTCACTTCAATCTTATGATTAGGAAACAAAAAAATAAAATTAAAAAAATAAAATTTCGCAGTGCCGCCAGCTTGTTATGAAAAAACTTGAATTGAATCAGATGCCAGTGATTGTATATACATTTATCGTACCAAGTTTCACAGCGCTCGGTTGATTAAATATCGATAAAAGCCATTTAAATATTTTAACTTCACTTGGCTGCTATGTTGGTTTTGTGTTTGACATAGATGAACTTAACATTGTATTCTCTATGACCGTACAAAATTTCAGGGTGATATCGGTAAGAGTTTTGGAGATAAAGGATGCCGGTTAAATATTTCGCACAGCCGCCATGTTGGATTGGTGAAACGCATTTAAATATGAAGGGTATGGTCAGGGTCGGACAAAATAGTAATGTGTTCTTAACGAGTTGCATTAAATTCGCTCCAGCCGTTTATATTTTAGGAGGGATACACACGCACGCGGACAAAAGTGTTCTCATAAGCCGATTTTTTCATAAATGAGAATAGGCTAAAAATGACTGACGGAAATCCCCACCTAATAGGCTTAATTTATCACCGAATGGTTCGGTACATTTGGAAGTAAATATATTTCCGATGAATTTTGAAGACATGTAAGATTCTTCCTGTTCTATTGCGACAATTTGGAATATTTACGCACAATCTCTACCTTATAACTCCCTCTCGTTTAAGAGATTGAGTTTTGTGAAACGTAACCCTTAGCGTTTTACAGTAAGGGGAAATTTTATATTAGGCTACAGATTATCTCAGAAACTACCTACAGTAGTTCCGAGGAAGCCATGTTACATTCCTACAACAATGTTAACTTTTGTTAAGTATTTGAAAATTTCCAGCAGTGCGACCTCAATAGCACACTTATAAAGAGAAAGTAGAGAATACTACCTATTAAAGCTATTTTGGAAATTAGCATATGTGATGAATTTAAACCACAAAGTTCCATTGCAACACCGGATTTAGCCCAGAGTTGCATGGAGCCATGTTTGAATATGAAATTATAAAACACCAGAAATGTAGCGAATAGATGCAGCTGCCACAAAAGGTACCACGGAGTAATATAAAAAGTAGATTTCACATCTGCTGAAGGTTGTATTAGGAGTTATTTGGAGGCCTGTGATTGGTGTAAACCACTATTGAAGACACCATGGAATTAAGAACTCATGAAGGAACGGAATTTCGTTTCTTACTGTCCAAATGTCATAAATTAACACATGTTTGTCAGCCATCAACATACTCGCCAGTTACCCAATTCTCTTGAATCGTTCGTCTGAGAGCGGATGATAATAGATTCTGCTGAATTCTCGGTACCAAAAGGATTGATAAGTCAATTATCAATGTCCCCGATATTTGAAAGATTCTAGTATGCTCATAGTTAACACCCGTGGTGTTGGGGTGGGAAGCCTGCCTCTCATGCGGAGGCTATGGGTTCAATTTCTGGCTCCGTCCGGGATTTCTAAAACTGACGTGCAGGCTAAAACAGGGTTCTTTCAGCGTCGTAAGGACAATTGAGTTGCTGTCTGACAGTGAGGTAACGCCCCGGTCAGGACAACCAAGATTAACGGTGAGGGGGACCCGACGTGCTTACCACGCCTCGCCCCGCATTATGCTGACCAAATGGCTGGGCAGCAGTCGCTTGGTTTGCCAAGGTCCTTCGTGGGCTCTGGTACCATGGGGTTTGTTTTTATTTTTCATAGTTAACTTGTCATGTAACTCAGTGCAAAATATCACTATTTCTATCAAACCAGAGTGAGCCATTTGTTGACCGTGTGCTCAAAATCAATTGATTTTTATGGAAAAGTGTTTGCGTAAGTACGATAGCATGGTAAAGCGAGCATATTGCGACACAAACCATCAAGTACAAAGAATTTCCAATCAGGATATATATTATCCAAGGGAAGCGTTTTCATCTCGCTCCCACAAATAGCTCGTTAATTGCCACCCTCCCCTCGTATCAATCAAGGCTTGGTGGCTATACAAAATTAATGGAGGTCCACTTAGTTGCAGCGCAGCACTAGTACAGTAATTTTAGGGACTAGCGCATCAAAGTCCAACAAACACGATCTACAAGATGAAAAATACAGGAATTCCAGGCAAAATTTTAACTTGTAAAATTGAATGAAAATTACAGAGTGGAATATGAAAGCATTGGTATACGGGGTGGGTGTGGCATAACTATGCAGCCGGGAACATATGATTCTCCAGGAAAGAAAGTGCCGAATGTTAGGAAAAACCTCTGGTAAAAATGTGCCCAGTTTAGCGGGAAATTTGTGTTTTCTTCACAGTATTTAAACACGTCTAGCAAGCTAATCGTTTAATCTATAGACCAGCAGCGTCCAAAGAACTTCGTACTGTGCAAAGTCGCACAGCTGCCACACCTGTGAATGTACAGTGCAGAGTTGTGGTAGGCGTGATGCCTGGTTGGTAGACAACGGTGCGCGCGCATTATGGGAGGGACGTATCCTGCAATGCTACTCGTTGTGAAAGCGCTAGGTTTGAAAATTGCGTATGTGTTCTCAAAGACGTGAAAGAGCAAATTGCAAACAGATTTCAAGAACTTTCAGCTTTGTTTCCAGGGTTTGATTCTTTTGCACGGCCATTCTCTATCTCAGTGAATAGTGCACCAACTAACTTACAATAGGATTGATTTACAGTGCAATGCGCGGTTATGGGACAAGTTCTTTGCTGCAAGAAATTTGACCGAATTCTACGAAAACTTTCCCCATAATGAATTTCCTCGCCTTCACCACAAGGCCACCAAACTTATGAGTATGATTGGTTGTACCTATGTATGTGAAAGATCGTTTTCGATATTAAAACGTAAACAAATTGAGGTTCCGAGCAGGCATTTCAGATGAGAATTAGAGAAGTTGTTTACGCTTGTCTGTATCACGTTCATTTGCGCCTAATTGTAACAACGTTGTTAAAGCACACAAACAAGACGTATTGTAAATGAGAACTGCAATTAAAATTATGAGTATCAGCCAACATCTACCGTACGGCACTAGTTTTTATTGGTGTATGAAATTAGTTGTACGTTTGCCACTGTAGAAACATAATGTATTTTGTCTTTCAGTCAAGCAGTTATTGTGTGATATTTGGCACGACGGAAATATGTGCACTTTTTCCGTTTTGCATAGGAAGGGAGACCTGTAGCCTACATGAATGACTATACATTTTGTGCGTGAAACAGTCCAGAGTTAACGTGAGCATACTTTTGAAAGGAAACGTTTTGCGGCTCTTTCCTAGCCCCTTCCTTCATATGGCAAGCAATTTGATTAATGGAAAATAATATTTCATTAACAATACGTTCGGTGTTCTTGCTACGTTGCCTGCAAAATACATTCGTCGCCTGCTAATTGACCTCTACACGCTTCTTGAACGATGACACTCCCCTACCGCGCGAAGTGGAGAGGAAGTAAGGACGCTCGGTAAGGGAGGAGATGCACACCTGTTATTCTGAGACACACACCGTCTGCACCGTGCGGGTCGACCTTGGACGGTGCTGCTATATACATACTTTGTGTTAGCACCAGGTTGTGCAGCATGACAAAACGAAGAATTGTGGGCCAGGGTGGATCTGCGTAAGGTGAGTGGTTCTCCCAAAAAGCCATGTATCTGCAATCACTTTGTGAGAGACCGTTGAAATAATTGCAGTAACTTGGTGTAACACTCACCGTACACACATTATGCAGTCAATGCGCATGCAACCAATAGTTGGATGAGGGGGGGGGGGGCTTTCATAATAGCCCTTGCATTGGTGAGTGCCTAATCAGAGCATTTACCGTGGTATTTACTGGGTACCGTTTCGCTGGCTCTAAAATGGGCGGCATTTGTCCTCGGGATCATGATCCTCTGGGCTCAATTGCAGAGTTGGTTTTAATTAACTATGAAGAAACATTCTACACCAGAGTTACAAATTCAAATCCCAATCAATATACTAATGTTGCCTCAGACAAAAAGTGTAGGAACGAGCAGAGAGCCGAGGATTATCTATCACTATCACATTATGTGAAGAGCCCCCCGGGGAACTGCAGCAAGTCCTGGCGCTAACAGCGACTGTCCCGAGTGTGGCTTCCCCCAGGTTGCCCAGTCAAATGCCGGGGTAGTACCATATTTCAAATCACTAAAAAGCTACAGCTACACTCACTACTAAACTTTCAACGGATACGAAGGTTAACATACAATTTAAACACCCAACAAGATACGAGGCTGATGACCAAGATGCTCTAAACCCCTAATGAATAAACAACAACATTTTGCTCTGACTTCCCTCTCTTCAATATCCAGTCGTCATATTCCAAGTATATGAAATAAAATAAAATATGTGACTTTCTTATTGCTGGTAGTGTTATTGATTTATTTAGGGGCTCTGCGACAACGTGGTCATGTGGACTCTTATGTTTGAACAAATGTGGAATTTTTCTGATAACCTGTATCATTGTGATTGCTGTAGTAGAGTGTGTATTTGTAAATGAATTTGGGATTTGGGTAGGAGATGGCCAGGGTTTTAATCTAAGTACCATCACTGCATTATCATAGAGCAGAGGTGGGTAACCGCAGAAAGCAACTTTAGGGTAGCTGAGGTAACAATTATTGTCAGTTGCAACTCTTCAGTTGGTCAACACGAATTTGTCCAATGACTGGGTGAGGTACAATGTACGAGTATATAATACTGTATATGAATAACAAGTAAATAACACTCCTGGGAAAAATACATATATGAGTTACTAGCAAACCGACCCGGCTTCGCCCGGGAACAGTTATGAATGCATTACGTGATAAGCGTTTTTTTTTCAATGTCAATGAACAACGACCAATATCCGCTTTACGTCTCGGCATGATGGATTAAAATCACTGACTGGACTATTAATTATATTACCATGGAGATGCATGTGCAACAAATTCTTGTCAGACGTAATTTAAGAATGGTGAGGTGCATGAAACGTAAATCCCCCTTCCGTCCAATCTCAACTTGACTGTGAATTTTTCGGAACGAAAAGTTCACAGGCGAAATGACGAAAAGCCGAGTTGCACTTCCAGGGAAACTCCAAACACAACCACTCTTCTCTAAAGATTTTAACTCAACACGACTCGACAGTTTGCTGCTGGCTGTATCTGGGGCAATAAGCTCGTCCACTAGCTAGGCTGTAACAGAGATGATAGACTCGCCCTTAGCTAGCTCGTAAACTGTCGCCTCAGTAACTGAATGGAGATTGTTGGAAGAAATGAAAACGTAAAAACACTTATAGTAGGCAATTTTTTGTAGCACTTTTCATGCAGAACAATTCTTTCACTCATAGTAGGCCTATATAGATATTTTTGACGGTTTGTCCAGCGTAAGTTTAAAAAGCGCACGGACGCCAGTTTTGTTTTTTCAACCTTTTCACTGAAATCGTTACTGCTCGGCTTCCGTTGATCATAAATAAATTATTTCCTACAGAAATCATCCTCGAGATATCCTTTACATAATGGTGAAATTCGCATCAAAATCCATCCAGTGGTTCTCTAGTTTACCCGTAACATCCAAGAATCGGGGCCTTTGTTTTATACTAAATAGAGATAATCCCCCTTCCGTCGAATCTTATATTAACTGTGAATTTTTAGGAACGAAAAGTTCACAGGCGAAATGAGAGTTGCACTTCCAGGGAATAGAGAGGTGAATGAAACTCAAATCCCCCTTCCGTCCAATCTTAAGTTGACTGTGTTTCACAGGCGAAATGAAGAAAACCCGAGTTTCACTTCCAGGGAAGCTCCAAACACAACCACCCTTCTCAAAAGTCTTAACTCAACACGACTCAACGGTTTGCTGCTGGCTGTATCTGGGGCAATAGGTTCGCCCGCTGGCTAGGCTGTAACAGGCATGATATACTCGCCCCTAGCTAGCTCGCAAACTGTCGCTTCAGTAGTTGAATGGACATGGTGGGAAGAAATTAAAACGTAAAAACACTTACAGTGTGCGATGTATTGAAGATTGAAATATGCTCTCGAGGACTTTTTTGTAGAACTTTTCATGCTGAACAATTCTTATACTCATAGTATTTAGATATTTTTAACCGTTTGCCCAGCGTAAGCTTACAAAGCGCTCGGACGCCAGTATTTTTTTGACTTTTCCACTGAAATCGTTACTGCTCGGCTTCCTTTGATCATAAATAAATAATTTTCTACATAAATCATCCTCGATATATCCTTTACAGAACGGTGAAAACCGCATCAATGTCCATCCAGTGGTTTTCGAGTTTACCCGTAACATCCAAGAATCGGGGACTTTGTTTTATACTAAGTAGAGATGATCACCATTAAAATGAAGCAATATTAGGATCATAACTAATACAAGTAAATTTTTCCAGAAGTGTATTTACTTGTTATCCATATACTGTATTATATACATTGTACTCCGTCCAGTCATTGGACAAATTCATGTTGGGCGACTGAAGAGTTGCAACTGACAGTTTGTAAAGGCAACACTGAAGAAGTGGCTTCAAAACTTTCCATGAGGAAAGAATCGTACCCACGTCTTCCCAGGTTAGCCTCAGGAGACTGAGGAACCTCATTTCTGCCCTCAGACCAAAATTTAATTCCCTGGCAGAGCCGGGGTTCGAACCCGGCCCAGAGGGGCGACAACCAATAATGCTAGCCACTGCGTCAAGAGGCAACCCTCAGTTAAACGAGTCGAAGGGAGCAATCAGTCAGTCCTCAAGTGTACACGTCTTCGTTGTGCCAATTGCGTTGAAGTTTGACTTATCTATTTTGGTTCAAAGTGAAATCAGTGTAATATGGATAATTGTGTACCGTACTCATTGTTCATTTGCGTTCTCCTGATCTCCAGAGAAGAGTGTTCATGTAGGTGGCTTGCATGTTCTGAAGTGTCTTACCTTAATAGTTATTGGTGCAAGTGGATAAATGTACCAGCCGGACAATAGGATATTCGGGTCCTTGTGTTGTCTCTGGGATCTAGTGTTATGTTCAAATATTGAAGACTTATGGTTCTGTTGTATATCAAAAATATCGTTCTTGTTCTATTGAATAAGCATTAAAAGATTGCATTCTGGATTATGGCCTAAAGTA
Organism: Meconema thalassinum; assembly: GCA_946902985.2. Classification (NCBI taxonomy): domain Eukaryota; kingdom Metazoa; phylum Arthropoda; class Insecta; order Orthoptera; family Tettigoniidae; genus Meconema; species Meconema thalassinum. The sequence continues at coordinate 557,223,093 of OX336389.2, read as the reverse complement.
AGATCTTACTGATCGTATACACAATTGCTAGATTCAGTCTGAATAGGTCTATGTTCTCCTACATTGATTAAACTTGCCAATGAAATTACCACAAATGTTGCACGGATACCTTTATTTATCAAAATACATTGCGAATGACAAATAAATTAACATATTTCAAGGGGACGTAGTGGTGCAGTGGCCAGCTGATTGTATCTCACCAAGGTGGACTGGGTTCGATTTACGTTCAATGCATGTGAGATTTTCGAAGTGAAATATCACGTCCTGTGGTTCGGATTTCACGTAAAAATGGAAGTCCCGTGGCTCATGATCGCGAGATTAGCGGTCACGTAAAACTACAAGTTTCCTTCCGTTAGCACCTTTCACAAATCATAGAGATGACTTTTAGGAATAGCTTCCATTGACTTGTTTTGTGCTGGTTCCTCAGTAGAAAAAGAGTAAATGTTTATTAAGACCTGCAAATGTGACAACAGTCAGCGTTCAAAGGATAGACACTGCATCAATGACACTGGTGAATAGTGGATTTAGGCACATTGCTTATTGCCACACCCAGTTCTTCAAGCGCAATGCAGTAATCATCCCAGTCTGCTATATGGGGAAGTGAGACATCTGCGTCCGTAGCCCCTCGCCTCTGCACCAATGTGTATCCATGCATCTACAAATACCTACAAAGGCGAAGTACAACAGAGTAATTTCGGATGAGCTAAAACCACATCATTGTGAGGCGTTACGATGAATAATAACACCGCGCGCTATGTAATGAATGAAACAAGCCTCGCGCTTTGTGATATAATTAATGAGCAGGTACGGTACCGCACATGTCTGTCAGCTGGAACTGTCTCCCACACTCGCTAGCTTGCGGAGGTCTCCTTCTAGCCATCGCAGTCAGCGTCAAGTAGTGTTCTGCTATACTAAGAAACTGTCACACACAGCACCAACCAGCGTTCTGTTATACTAAGAAACTATCGCACACAGCGTCAAGTAGTGTTCTAATACACTAAGAAACTGTCGCACAGAGCGTCAACTAGTGTTTTGTTATACTGAGAAACTATCGCACAAAGCGTCAACTAGTGTTTTGTTATACTGACAAACTATCGCACACAGCGTCAACTAGTGTTGTAATACACTAAGAAACTATCGCACAGAGCGTCAACTAGTGTTCGAATATACTAAGAAACGATCGCACAGAGCGTCTCACTAGTGTTTTGTTATACTGACAAACTAGCGCACACAGCGTCAACTAGTGTTCTACTACACTAAGAAACTATCGCACAGAGCGTCAACTAGTGTTATAATACACTAAGAAACTATCGCACAGAGCGTCAACTAGTGTTTTGTTATACTGAGAAACTATCGCACACAGCGTCAACTTGTGTTCTGTTATACTAAGAAACTATCGCACAAAGCGTCAACCTCTGTTATATTGAGAAACCATTACACACAGTGGCAACTAGGCTTCTGGTACAACGAGAAATCATCGCAAGCAGCGTCAACTAGCGTCTCCTACAGCGAGAAACTATCGCAGACTATTGAACTAGTAATCTCCTATTGGGATGTCTTGGCGGGTAAGTGTAAGGGATATAAGGTGGGGCCCATTCTTTCAGTAGACTACACAAATCCGTGACAGCTCTTGAGTACTTGGACATTTTTGGGAACCACGGTTTCATTCATTAGGCTATTGCCAACAGTGTTCCTTGCTCGTCACACGTCATTTGCATCAGGACATTGAGACATGTCATTTTGCCAAGTCTGGTGTGTGGACAATGACTTGATATGCTTCACTGCCATGGGCCCCCAATAGGCCGGATACGAATCCGATATAACTTTTGTGTTTAGATTTGGAAAATGGGCTTAATGCTACGTTAGTTATGCACCACAAAGTTCGCCAATTGGAGGAACTGATGTTGCGCATTTGGTAACACATACCACCGGACACCTTCTGATAACCTGTGGATTTGATCTCTCTGCTTGTATCCACTGTTTTCATGACTGAAGCTTACCCTACACCTTATCGTTGAGGTTGTCATAAAGTAATCAATACTTGTATGTACAGTATATATGTATGTATGTATGTATTGAACCCACAATTATGATGTCTATTAATGGGATATTTTAAAATAGGCCTGAATCTGTATTTATTGAAAGCAACGAGACGACGAGGGTGAATTCCTTTGTCGGAACTTTGTTATCTGCGTGAATCGAGGCGATTGACAAGTCGCGAGGAACAGAAATAAAACGATCAAGACCACCGCCGGCAAAGGGGAGAACATCACAATAAATAACAGAGAGAGGATTTTTAGAAACATGCTTGGTTCATGGGCAGAAGCGTGTATGTCACATGACCACCTCTAACCAATTGCATAATTATTTTTAACCAGTAATTAAAACAATCGGGGCAGTTACATTTACAAGTCATGACGAGGATATACTCGGCAAATCTTGAGGTGAGAAATGTACCCAAAATGTACCTGTTTTCATTTTTAAAGCTGAAAGACTACTTACGGAGTAATTAGTGAAATCAGTGAAGGCGGGACATTTGCCACCTAAATAACTGAAAAGGATGGCGCAGGAACACCAAGTCAAGTTTGGAGCGAGATTAAACGAAGACTTCTATCTCGACTGCCTAGAGAGCATGTCAGCGCGTCGACGTCCTAAGAAGAGTGCAAGAGTTCGATATTTGTTTGACGGGCATAGACCACAACAAGTTCGCGAGTGATTTCTAGAGCCCCTGTGAAAGATTGTTCTATTGAATTTGGACTTAGTAAAATTTCATCGTTACGAGAGTATTGTTATACGGCGAGGCACTGTTTTATCTCCGCTGGTATAAAATTGAGCCACCGTGATATGGACTAGAAATATTTATTATAGACGTCGAACTGAACTTAATTCCTACGCTCTTAGAAATATTATTTTCACATTAGACTACATTGGACTTGCAATATTTTTAAGAGAAACACAAATAAAGCGACAATCGACGAGTGTTGAACTTGTATTATTTTCCAACGAAATATGTTATGGACGTTATCTCATCAGTGGACTTCGAAATTATTTGAACCATTATCACAATTACAATCTACGTGAGTTAATCTGAAGTATTAAATGTAAATGTCTATAAAAGTGAAGCAATAGTTTATGGGCAATGAAATTCTTCGAACCATTTAACAATTTTACAAAGAATATTAACTACGTCAGATATTCAAGAAATTCTACCATGATTAAGAAAGTTGAGTTAAGAAAGATGTGCCACGATATGAGCAACATAAAGAGCATTTTGTGTCTGTAAATAATGAACAAGGGACAATTTATAAGTATGTGCTGGATTCAGACACGAGTGATTTGAGTGATTCAACTCGAAATTAACATCATAAAGGCGACTACTGGAGTACAAGAAATCCACACGAGATCTCCCAACTTAGGGGCAGATGACCTCGTAGTTCCTCCCCTTAAAACAACAATAACAACAACAATCTCCCAACTTGATCCAGCAGAAGGCAATGGCAACTAAACAGCGAGGGACGTATAATGACGACGTTGATCTATGGAGCAGTTCCAGCGGAGGAGGAAACAGGATCAGAACACCATGGAAAAGAAGGAGACGATCCTACACGAGCAACGAGAACTGGGATCAAACCAGTCAAGCCAATGCAGAATTTCACCAAGGTAGAATGAAACCCTTTATGTATTCTTGCTAGTAAGTTGATACCAGTTCCTGCATGGCCATTTATTTATGTTTTGGATAATTCTACAGGTTTTTCTTATATCTGCGATGGCTCTATTAAATGTATGGGATATTGTATTTTTAGAATTTCCAGGTCGATATTTTCAAGTTAGGATGTTTGATACTTAGGATTTTAGGATTTGATGATTGAATTTAATGCAGTGTAAAGAAATAAGCCGTACTGTCATCGTAATGTTGAAACATATTATATGACAGAATAATAATGGGAAGGTCAGGTATTGAAAGATCGATTTATGTGATATGGTAATGTATTGACTATTGAGAATTAGTAGATATGAATTTATTGTATCATAATGATGAAATTAAAAGCTATTGGAATAGGCTATATGGGGTGCTATGTGTTCAGATGAATTTAACTAAATGTGACATTGAGATGAAGTGACGAAACAACTTAAGAATTGAAATACGAAAAGTAAGCCAAGGAGTAGAGCGAAATTTGTTTATGTTTATGGAAAGAAAGTCAGATTATTTTCTGAAGTTAAGGTCAGACTATAATATATTATCAATATGTTGTGCTTTTCAGTCGGTCAACACGAATGTACCCAAAAAGAGCTGGGTTATGCCCTAATTAATGAACACATTATTAATATCATGTAATTTATTTCAGGATTAGGGCATAACCCAGCTCTTTTTGGGTACATTCGTGTTGACCGACTGAAAAGCACCAAACTTTTGTTTACTTAGGCAACACTGAAAAATGGCTTCAAACCCCACAATAAGATATTATGGTAACTGTTATGACTGCAGACATATTTGACAATCACTATTATGTATGTTATTGTGGTAACAAGGTATTGCAGATATTAGTGTAGCCTAGGAATTGTCCTGTGGTTGGTTTGTGAAATGTTTATGACCCATGGTTACGACGATTGAAAGGTAATATCGTTGCAGAAAGTTCGACCTGCAATAAAAAATATGAAGGTTTATTGAGTATCTGCAACTTCGAGTTGTGCTTTATTAACGTTATACGTCATCGAATAACAATCAATTGTGCTTTATAGAGTAGTTTATATCAGTGTTGCAACAATCTAAGTTTATGATGAATATGTTACAGAATTTGAAGTACTAGTCAATGACGATAGAAGATTTATAAAGCAGCTGATATTGTAATAGTAAAATAGAGCAAGGTTGAATATTATGTTCTTATACGAATTAGTCAAACACAATCTCTTATATTTGTTCTACGGGAGATGTTGCCAGATGTTGAATTCTTAAATAACTAGAATGCAGAACATAACAAACATGTGAACTATTTTAGTAATTAAAGGACTCAATAATTTGAGCAGTGATGTTAAACTCTCTAGAGTAACCAAGTGTACATTATTATTGATGACATGTTATGGTACTTGAAGCATAAACAAGTGTAAATATTTTATTATTATGAAGGTTAATGAAGTTGTAAATAATGTATTATGTGAGGTAAGCCTTTAAGAATAGCTAGATTAGATAAACAAATGAATAAGTATGACAAGGAGATAGCTTTATAACTCATATCTAACCATGTGATTAGAAAACTAGCCCACCCGAAGAGGAATAATTATATTGTTTATTTCAGTGAAGTGCCAGTGTCAATTGTCTTTTAAAAGGGATGCAACATTCTTGGTGACAAAAATATTAGTTCAAGATTATTTTTATTTAAAATCTTTTTGGAACAAGACAAGTTTTGGAAAATGCTCATAATTAAATACTTGAGTAATTCATCGTTGAGATTGAACGTTTTAAATCAACAATCAGATAATCATTTCGATGATCATTTAGGTAACGAAGAGATAGGGTAACTGTTTTATTATTTGTTATGTTTTAAGGAGCTAATGAAAGAGGGCGAGTGTTTGATTATTTACAGAAACTTGGAGTTATGATATTATCGTGTTGGAAGCCAGTTTTCAGTGTTTCCTTAGTAACCGAAATTTAATACTTTTCAGTCGGTCAACACGATTGTACCCAATTCTAATGGGTGGTTCCCTAATCCTGAGAAAAACCTGAGATTTCGCTTAGGGTTGTTATTAATCGAATGACTTTACTCATTTTGCCTGGAAGAGAAAATTTATGTTATGGTTAATTTAGTTTGACAAAACATCCTTCTACCAAGAATCCCCATACGCCATGAGATATCAAGATCTCGATCTACCACGCTAAAGTTTAATGATTCCAGACAAACTTTCACAGCATAAATACATTTTAAGAAATAGGAAGTGTATTCTGTTCTCTACGATCTGTAAAGGTTTATAGCCGGCTTACTGCGCACCTTTATGACGTGCTAACAGGTACAGTATGTATGTATGTGTGTGTGTAGAATAGAGAGCTGGATGCAGTTCATATTCCATGCAAGCCAGTAATGTTATCCTAAGCAGCTGTGGAATTTTACCACACAGCCACTTCGTGGAGTAAAGTTAATGCTCTCTAGATAGAACACACATAAATGGTACGCAACAATATGCTTCTATGATGGCAGATGGAAGTGCTTGTTACTAATTACAACCGATAATCAACAGCATGAAACCATCATCATATCACGTTTACGTGTAGTTATCAACCAATATGGCAAACGTAATTTAGTTAAAGATCTATGACATGCTGGAAAATATCCTCTCTAGAACATATGGTCGGTACTTTATAAAATATGGAGTTCGCTATTGTGAAGTCACCACAAAGGAACAAGTATAAGCCTTCGTGCAGGTGAATAAGTGATAGCTATGTGACGTCATACCACTTAGGAGGGCTGCCTTTACAATACGCTCAGATGTCACTAAATTAAGAGCATCAAGGGAGCAGGAAGACAATTCGCAAAAAAGTGAACATGAAAATATAAAGAGACTGGAAGTGTGTGAAATTCATTCCCTAAGATTGTTTTAAGAACTCATCCAATCAGAGTTTTTCCCACTTGTAGCTTTAGAGAATGCCAGTGATTTTCAATTCTCTGCCTAGAACTTCCAAGGCTGCTACATATACGCCTAAAATTAAAACTGTAGTATGTTCTTCAAAATGGAAAATGTACAAGAAGTAAGTGTGAAGAATACAAATATATCGTAGTGGCCTATGTAATCTGCAAAATGGCAAGTTGAACTTACTGTTTCTGACCCTTACAGAATTATTTTTGTTGTTGTTGTTGTTGTTGCTGTTGTTGTTGCTGTTGTTGTTGGTATTTCGTTTGAGGGGCTTGGAAATAGGGGTAATTTAGCCCCTTGTACATGGGAGTGTGTTATTTTGTCTGAAACCTGTGTTATTGTGATGGCTGCATCAGTGTGTGTATTTGTAATTCAGAAGGCCTTAAGTTAGATACCATCCCGGCATTTTCCTGGAGAAAATGTGGGAAACACAGGAAAACCACTTCCAGGATGGCTGTGGTGGGAATATAACCTTCCTCTTCTCAGTTTTGCCTCACGAAGCTGAATGTATCACGTTTCAGTCCTCAGACCAGAATTAAATGTCTTTGGTGAGCCGGGAATGGAACCCGGGCTTCTGCGATTACAGCCAAGAATGCTAGCCACTACGTATCAATGTGGACAAGTGTGTATGTGTCCGTCAATGTGTATATTTGGTGTATGTATGTCGCTCCGGACAATTCCTGACATACTTGAAGAAGAATAATTCTGTAGAGGTAGTCACCATTCCGTGCATTTTACCTGAGCTTTTCATATTCCCACCATTTTAGTGAAAACATCGTGATGGCCTGTTAAATCTCCATTTCCTACGTCGGACCCTGGCTGAACCAATCATCAGATCCTATCTATCTATCCTTAGTAAATGCGAATCTTACCTACCGCACTTCTAATGGGGTCTCACACCTATGTTAAAAAAAAACTTCAGATAATTAATTTTAATATGGCGGTCGAGCGTAATTCTCAAGTAATATAATCATTAAGTTACGTTTAAATAAATAAATACTCACCAACATTGATATTCAAGTCGCTTCATATGGACATAAGTTGCCTTAGTTACAACGCATGAACATTTTATATTAAGCAAATTGACCATATTGATTATACAATGTTTTAAAATCAGTTATTCACCATCTAATAAATTCATAATATCCAAGCTTTCCAAAAAATGTAATAAGGTATCGAAGATTCACTTTGCTGAAGGAAAAAGTAGGATATACTGCACATATTTAAGCTAGTGGCCATATTGGACTCCAACCAGTCATAGGCCGGAGTTCAAGAAAGCACAGCGTCAGGAGATTTTCAATAAGAGATACCGGTAAGTTTTGTTTATTACAGCATTTTAAAATAGTGTACATGAACAATTGTAAAGCAATATTTAATTCAGAACGCAAACGACTGAAAAATCTCGCAATAATAAAAACCACACATTGGCATAAAATTAACGGAAGACCACGACTGTCTGTAAATAATTAACCACCGACGAGTAGGTAACACCAATATCTTGAATTTATGATTACTCACATTAACTTAATTAACCTGGACCTGAATATGTTCACGTGACGAACAATACTCATCTCCCACCCCCCTAACTATTTTGGATACTTAACTATCGAATTTATAAATGTCCTTTAGTTTAAGTATATTGACTGGCTGCGTGGCTCAGCGTTAACGTCCTCGCCTGCTCTTCCCAAGCTTGCAGGATAGAATCCTGGCGCAGTCAGCTGGCATTTGAGAGTGTTCAAATGCGAAGGAGCCGTGTTAGTAGATTTACTGTCACGTTAAAGATCCCCTTCGTGGTGAAATTCCGGCAATTCCGGTCAAATTCAGGAATAAAAGGTTTCAAACCCACATAATGACCTTAAGATCTCTTTATACTTTCTTTTCACAAATCACACTGGTATTTTTACTAATTAACTACAATGCTACTCAATTTTACGGAATAACTAGCTTTTGACATGGTTAAGAATTTGATATTGAGCCCGTTAGAGGAGGTATTTCGGGTACCATCCGTGGAAAAGATGGCACTTCGAAAGACCCCGTCCGTCGAACCCCAAACTCTTGAGGATCGGGTGCATTTCTTTGTGGGCTAGCTCAGCACGAGAGGCTTGATCCAGTGGATCTGGGTAATTGGGCACGGAAACAGTCATAGACGCCCCAAAGAAATACATCCAAAAACAACAAAGCTAGCAATAAAAAGAGATCCAGTCTTAAGTTAGATTCGTGAATGATTTATTCAAGTAAGACCCCTAATCATTTCCGAGGGTCGAAATCGGCTAATCCGCTAATCTAAATACAATTATGAGTCATCCCTATTTTGACGTTAATGACCCCCGCGAAATCCTAGTTACATGAAAAGAATAGCAAAGCAAACTAAGCGCGTGGCACATGAATAATTAACGCGTAGCAAATTTACAAACAAATGACTTGGCAGAATTTACATTTAACACCAAGCAAGTACTATCCCTAGGTTAGGATGGAACCACGTCCACATTTAAATTAAATTTATAATTTTATCTAATGCCTATGTGAACGAAAGTATTACGACGAGATGCGTCGTAAACAAATGCTTATTACCAAAGCAAATGATAGTTTGACCACTGATTATCAAAAAAAATATTGCATAAACACTCTTACGTCTAATAAGGAAACAATGGGAATACATACACTAGGGAATAAAGTAAACAATCTTATGCTAGCCTACCTCCGCGAATTTACATACTGTTTGTAGTCAATCGTCATCTCAGGCATGTAAGTTACATTGGCAAAGCGCAATTACAATTGCGTCTTACAAGCTTCAGATCACGCGGGCCGCAAGTTACTAACTATCGGTCCCGTAGATCCAATGTCGTCAATACAAGTAGTGTCAGCTCATTTAAAAGTCATCTCCCACTTGGAAATGGATTGAAGTCACGGTGTCGCAAACAAAAAGCAAATGGTTGCAAAATTATGGCTGTAAATTATTTGTAATAATTAATTAATCCGTTGGTTTAGGATAATTATGCTTTGATTTAGGTTGTAGGTTTAAATATGGTTTAGTTGGTTGTATTAATGACACCAGTCGTAGGCTGCAATAGGTGATCTCACTGGAGATTCACTCAAATACCTTGACTTCAACAATTCAGACAAAAACACAGGTTAGCGCGTCTTACACCAACTGCGCGCGGTACGTCGGTCGTCTGAGCATAGCTCCAGAACGCCGGAATAAACCAAGGGTAATGCGAACATTCCTTCTGTTCTGCCAAATACCACATAATGTGTTCACGGACACAACAATTACACTGGCTAGCCTAATTTATACAAAGCTGGGTCAATTAGCATGATATTTTAAACCTTACTACAACGCGCCAGGCGATCAGAGTCGTCGGCTAAAACATTTAAGGAATTCGCATCGGCGTGCGTTCCACTACTTCATATCAATAACAGGTGTTGACAGCTCCCTAAGCTGTTCTCATAGCATGGTTATTAATACCTGTGACCTTCAAATTTCCTAGGCTCGTGACATAATGTAGCACACAAAAAGTAGTCATTCAGTGTCGTCTCACTTTTGTTTCTCGGACAAACTGGTTCTCAGCTGGGCGCAAGCAAGCCTATCTGCGTCGCGTGCAGCTCATGTTTAGCATAGTAAAGAGTAGTGCTTTTGAAATGATCATTTTGTAACCTAGGAGCACGAAATAAAGTCCTGTAGTGCTCTACAGATCATCTAACAATGTCTCGTCACTCCCTAATGGTGTTTCCTGGGATTCCATTCCCTTTAAAAAGATATAACGTAGCATAATGTTCGAAGAGTAGTAATGTTAAGAGATATCACTCGTGCATTCTGACTGCACTGGTCTGAAGATATGTCACTCGTTCTATGTACATGTAGGATTTGATAGGTGTGGTTTGGCATTCTTCACAACACAAAAATTAAACATCTCACCTCTGATGTGACGTTTTAAATGATACGAGATTGGTTAGTGCATCCACCTAACAGTATATGAGTTCGTTCCTCTCGAACTACACGTGGTAAAATGTACTCACGAAAATGACAAATAAATGGTACAAAAATGTTATGGCATCGGTCGGCCGAAAAATGATACGTGAATGAGCTCTCAAAATAAAGAAGGGTCCTAACTATGGGCTGTCCCCCTACTTTCACAAAATCTACATCTTTTGTAGTTGAAGATGTCCTTTACTCTGACATAAAAATTCTCTGAAATACATGATGATTGCACCTGCCGTAAAATACACGGACTTGGGGTGTCTCACTGAAATATTGTCCCAGTACTAAAGAAATAAAGTACACACATTTCCTACCTAAGTGGTCAAATATCGTTGGTGTTTCGGCTCAAAGTTACAATGCAATCACAACTACTACGACCTGGACAAACATCTTACAATGTTTACATGACTCACGGTTACAAGATGTGGTAGTTCACCTTCCAGAACTCCCATTCGAAGGGGTTTAATGCCTTCAAGGTTCCAAGCATTAAAATACTGGGTAAGGCTATGGATTTAAGCCTGTCCTCGGGGTCATCAGTTGGTAAACTGTACATGGTTTGTACGTAGCAGTGTTGGCTGGACAATTCCATGGTGCTGGCGTATTCCGTTGGAGTTACCCTCACATGGTAAATTACTCCTCCATCATCTCCTCACAGTGTGGCTGTAGAAATATCAGCACGTGGTGCATAACGTTAATCATAGTGATTGGAAAAATATTCACTGATTCTAGTGTAAAGTATGATGAAATGCTCACTGGCTCTAATGTTTGCAGGTTGTTCAAATACTCTGCTTTTCCTGCCACAGATTCTATTTTACCAGCACGTGGTAAATCAAACACTGATTTTACAAGGTTTAAATCACCAAGAATCTGGGTAATCACTGTTGCGTATAAGCGATAAATAGGTTTATCGTACTGCAATTGTACCGTAGCACACACTGGGCTACACGACGTTGTCGTCGAGTTAATATTTCACTTTTATGAAAGAAAGAATGTTACCCTCGTCTGACTACAGACGGTCCTCGTGGTCGGTGAAAAAAATCGCAGTTTTGCACGATCAACATTTTTATATTCACTTAAACGTAGCACTGGCTTTACTGAGCCTAAAGTAATACTGTGCGTTACTGAAACTGTTCGATTCAGCTCGATGGCTGTAGATAAATATCTTCCCACATGTGGGGTCGTCGTATGCCTATAATGGCCTTCGTCTATCAGACGGACAATCGACACAAGCGTCCAGCTTCAGCGGACTATCAAAACGGTGTGATGCGTGCACGGCACGGCTTCCTGATTCCAAGTAAGTAGTCTAGTCAAAGCAGTGACTATTTTCATAAGCCTCCGCATGTCTGCTGTGATAAATACCTTCACCAAAAATATATTTGCCATTCCTAAAAGGCATAGAAAAAGGCAAATTAAGCAGAATTAAATATTTCAAGCTCCTGAGATATGTGGCATAAAAATAGTGAGTAATATATCTCTAGGAGGAAAATAAGCTGTCCTCTCCGTAGTCAAAATAATGAATTGTTCATGAGGAAGCTTCAGGGTGTGTTTTGTAGAACTGAGCCTGTAAAGTCAATATGCTCTCAAAGAAATATTTGAGGCATGAGCCTGAGCGGGCTCAATATTATATTATACCCATACTAGCAACTCGTCCCGGCTTTTCCAGATATCTTAAAGGGTTTACCCAGCGTTAGCTTAAAAGGCCCATGGACGGCAGGTCCCAAACGCAATTCAGAAAAGCCGAGTTGAACAGCGAAACTCCAAACACATATAGTCTAATCTCCTCTGAAGTCTTAATTCGACACGACTCGACAGTTGATGCTGGCTGAAGCTGGGGAGATAGGCTCGCTCGCTAGCTTGTAAACTCGCTCTGAAGCTAGTACTTAAAATTTCCACTGAATGGAGATTGTTGGAAGAAATGAAAACGTAAAATCACTCATAGTGGGCGATGTATTAAAGATAGAGATATGCTGTCGCGGATTTTTTTGTAGAACTTTTCATGCTAACCAATTCTTACACTGATAGTATATAGATATTTTTAATGGTTTACCCAGTGTTAGCTTAAAAGGCACACGGACGGCAGGTTTTTTTTTTCGATTCGATTCACTTAAATCGTTACTGCTCGGCTTCCTTTGGTTATAAATGAATGTTTTCCTACAGAAACCTTCCTCGATTAATCCTTTACTGAATGCTAAAAACCGCATCAAAATCCATTCAGTGGATTTCGAGATTACCCGTTACATCCAAGAATCGGGGACTTGGATTCATACTCTGTAGAGATTCCCGCGACTATCATTGAAGAAAATACATGAATTTATAACTGGTATGGGCTATTAATTCTACGTAAGACGCATTAAATACGTCATACAACTGTATCTAGGGATACTTGTAGAGGACTGAACTAATAAAAACAGAGCATTTTTTATGCTCCTATGAATTAAAAGTGTAGACTACAGTATATCAACATTGTGGCTTTTCTATTCTGTTGTAGTTGGTGTTTTAACATGACTTATGTTTACACTCAGGTGAGTTAAAATTCATAAAACCGCTGCAAAAGTGAAAATAATCATCCTGCCCGCGAATAACGTGCTCAAGGCAGTTGCCAGCATGCTGGCCGGCGCGAGCGCTAGTGTGCCGCTTCACCTACCAAGAGGATGTTATTTCGTAACGCGGCGAGCTTCGCGACTGTGTATTTTAGACTGGTAATACAACTCCGTCCTCCCAGGGTGGCCAAATAATTTTGAATCCCACATAGCGGGACAATATTGGCTTCTTTTTCCTTTTCTTAATGAGAGAAAAGCTATATGTAAATTAATCTAGTTTTTATTAAAAATAACGCTTCTTAATAAGGAGTTAGAAAATTCTGTGGGTTCATTAACAATCATTTTGGGATCGTTATTAACTTCATGAGCATGAGATCACGTCAGCGGAGTTGCTTCATATTACGTAAATATATGTCCAGCAATTCCCCGAATTACGGTTATCTCCCAGCTACAAATGAGTGAAATTTGTCGCATGTGTAGTGTAAGCAACTAAACTTGTTTCAGGCTGCATGTAGCATTTTTAAGGTAAGAAGGACCTTGGTAGGTGACAAAATACTTCGAAAATGATATTTTAGGCATTCAGGGCTCATTGCAATATAAAGCGCAGGAACTTGTTGGAAAAAAATTATAACCATAAAAATGAGTATTGAATAACTCATAAATCAACATGATACATCGTGAAAGGACATGCTCATTACGCGGTTTCGCTGGCGTAGTTGGTAGCATACTGAGCTTCTATGCCCATGGTCGCGGGTTCAAACCTGGCCGAAGTCGTCGGATTTTTAAGAGCGTTAAAAATCCCTCAGTATGCCTTCCTTCGGATGGGAAGTAAAGCCGGCGGTCCCATGTCATAGATTTATGGCATGATAGAGAACCTTCCAATAATTTCACTTGTGTGAAGCTAAATTATAGGTTATATTTGACTAACATGTCACCTCCATTTCGTATGGTCAGCGTGATTAGCTGCCACCCCGGAGGTCCTGGGTTCGATTCCCGGCTCTGCCACGAAATTTGAAAAATAGTATGAGTACTGAAATGGGGTCTACTCAGCCTCAGGTAGTCCAAATGAGTAGAGGGTGTTCGATTCCCACCTCAGCAATGGTTTTCCGTGGTTTCCCAGTTCGTCTTCGGGCAAATGCCGGGATGGTACCTACTGTAAGGCCACGGCCGCCTCCTTCCCTCTTCCTTGCCTATCCCTCCCGATCTGCCCCTCCCTTCCCATCCTTCATGAGGCCCATGTTCATTCTGCAGGTGAGGCCGCCTGGGCGTGGTGCTGATCCCACCTCCCCAGTTGTATCCACACGTCCAGATGTTCCTAGGTCCAGGACACTGCACGTAGCGGCGGAAATGTTGGGATCCCTCGCTGAGTCCGTGGGAAAAACCAACCTAGAGGGTAAAATCGACTAAGAAAAAATTGACTAACGCTCTTAGATTCCAACGTTCGTCGCCAGGAGCCGACTGCGGTGGTATCTAGTAACAAAGTTAAAAATTATTTGGTCGTTGACGGTGGTGTTTGATAGCAAAAGTTGGAACCACTTGAAAATCGAATGTCTGCAGCCCTTACTTGAATTAAAAAGAGATAACACACACTAATACTGCCATCACAATTAACACCAGTTATCAGGCAGATTCTACCTACACACGCAAAATACACGGGCCTACATGACTGCGTTGTCGCAGCCCCAAAACTGAGGAACCAACCAACGACATGCCCACTTTTCCTGAGACCTCTGTAAAATGCTTTCTCTTGTCGAGAGATACCGGTACGCAATCTTCATGTTGGTAGCACAGATAGATTTGAGTTTATTTTGTTCCTGTCAGGGGAACAGGAATGATCCAGAGTTACCATTGAGGTGAGACAGTTTAGTAAAAAATTAACTTAATTTTCTAAAGAACTGTCTTTTTTTTCTTTTGTGCATATTGTAGGCTATTACTCGAAAACTTCGGGATCAAATTACATAAAACTTTTCTTGTGTAATAATAGCTCATTGAGAAATGGACATACTTTTAGAGTTGTTGTTAATTGATTTGAGACATCTTGGTCATCAGCCCCGTGTAGTTGGGAGTGCGTTGAAGCTGTCTGGCAACCTGTATTGCTGTGATGATTGTAGTTGTGTGTGTAAATGTATCTGGGACAGGGATGGGGTAGACGATTCGGGACTTGAAGTAAGGCACTATCCCGGCAATTTCCTGTAGGGAGTGTGGCAAAACCCGGGGAAAAACACATTAAGGATAATCACTATCAGCACCGGGATTCGAACCTACGATATCCGTACTTACCGCAGCTGCCCTCGCAACCATGGTGCACGTTTGACGAGCACGACTACGCCGCGGTATGAAATGCTTGTAGAATTTGGCTTCAGTAACTATAACCCCCCTCCCCCATTGTTCGATCCTGGCTACGCTACTAGATGAACATCACCCAAACTTCCGAACTAGGAATCCTGCGTGTGCAAAAATATTAACTCTACCATTGACAGCTAAACCAGAAGCTTCACAGGTAATATTTCGAAGCTAAAATTAATTTCTGCCAGCGGCTATTAGGAAATATGGAAAATGATGTAGCATTCCTTTAAAAAATGCTGTTCAGTCGAATGGTGATTCCACAATAATGGTGCCGTCAACCACTACGAAATACACTATTGAAGTGCTGACAATCCCCGATGGGTGCGATAGGCAGCCTGTGAAGTGCAATTGGGTGTGAATGTAAAGGTGTTGAATCTAGGGTGAACACCGTGTTTGGCCAGATTTCCTATAAAGCCATGTAACAGGTGCACACTAGCTGCATTTCATCGCCGAGACCTCCCATTTCTATTTGAGGATATACCACTTGGGAAACTTAAACAATGTGGTTTTAGCAGGATGGAGTGCCACCATATTGAACGTTAGCCATCCGTAAACTTCTGAATGAGATCCATACATGCAAATGGGTAGGAGGAGGACCTATCTCCACATTACTACAGAAACCACAAAATCACAGAATATCAGACACATTCTACACACACCCAACGACATGGGGCTAATTAACCAAAATCGCCAAGCCTCTAAAACAAAACAACATCAAGTATTTTACTTCCGTCTTAAATGCTAGTTCTGAACAGACGACGGGATGTCGGGATTTTTTCCCACTGTATTTCTTTAACGTGCCGGAAGCCATCGACACACCAGGGCTGATTATCGAAATTATTTTATCCTTTACATGAACACCAATCAATGACTTCTACACTTATAATGTGGTCTACACAATACTACCGGTCCTAACGTCGCAAGCCATTGTGTGAGATTTCAAAAAGAACAACAACAAGACAACAGCAAAACAAATTTTCTTATAAGACGAGTACCACTATCCTCATAACAGCTGATACCACCCCTAAACCGGTAAGGTCAAAGCTCCGATTACGGAAGAACTTACCCTCCACGCATCGTCCCAGCTCGCCCCACCTCGTTTCCCCCAAACTGCTTTTCCACCTTCTGCTTGAAGAGTTTCTGAAAAACTTACAAACATTGACTTTCTAATGTTTAAATTTCAATTTAAAGATAGGTGACGTATTTTTTTACCTAGGAAGCTTAGAATAGTCTCTTATATCACCAGTGTAATGGACTTAATTTTTATATCAATTGCAACCGGTATGTATTCTAAAATGGGTACAATATTTGGATACTGAGTTCCAAGTGTGAAGTTGTTACCCTATAATCTATGACTTTGTAGGCCATAAACAAAAAAAAGTTTAGTCAATTACACGAATAACCTACTTAATTAATTCAATTAACAGGAGTTTTGCGAAGTGAAAAACCAGCAAAATGTACGAAAATAGGCTAAGTTAGTCCTTCGCGGAACTACTTGCTTCTTAATGGAAATATTGTTTTTTTTTTCATTTAAAAACTCTTGAAGAGGGATATTCTAAAATATAATATTTTTAAGAGACATGTACTGGTGAAACGTAGTCGTACAGTGCGTTGTGACAAAATAGATGCCTTTTTAAAGTTTCCCGATATCTAGTGCAAGGATAGCAACGGAAGATGTTCCCCCTCCGCCACTGAAATGATTTCAGAATTATGATTTTTTTGATCAGTGTGTCTGGTTATACATGTATATTTATAATGCCACTAGATACCACTGCAACCGGCACCTGGCGACGAACTTTGGAACTTAATAAAGCGTTAATCAAATCTAACCTACAAATTTAGCTTCACACAATTGTTGTAAGTGGAAGGTTTTTTACATGCCATAAATCTATGATACTTCCCCTCCAAAGGAAGTCATACAGAGAGATTTTTAACGCTCCTATAAAGCCCGAAATGTATTAACCCGTTATTGGACAGACTATTATTTAAGATACCGCCTTCCATTTGTATCTATTTTAATTTCATTTTAAGAATATTAGCCTAATAAATTGATGTGAATTTTTATATTTGTTTTCTTAAACATATTTATTTTGATAAGTTTAATTTTTATATTATTTTTGTACTCTCAAAATAAAGATAGTAACCTTATTTTAATTTTGATTTGTATTAGCTTATTGCTTTATAAGCATACAAGAAAGACACTAAAACAAAAAAGAATCTAATAAAGTATGCATAGTGTAACGTAATCTCGATTACGGTACAAATTATTATTATTATTATTAAAGTCATTGTGTAATTATTATTGTTATTATTATTATTATTATTATTATTATTGAAATATCAAAGTTATATCGTTTTATTCACCCATTAATATCAAGGGAGGGGCCATACCATATTCACGTCATTACCATAATCATATATAATATTGTCAAGTGCTTAGATTAAGAAACAGGGTTTTTATAGAGGTCTAGGGCTGTTTTATTAGTTAAATTGTAAAGACAGGACGGGCATGGTTGGAAGAAGTTACGGACGGTGAAGCAACATATTGCAAGAAAATGTATTTCTGGAACGAAGCCACGCTGACTGGAGACAAGGGCTTGGAGAAAGATTTGGGCGGAATATATATATGCGCAACGAGAGGAATAGCGGGTTCTGAGTGGAATATTTGAAGTACGCGGGCCTGTATTCCCGCTCGGAGAAGTTTCAGCGTCGCTTGGGGACTAAGAAATGCTTTGCTATAATTGGTCTGATGGGTCGCGGGCAAATTTATGCCGCGAAACATCGGGACCATTCCGAGTGTATAAAAGCCCAGCGCGACTTCAGCACTGGCTATTCTATAGATTCTATTCTGTCATTCACTTATTCGATCACGCACTCACTCATTGACTTTGTGAGTCGTAGACTCTGTCAGTCCCTCAGTAAGATGGGACTTAGTGAATTCAATTAGCCTGGTTTGTTCAAATTTGCTTACCATGGTGATCAAACTCAGAAACAAGCAGCAGCAGCAACAACAACAACCACAACAACTAGACAAAGTACAGTTAGCAAAGTGAAAACATATGTTTTCAAAGGTCAATAAACGCGTGTTGGCGTAAGATCTCAAATTAGCCTACAAGCAGACCAACGAGATGGACTTTGAACCACAAGGCACCAGGTAGCCTATGTGGACCGAGTTATTATCAACACAGAAGATCAGCGCTAGCGAGAAGACAGTCAATATTGCCTAGCAATTAGGGAATATTAGTGCACATATTGTACACAGCTCGAAACCTCAGATCAAATGTTATTAATAATTTTGTTGTAAATAAACCCGTATTAGTTAAAATGTCTTGTTCATTGGGAGTTGAATATATAGGATAGTTGGAATGCAAAGAGTATCTCATGGAGCAAGTTTATTGCCCTACGCTCCGATGATAGATCTTGGCTCAAGGAAGGGAGCGGCCGTGGCTAAATAAAATTTTAATGTGTTATCTCTACGATAACTGGCGCCCAGTAAATCTAAATTAATAAAGTGTATGTCGTCTGTCTAGACAGGCCAATGCTAAATAAGAACGATGAGGTGGTTTTAAGGAGTCTTGAGTGTAATATCTGTAGAAACGTTATAAATGATCGCCCAACTTGTAGAGCGATATCCAACGACAAAGGTAGCCGTTACAAATGGCACAACCAATGTGGGGCTACGAAATATCGTACTGTAGTGAATGGATATTATGTATAAATCCAGTTTATTTCAAGTCTGTTAAAGTTTAAAGTTGTTTTCATGTACGATATAAACGAGTACTCTTTGCATTCATTCCGAGTTTTTCAATAAAGAGGCATATATCAAGTTAGGGAACTACGGTTATAAATTAGGAGTGTTCTTTTGATGAGTTGTTTTTTTTTTTGGTAATGAGTAACATGGATAATTTGGGGAATATAAATTTGAGAAACCGTAGTATTGTAAGATCAGTTAAAATGTCGAAATTAGATGTGCAGGGTACCAATTATGAGATGTCAAAAGTAAGCGAAAATCAGGAAACTGAGGAAAATAAACAAGACGGGGCTACAAACATCCAGATTAATGAGGGGGAGAATCCTTCCTGGCTTCGAAACCTGACGATGCTGATAACAGAACAGAGTAAGAAGCAAGAGGAACAGAACAGAAACATAGATATTAAGTTAGGCGAGCAAAGTGCAAAGTTAGCTGAACAGAGTATGAAGTTAGAGGAACAAAGTAAGAAATTTGACGTGCGTAGTGATCAATTAGAGAAATCAATAGATCTTAAGTTCACTGAGCATAGTAAGAAGCTAGATGAACAACGTAAGAAGTTTGATGAAGCTACAGAGAACTTCAATAAACAAATTAATGAAGTAGGCCGAGAATTTCACAATAAGTTAGAAAACAGGATTAGTGAGGTGGAAGAATCATGGTCACTTAAGGTTGACGCCAGAATGCAACAAGTGTCGGAGCGAGTTGATAAAATTGACGAGGAAGTGAAAATTAAATGTAGTAAGGTTAGGGTTGACTTAGAAGGAGAAGTCAACAGTATGAAGGTCAAGTGTTATAATAATATTGCTAAAATAGGTAATTTAGAAAATAAAGTAGAGAGCGATAATCAAGAAATTAGGGAAGAGGTTAACAGTAAATTTAACAGTATCAGTGAACAAGTAGCGAGTAAAACAGATAATATGGAGGTGAAATTGCAGGGATGTCAGAAGCAAATAGCAACAAATAGCGGTAATGTACAATTAGGAAATTTAAGTAGATTTATAACTAAAGAGGCAGATTTGCCAGTATTCACAGGCAAGGCATATAACCCAATGGAATTCTTAAAAACAGTAGAAAAGAAGTTCGCTAAAGATTTAGAAGAGGGGATCGTTCTATGGGAACAAGTACTTGAGATGCTAGATAAATCTTTTGTTAGGGATTCAAGGTCATGGTTCAGTGTGTATAAATACCAGATGACTAGTTTTAGAAAATTTAAAGAGAAGTTCATAGCCAAGTACTGGAATGAAAATGTGCAAGAAAGAGAAAGATGTAACATTATTTTTGGAAAGTACCAAAGGAGAGATGGTGTTTCGTACACAGAGTATTTCTTAGCGCATGTACTTATATGCCAGAATTTAGAAGGTTTAGAGACTGAATCACAGGTAATTAAAACATTATTAAGGCATTTTCCTGATATAATTAAAGAAGCATTCTTCATGCAGAATATTACTACTATTGACGGGTTCGAGAAGCTATTGGAAAACTTTGACTCTCTTGAAAATAGTAGGACCGAACGCAAGCCAATAAGTAGAGGAGATAATTTCGGGCAGGGTGAGAGAGAGAGGGGAAGAGAACAAGGCAGGAATGCGAATTACGAAAGACGACTTGACAATGGGGGACGCACAGCAAATACGAGGAACGAGAATTTGAACAGAGTAGGGGAAGGTACTAGGCCAGACAGACGTACAGGTCAACAACAACAACAACAATCTACACCAGGGGCAGGTAGGCCTAATTTAAACGAATAACGGGTTGCAGTGAGGTCAACAGACAGCCCGAAGTGATTGCAGTTCAATGTCCTAGGAATATTGAGTATTTAGGAGATTTTAATATAGATGTTAGAGAAGAACTGCTTTATGACCTAAATGGTGGAAATTTAGACAATATTGAGAATGAGATTATGTCACCAGTAATTAAACTTAATGTGTGGGGTAAAGAAGTTGATGTTTTATTGGACAGTGGAAGCGAAAACTCTTGTATAAATTTAAGATTTTTGGAAGATGTAATGAGAGAAGGTATTCATGTTGATATAATTCCAGTTAAGTCCACTTTCATTGTCACAGCTGTAGGTAGTAGGTCTCAGAAAATATGTAAGCAAGTCGCAGTTCCAATTAACATTAGTGAGTTAGTTAAATTTCAGCCCTGTTTGGCAGTTCCAAATTTATTATATCCGGTGATTCTTGGTGCGGAATGGTTATCATTATATCAAGTTAAATTAGATTTTCATTTTGGCAGGATATGTTTATTTTGGCAGGATAAAGAAGTTCAGGTTACGTATAAGGTGTCTAAGATTGACAAACAGATGAAAGTGTGTATGTTTGAGGAAGAAAGCAACGTGGTTGTGAGTGATGAGTTTCCTGAAGTAAATGAGGTAGACCGCGGAGATGCTAGCGAGAGCAAAGTTTTTAAGGTGTGTCAGGTTGCAATGGAGTCTGAACTTGAGAGTAAGATCCATGATGCATTGTCACAGTGTAAGCTGGATGAGGTGCAAGGTCATCAGTTACATGAGGTATTAATAAAATATAAGGAAATTTTCAGCACAAAACCCGGAGCAACACACTTATATGAACATAGTTTTGTCGTTAAAGACACAAGTAGTTTCGTAGGGCCTAGGTATCCTGTCGCATCTAAATATATGAAAGCCGTTGAACAACAGATAGAATTAATGTTGGAAAACGACATAATTGAGCCTTCAGCTAGCCATTGTTTAAATCCATTAGTTGTAGTAGCCAAGAAAGACAATTCAGTGAGACTGTGCATAGACGCCAGAATGTTAAATACCAGAATCGAAAGCGACCAGCTGAGAACTGAAGCAGTGGAGGATTTAGTTCAACGTTTTCAGGGGCGGAAGTGGTTCTCAACAGTAGATTTTAGTAGTAGTTGCTCATCGTTAGTTAGGAAATTAGTTAGGACACTAGGTAGTTATTTCAGGTATGTATTGTTGACTCATGTGATGTTATCGAGACTAGTCAGTGTTTTGTTGAGAGGTAGGAAGTACATGGAAGTTTGTAGCAACGATTGTTACGTAAGCCGTTGCCATCTTGTGCATTGGAAGGGAAAATGTCAAAGCTGTTTTTATTGTTTACTGGACCTTATGTCGTTTCCAAGGGGATAGGAAAGAATGCCTACTTATTGAAAGATCAGGAAAATTGTGTCATAGGTACATATAACATTTACAATCTGAGGAAATATCATAGAAAACAGCAAGTGCAGCAAGAAGGGCAGACTGCCGTGTGTTTATAATTAGAGTCGTGTCGTGGCTCTAAGGAATTGGTGGAAGTGAGATGAATCACTTGTGTTGCGTGAAACAAGAAGCAATATATTGCGTTCTGTTATTGTAAGGGACTACAAGAACAAATGTAGCATGTAAATCCTGTATGACTGCACAGGACAATCAGAATGTTTAATGTAACATTGCAAGAAGAGTGCAGATCAATCAAGGAAAATGAAAAGGGTATAATCATTATGTATGTAATTTGAAGGGTCATATATGTATATTCAGTGTATTTCCTGTTAAGTTTTAAAGGGAAGATTTGTGATTTCATCATTCATTACATTCTTTATGAAACCATGGGGACGTTTTGTAACGTAATCTTGATTACGGTACAAATTATTATTATTATTATTAAAGTCATTGTGTAATTATCATTATTATTATTATTGAAATATCAAAGTTATATCGTTTTATTCACCCATTAATATCAAGGGAGGGGCCATACCATATTCACGTCATTACCATAATCATATATAATATTGTCAAGTGCTTAGATTAAGAAACAGGGTTTTTATAGAGGTCTAGGGCTGTTTTATTAGTTAAATTGTAAAGACAGGACGGGCATGGTTGGAAGAAGTTACGGACGGTGAAGCAACATATTGCAAGAAAATGTATTTCTGGAACGAAGCCACGCTGACTGGAGACAAGGGCTTGGAGAAAGATTTGGGCGGAATATATATATGCGCAACGAGAGGAATAGCGGGTTCTGAGTGGAATATTTGAAGTACGCGGGCCTGTATTCCCGCTCGGAGAAGTTTCAGCGTCGCTTGGGGACTAAGAAATGCTTTGCTATAATTGGTCTGATGGGTCGCGGGCAAATTTATGCCGCGAAACATCGGGACCATTCCGAGTGTATAAAAGCCCAGCGCGACTTCAGCACTGGCTATTCTATAGATTCTATTCTGTCATTCACTTATTCGATCACGCACTCACTCATTGACTTTGTGAGTCGTAGACTCTGTCAGTCCCTCAGTAAGATGGGACTTAGTGAATTCAATTAGCCTGGTTTGTTCAAATTTGCTTACCATGGTGATCAAACTCAGAAACAAGCAGCAGCAGCAACAACAACAACCACAACAACTAGACAAAGTACAGTTAGCAAAGTGAAAACATATGTTTTCAAAGGTCAATAAACGCGTGTTGGCGTAAGATCTCAAATTAGCCTACAAGCAGACCAACGAGATGGACTTTGAACCACAAGGCACCAGGTAGCCTATGTGGACCGAGTTATTATCAACACAGAAGATCAGCGCTAGCGAGAAGACAGTCAATATTGCCTAGCAATTAGGGAATATTAGTGCACATATTGTACACAGCTCGAAACCTCAGATCAAATGTTATTAATAATTTTGTTGTAAATAAACCCGTATTAGTTAAAATGTCTTGTTCATTGGGAGTTGAATATATAGGATAGTTGGAATGCAAAGAGTATCTCATGGAGCAAGTTTATTGCCCTACGCTCCGATGATAGATCTTGGCTCAAGGAAGGGAGCGGCCGTGGCTAAATAAAATTTTAATGTGTTATCTCTACGATAACTGGCGCCCAGTAAATCTAAATTAATAAAGTGTATGTCGTCTGTCTAGACGGGCCAATGCTAAATATGAACGATGAGGTGGTTTTAAGGAGTCTTGAGTGTAATATCTGTAGAAACGTTATAAATGATCGCCCAACTTGTAGAGCGATATCCAACGACAAAGGTAGCCGTTACAATAGAGCAAGGAAAAAATATTTTTTTCTGCTTATACTGTAAAATAATGAATCTTCTCCATTGCTGTAATTCCCCATCACCGTGATGACGCTCTTAAATAAAATAATAAAGCTTGTGGGGCATGCAAATTCAGTATTTGTGCCAAAGGGCCTAAATGAAGGGAATGGAGAGGGCTGTCCGAAACTTCAAGTAGATAGTGTTACTAGTCTTGTTTCAAATGGTAAGTACGTAAAATTCGGTTCAGATCGGTGAAACGGTGTAGATTTATGCCATAGGGCCTAAATGAAGGGAATGGACAGCGCTGTCCGAAATTTCAAGTAGATAGTGGTACTCGTCTTGTTCCAAATGGTAAGTACGCACAATTTGGTTCAGATCGGTGAAACGGTGTAGATTTGAGCCAAAGAGCCTAAATGAAGGGGATAGAGTGGGATATCTAAAATTATTGTTGCCAAAAACATTCCTTTGGGTGTGCATTACAACTCTAGAAAATTTCAATGCAATCGGTTAAACGGTGTCGGAGTCCATTAATCTCGGACTGATATTACATTTCCATCGTTATACATAAGATTACATAGTTCATGTTATTACACGGCCAGATATTTCAGACTGTATCTGTCTTACTTCTCGCTGACCTCATCAAAAGTGACGTCTAATGACTGTGCCCAACTATTCATGTTAGGCACGTACGAACCTTGAGATGACATCTGACACACTGACAGCTGCCATGCTCCACAAGGACAGGCATCGGCTGCCACTCATTATCCTGCCAGCAGGTTAGGTCATTGAACAACCCCACTCCAACGATTATAGTGATATCGCTCATTTAATACAACAGTGACACAACTCAAAATATGGTGTTCGTAGGAAAAAGGAAGGAAAGTTGTAGTTTTACGTGGCTGTTAATCGTGCGATCATGAGCCACGGGACCTCCTTTTTACGTGGAATGCGAACCACAG
The DNA here is from genome assembly GCA_946902985.2 of Meconema thalassinum. Classification (NCBI taxonomy): domain Eukaryota; kingdom Metazoa; phylum Arthropoda; class Insecta; order Orthoptera; family Tettigoniidae; genus Meconema; species Meconema thalassinum. The sequence continues at coordinate 557,197,917 of OX336389.2, read as the reverse complement.
GACATGCCATTTCACTTCAAAAATCTCACATGCATTGACTGGGAATCGAACCCAGTACACCTTGGTGAGAGGCAAATAGCTTGGCCGTTGCGCCACCACGCCCCATGATGTTAGTAGGGAAACTGCATCTAAAGATTTAAAGGCAGTTACTAAACTCTGGATATTTAAATATTGTCCAGGTTTTGACGCCATATTGATTTAGATGAGTATCAGACACGAACGCAATGAAGAAACATCAGTGTTCTTGATGAAATTGCAATATTTTCGAAACTGGCACAACGAATTATGTCGCCTCACGTTGCCAAGAAAAGCAATAGAGTAGTGTCGATTTAATCAGCCAATAAAGAATATTTCCCAGCACTACATTGAAGTAAAAGCTGAAAAAGTACAGATTTCTAGATATACCTCTGTTGTTGCAAATGAGCGATATTAATATATGTTTTGCGAAGTTACGGTATCAATATACTGTAGCCTTGATACATTTTCATTACATGCACCGGTACCTCCTTCTATTGTTTAGAGGACATTTCAAACTGATAGAACCGTTATACCATGTGCAGGCACCAAGTTCACTATGTGTCTACCTAGGTATATAATTATGTTTCTGTTAAATTTTCATTGTATTACTTCATGATGCCACGCAACTTGCTTGCGAACTGCATTCAATTGCGTTTTCACATTTCGGTGTATATGCTTCACGTACCTTTGGTGTCAATAGCTTAACAGCGACCACACGATTACTTGGCTGTCACTTGCACTTGACCACAGAACACAGATTGCACTGCCAATAGAGCTCTCAAGAAGCAATCAATGCCAGTACGCTGAAGGCGGACGCCAGTATTGGGCACAATGTATTCGAATAACGAACAATGATTACGAATTAAAAACATTTGTCAACCATGAATAACGAATAATTAGTTTCAAGGGTGCGATGTATTCGATGAAGGCTAATTCGAACCCACGAGGGCAAGTGCATATTTTATGAATGAATATATCTTTTCGAGACAAGAGTTTAGTGCTTTTCAGTCGGTCAACACGAATGTACCCAAAAGAGATGGGTTATGCCCTAATCCTGAAATAAATTACATGAGATTAATAAAACACTAGGATGACCAGTTTCGATCGTCAAGCGATCATCATCAGATCCAATACACTTAGGCTATAAAATCTATGTTTGAAATACAGGTGAAAATATTTACAATATGTACAATTATTTAGTTGCAGTATTGGTACTGCAACTGTCAGTGTATGCTAAATGCGGTATATATGTTAGGTGAAATGCTAAATGGTGATGGCTATCCGGAGATTGTACTTTAGAGAGATTATATGGTTGTAAACTATGGTTAAACTATAAAATTTTAGGCTAACTACTTATCTGATTGTCTTCCGTACTACAGCTATTCGCAGTTTCCGTGCTCACTTGAACTCGCTGTGCGGTCGACTGCGGTGGTTATCTTAACGACTGGTTTTCCCCCGTGTTGACCGACTGAAAAGCACTAAACTCTTGTTTACTAAGGCAACACTGAAAATATGGCTTCAAACACCACAATATATCTTTTCGGTTACCGTCTATTACACTTGAGGAGCGCCGGAAAAGTTCACCAAAGCATTTATTAGTGACTATAATAAGTACCGAATGGTTGCTGCGATTTCAAATGATTTTTAACGTAGATTGAGCGGCTTTTAATAGCAGATGTATGTAGCATCTTATTTGAAATCATTTCACCCAAAACTCCTCCACAAAATCAGGAATGCATTTATCGGTTTTAGTTCCCACGCTCCTCAACTCAGAGTATACTTTTCTACCGAGAATACCGAGGTTAGGATGACGATTGGGACCAGTGGCATTCTTGTGTATATATAGTATGTTTGATAACCTGTGTTATTGTGATGGCTGCAGTAGTGTGTGTGTTTGTAATTGTGGTTAGAATTTGGGCAGATGGTGGTAGTGACCTATATTCATGTACCATGGCAGCATTTGTCTGTACTAGAAGTGGAGAATACACTGAAAAGCACTTCTAGGATAGCTGCGGTAGATGTTGAACCCACTAAATCACGAGGCGTACGTGATGTTTAGGGTCCCTCGCATTACACACAATCTTCTCGTTGCGGTAACGCCAGACAAATAAATGATAATGTACAGCAGTATGACATTCACTATTCATTTACTTCAATCCCTAGAAAGATGTGGTCAGGTATTATTTCGATCATTCCCTGATATGCCGATGTTGAGATAAGGAACAGTAATGTATTATTTGCTTTCCATGACCTTAATTCATGGGAAAATTTAACAAACCCAGCACCCTATCCCCTATTTTCCTAGTGGAGTGTGCCTATCTTTGAAAACGTTGCCACGTCACATTACTTGGTCTCATTCATTATCCATATTTTTTTCGAAGCTTGTTTTAGAACGCTTTACAATTCACTACAAAAACATAATTATTTTTACACGGGCACTTCCAACCACATCTCGAGAGGAAATGGAAATTACAAATCGCAGCAGTAAACAGCTGTCTAATATCAAGAATGCTGTTGGGGCCAAGCAGTTTTATATCTAGACCACCTCGTGGCGCATTGGCTAGCATTGTTAGCTGTCACCCCCCGAGGTACCGGGTTCGATCCCCGGCTTTTGGCATGGTCTGGTACGGGGTCTCCCCACCTCGTGATGCAAAATGGGACCTTGTGGGATGCTATGGCAGGAGGAGGAGTGGAAAGGAACTGGCCACCCTACCACACGCAAACTCCGGCTCGGGATGCCTGGTTAGTGATCCCTTGACGAAATCAAGGGCTCCAATTAAGGTCGCCTAAGTCTCTGGAGGGGATATGGCACTCTAATGAATAGTTTTATATCTACCGCAAGGTCGTACATTCACACTTGGAGCTGTTTTCTCTTGCATACAGCTACTGTCTTTCTGTATTTTGCTGTGCCACGTCACGCGTCTGCCAAACCTGACAGAAGTAGAAATGCAACAACCCTTTACGCGAGTAAGAGAATAAAAATGGCAGTTAACATAACTGGAAAACCCGTGCTGCTCTGCAGCAATAGTTTCATCAGTCACATACTTCATTTCACACGACATTTGCTGATCGCATGCCTTTATGCTAATTACCTGAACGGACAGTTACCGTCGCCTTTCATTTTTGTAACATCTGAAATTGAGGTTCGCCTCCGACTCGTCATTTGAATCATCATCGTTTTGAGTTCTCACGCAACCTGTAAGAACGAATACTGAAACAAAATGCTAGCCATGGCTTGTTAGTTGCAGTGGGGCAGGCCAAATGGCTCCTGGGCGCATACGTGTCCCAGAACACTTCACGCCTGTTGTCGGTACAGTGATGATTGAAGAGCACATGTCTACATACCTGTTCAGTGGAACAGTTGCAACGAGCTCTGCTCCTGTTGTCTGTCCAGTGATGATTGAAGGGCACATGTATACATATTTGTTCATTTAGGCTATAGGAGAAGTGGAACGATTCCAACGAGCTGTCCCTGTTGTTATTTTCATGCACTGTCCAGACATTCAGCCAGATAATATGGAAAGCTGTTCCATTCAAAGCCAACAACTGCTTGTTCCAATGCGTCCTAAGATTCAACGTTTCAATGCTACAACTAAAGTAGTTAAATACATTGTCCAAGGTATTATTGTGCTATGCTTTAGTAACGCAAGACTAATGAACCTTGCCTATTGAGTAGCACATTATTGAATCCCACCTTCACCCCTAACCACCACTATATTTCGACAATTTTCCGTTAGTAATAGCAGAGGTGAAGCAGTTCTAACGAGTTCTTCCAGTGTTATCTGCACAATGATGCTATAACTGCAAGATTCTCTGAGTGTCTCCTCAATATGTGAAGTACACGACAGAAGTCATTCACTTCAAATTTTACATGCAATGCTTGCTTAATATGTGAGCTAAGATATATTTGTTGTTGTCATTAAAACTAGTGGTTATATATATTTTTTCTAATATGCATTATTTGCTTCAACAACGGGCAATATTTGTCAGCCAGATAATCAGGGAAGCTTTTTCCATAGGCCTATATGTGTAATGATAACTGGTAACTCTGCTAGCCACGTACATGACCATGCTACATATTACTGCATTAAAAGGCTTATCAAATATTCATAACCTCTTCAATAATGGAGCCGGAACGTTGCCTGGGAGTAATGCGGTTTGCAATTCATTCAGTCTCTAAAGTGTTCGCACATTTCAGCAATGCTCCACCTATCCAAGTGAACATCAAGTTTCCGTTAGCAAATGGAATTTTGATGGTGAAGTGGATTAGTTGAATGGGGTAAAAGGTCCTTCCAAGTATCAGAACGTATCGCAAAAACATACTGTATCTAGCGAATGGAAAATGTTCCCTGAAGCAGAGATAAAGTGATGAGGACGTATAGAATTATGGCTGTGGTCATGAGCGTTTGTAACACTAGCGACACCTCCCTTCTCAATTGCATTTGCCAAGCAACCACTTGGACAGCGTTTGCAATTATACTGTAAGAGATTTCCGAGGGCTAAGCGTGAAATAGTGTTAACATGTTGTAGGGAAAGGGGGAGGGAGGGAGGGAGGTTGGGGGGAGTGCAAAGCCACTTGTCAACCCCGTCCTCTCCTCCTAGACCCGACTTTCAGCTTCCAACTGAACCATTTATTGGCTGGTGACCAACCTTACGTTTTTCCCCTTTGTTTTGCTATAGGACTACATTTTTACAGACCTGCATTTTGATTAATTATTATCGAGTTCTATAGGAAACACTTCAGTGCGATTAATTAAAAGTATGGCTTCTTTCTCCATACTACTAGTCCGAATTAAATCTGATCACACCAGTACATGATGATGATGATGATAATTGTTGTTTTAAGGGGCCTAACATCTAGGTTATCGGCCCCTGATGGTTTGGGTGATCGTGAAGGATGAAAATGAGAAGCGAACTTAAAACTAAAACTAACTACTAACCTACATACTAGAAGAAGAAATGGAAAACTAAAGGAGAATAAGGCAAATAAAGGACAGGAGGAAAAGAAATGCCCTCAACCCTCGAAGAAGGCGGATTGAGGGACTTGGAAGGAAGGAGAGCCACGAAAGGCAGATAGGAAAGTGAAAGAGGAGAGGGTCCGCCCCAAAGGTAAGGGACAAAAGGGGAAACGGACCCAGCTCAGGAATCCCTCGGGGTCGCCAACTCCCGAACTCACCAGCCGTGAGCCCCTGAGGGTGTAGCATTATCTAGGGTGCACCAGAAGTGGTGGGGCTACATACACCCGGCCTCCTTAAGGGCCTAGAGCACAAGGCAGGAGGTAAAAGGAAGAGAAAAAGAAGGCGGACCCCTCGCAGAAGGAGGGTATCAGAAAAGATGAGACAAGGGCCAATTAAGGCGGGAAAGGAAGAGACTCCCTAGGCCTCGGATACCCTAATACCGTCGAGGTCAGAAGAGAACAAGAGTTGACCAAGTGAGGTCGACAGGAAAGAAGACAGAGAGGAGCCCGGCACAAGTAAGTGGAAGCAATGCCGGACTCAGCTGGGGCCCCGTGGTCGCCAACCCACAACCCACTAGATGTGAGCCCCTGGGGGAACACCAGTACAACCATCAAAGAAACACAGAGATATTAAATCCACACACAGAACCAGCTACGTTGGGCTGATGACTTCCATGTCCAAACAGCTGTGTGTGCAATATTCCCCTATTCCTTCTCCGCAGCCTGAGTGCTCCCTAATCACGGAGAATCGCATTAAAGAATACAACTGAATAAATCACGCAACATTTCATTTGTCTGGAGCACTGATAATAATATAGGCCGTGGCTCCTCGAGATAAAACAATAGATACACATGTATCGAGTACTTAATTCCTTCAGGGGTACAAAATATTTGGTCAGTTTTGTTGTTCTTGATTATTTTACGGGCTTTGCGAAATCGTGGTCATGTAGCCCCGTGTACTTGCGTGTGTGTAGAATTTGTCTGATAACCTGTGTCACTTTGATTTTTGTACTAGTGTGTGTATTTGTAAGTTGAGTTGGCCGAGAATGTTAGGTAACATCACGGCGTTCGTCTGGAGTAGAAGTGGGAAACCACGGAAAACCACTTCCAGGATGGCTGAGGTAGGAACCAAACCCACCCCTTCACAGTTTTGTCTCACGAGGTTGAGTGTACCACGTTCCAGCCCTCAGACCAGAATTAAATTTCTTGGGAGAGCCGGGAATCAAATCCGGCCCTCCGCGAGGTGACAGCCAAGAACACTAGGCACTGCGTAACGAGGCAGACGGTAAGGTTTAACACCGATCATGATAGAGGAATTGGGAATGATTTCCTCTTAGGTGAAGGCGACGTAAATAGAGCTGGACGGCATAGCTCACATCGGTGAGCCACTTATTGGTCTTGCATCTCGCCTGCTATGCTCAAAATCGCGTGATCGAATCCCGGCGCAGTCAGGTGGCATTTAAGGATGCCTAAATGCGAGAAAGACTCATGTCAATAGATTCACTTGGCACAATAAAATTCCCCGTCAGGCCAGAATTCCGGCAACACGGCTTATCTACAGCTGGAGTAGTGAATAGTCGTTAACCTGAGATCATGGATGACTGTGGCTTTCCATCCCACCTAGGACATCCATAGGTTTGTTGTCAATATGAAAGTGTGTGGAAATGGAGACGACCATCAGGGAAAGAACAGAAATTGTGTTAATTTGGGTTGCTTGTAATCTATTCAGCGCATGAATGAACGTTAGTGCCAATATACTGGGACTGAAACTGGAAGATTATCGTTTCTAACATTCATGCCTTTAAGAAAGAACGTACATTTCCTACTTCCACGGCCAGTGAATTAAAACTCAGCAATTCTTCTAGGTTTATGCCGTGTCATGTGTGGGGTTTCGCCTAGGACACCAAGCTGGCTCATCAGCGGGCTCTTGGTGTCCCCGCACGGACCCCCACTGGGGTAGCGAACAGCGCGCTACCTCCCTTTTTCGAAGCGCACTGCGCCTCTTTACTGCGAGAACTAAAAGCTCAAGCAGCCATAACCTCCCTATGAAGGCTTCCAAAAAAAGATGGTATATAGGCTTTCACAGCCAGTTAATTAGAACTCAGCAATTCACGGCACACAAGACACGGCATAAACCTAGAAGAATTGCTGAGTCTGTTGAACAAGATTAAGAAGAATTCTCATAGATCAGAGATAGAACATAAGCCTTTTCTTCGTGAACCATCAACACACTTGACAGCCATCAGTTTCTGCTCAGTCGTTGCCAGCGCGTGTCATTGTACTCCCAAGTACATTAATATAATTATAGCCCTAAATAAAAATTAACTGCGTCAAGTTTTACTTCTCCACAATGTTAATTTGATACTAATATTTTTGAAGGTCACATGCGTGAACTTTATAAGTCTCTACCGCAATACGAAATTTGAAGTAATTTGCTTCCATAGTTTCGGAGATATTGAGAACCAGTGTAATATTAAGATATCTCATAAGTAATGTTGTTTTTAAGTTCGGTGCCTTTTAAGATAGAATTGGTTTACTTTGGTTCGCCAATGCTATTTATAGGAGGCCATGACTAGAATTGTGTATATTGCGAGAATGTATCAGTCGTCAGTTGTTGATACACATTCACAAATGGAACTTACAAAGTTGGAGGTCAGGGTCCTTCTAAAGCACTACTGGAAACAAGATTACAAAGCTACTGCCGCGGCTCGAAGAATATGTGAAGTGGAAGGAGAAGGTGTCATTAGTGAGTGTGTGGCACAACGATGGTTCCAGACAGTATACGCTTCTGGATTTCAGAGCTAACACTGTTCTTGGACTTAACTTCTGATCCAAGATAGGTAAAGCTACGCACAACATCTAACTTGAAAATGAAATGAAAATCCACAGCCTGCTTCCAGTCTCCGACCGGGTCAGGAATGGAATGAATGAAGCCCCCATCTAGCGGCGAGGATATGAACGTGCCGGCTGCCGAGGCCTGACGCACTCCTCTGGGGCAATGATTAAATGAATGACAGATGAAATGAAATGATAATGGAGAGTGTTGCTGGAATGAAATTGTGACAGGGAAAACCGGAGTACCCGGAGAAAAACCTGTCTGCCTCCGTTTTGTCCAGCACAGATCTCACATGGAGTGACCGGGATTTGAACCACGGACCCAGCGGTGAGAGGCCGGCGTGCTGCCGCCTTAGCCACGGAGGCTTCCAACATCTAACTTATACGAGTCAATTTCTATGTATGTAGAGGCACTAGGGTATTCTTTTTTGGTTACGGGCACATACTTAATTTCTCTTAATTTAGGCCTATCTGTAGATTCAACTTTCTTGCTGCTTTTTAAAAGCTAGTGAAAGCTTCTCTCATTGCTCTTGGAGTTCTGCAATTATATCGATATCAACTGCGTATGCCAAAACCTGAACTGATTTATACTGTACAAGCTGTACCCGGCATGCGTTGCAATGCCAATCAAAGAAAGTGTTGGCGTTGAAATTCTGTTTTTTGAAGTGCTTTTGGATACACAACATGTTTTTCAATTTCCGTTAACTGCCCCTATGCTATCGTAAAATGGATTTTCTAATTTAGAATCAATCGTGGGAGCGTGCACAACAACTTTCAAAAGTTTCATCGCAATCGGATGAATGGTATATGAACGTATACGGGATTTTGTTTGAACGATTCGTGCGCTGTCACTCATTTGTTGATTCTACTCGTACGCTACCTATTGAGAAATGAATTTGCTAAGTCGAAACCCTACCCTGGCGTGTACACAATAACTCATCAAGGTTTCATCACAATCGAAGAAGGTTATATGAACCCAATATGGGATTTTGTTGAAACGCTTCGCGCGTCGGCACCCATTTGTTGCATCTACTCTTGCGCTACTTATTGTGAAATGGATTTACTAAGTCGAAACCCTTCCCTGGCGTGTACACAATAACTGATCAATGTTTCATCGCAATCGGATGAATAGTATATGAACGCATACCGGATTTTGTTTAAACGATTCACGCTCCGTCACTCATGTGTTGAATCTACTCGTGCGCTACCTGCTGTAAAATGTATTTACCAAGTTAGAAACCGTCACGTAAGTGTCCACAACATCTCACCCAAGTTTCATCGCTATCGGACTAATGGGATATGAAGACATAGGGGAGTGTATTGAAACGCTCCGCGTGTCGTCGTTCATTTGTCGAATCTACTCGTGTGCTACCTACTGTGAAATATATTTACTAAGCCAGAAACCTTCCTTGGAGTGTCCACCATATTTCACCCAAGTTTCACCGCTAACGGCAGAATGGTATATGACCTTATACGGGACTTTGTTGAAACGCTTCGCGCGTCGTCCCTCATTTGTTGAATCTACTTGTGCGCTGCCTGTTGTGTAGTGGATTTACTAAGCCAGAAACCTTCCACGAAGTGTACACAACATCTCACCCAAGTTTCATAGCTATCGGACGAATGGTATATGAATGCAGACGGGACATGGTTGAAACGCTTCGCGTGTTGTCGCTCATTTGTTGATTCTACTTGCGCTACTTATTGTAATATGGATGTACTCAGCCAGAAACCTTCCCTGGAGTGTACACAACATCTCACCCAAGTTTCATCGCAATCGGATGAATGGTATGTGAACGTATACGGGACGTTTTCGAAACGCTTCGCGCGTAGTCACTCATTTGTTGAATCTAAACGTGCGCTTCGTATTGTAAAATGGATTAACTAAGCCAGAAACCTTTCCTGTAGTGTACACAACAATTCACCAAACATTTATCACTGTCAGACGAATAGTATATGACCTTATACGGGACTTTGTTGAAACGCTTCGCGTGTCATCGCTCATTTGCTGAATCTACTGCTGCGCTACCTATTGTAAAATGGATGTACTAAGCCAGAAACCTTCCCTGGAGTGTACACAACAGCTCACCCGAGTTTCATCGCTATCGGATGAATGGTATATGACCTTATATGGGACTTTGATGAAAAACTTCGCGCGTCGTCGCTCATTTGTTGATTCTGCTCCTGCTCTTCCTATTTTTTTTAAAGGGATTTACTAAGCCAGAAACCTTCCCTGGAGTGCACACATCTCAGCCTAGTTTCATCGCTATCGGACGAATGGTATATGCACGCATACGTGACTTTGTTGAAATGCTTCACGCGTCGTAGCTCATTTGTTGAATCTACTCGTGCGCTGCCTATTGTAAAGTGGATTTAATAAGCCAGAAAATTTCCCTGAAGTGTACACAACATTTTACGCAAGTTTCATAGCTATCGGACGAATGGTATATGAATGCATACGGGACTTTTTTGAAACTGACTTTGTTGAAATGCTTGGCGCGTCGTAGCTCATTTGTTGAATCTACTCGTGCGCTGCCTATTGTAAAGTGGATTTACTAAGCCAGAAAATTTCCCTGAAGTGTACACAACATTTTACGCAAGTTTCATAGCTATCGGACGAATGGTATATGAATGCATACGGGACATTTTTGAAACACTTTGCGTGTCGTCGCTCATTTGTTGAATCTACTCGTGCGCTATCTACTGTGAAATGTACTCACTAATTTGGAAACCTTCACTTAAGTGTATACAACATCTCACCCAAGTTTCATCGCTATCGGACGAATGGTATATGAACACATACGGGACTTGTTTGAAACGCTTCGCGCATCGTCACTCATTTGTTGAATCTACGCGTGCGCTACCTATTGTAAAATGGATTTACTAAGTCAGAAACCTTCCTTAGAGTGTACTCAACATCTCACCCAAGTTTCATCGCAATCGGTTGAGTGGTATATGAATGCATAGGAGACATACACACCCACAGACAAACTATCACGTAAGATTGATTTTTATATATATAGATAAGATGGTTCCTCTCGTGTTGACTCCTGAATCTCTAATAACCTTCCCCAAAGCTATATTCAACAAAATGCGTGATAATGAGTCTCCCTGCCTAACTCCATTCTTGGTCGTTACAGCATTTGATATCATGTTCTGTATCTTAATTTGACTCCTAATATTGTTCATGGTAGCTTTCACCTGAGTGATCAGTTTCTTAGGGAACTCGGCTCTTCCATTGCTACATAGAGATTATTTCAGTCAATACTGTCATAAGCTGACCTAAAATCAATGAAAAGATGGTGTGTATCAATTCCAAATTCTTTACATTCTTCAAGTATCTGTCGGATTGTGAAAATCTGATCCGTAGTAGCTCTTCCTTGGCGAAATCCACATTGATAGTCACCAACTGCATTTTCCACATATGGCGCCAGTCTGTTAAAGAGGATGTTGGAGAATATTTTATAGGCAATCCATATCCCTATGGATGATAGATTTATCAGGAGGATTGTCACATGTGGTGAAAACTGGGTCTATTACCACAACGCTGACGCTTCGAAACAGTGGCTCAGTCCTCGTCAATCTGCCAAAGTCATCGTTAAATAGGAGCGGTTCGGCTCGAAACTGGTGTGTGTTGGTGGAATTTTGAAGTAGTGATTCACTGAGGGTTTGTTCCAAAGGGGCGTGCAGTCAATGCGTATCTTTATTATCAACAACTGGAACAAGTTCATGAATTTTTGAGACTGAGATAATCAGCATTAGTTAACCGAAATAGGGTACTCTTGCAGCAGGACAATGCGAGACCTCATAATGCACGAAAAAACATGGTAAAAATTCAGGAATTGGGAGGAGTTGAACTGCTACCACATCCACATCTGATCTTGGGCCTCCAGATTACCATTTTCTTCGAACCAATGGCCCATTTCTTGCAAGGAAGAAATTTCGAAAACATTGAAGCTGTGGAAGCGGGTCTCACCGAATTCTTCGCATCAAAACCCAGAGACTGGTACCGTCGCGGGATAAGAAACCTTGCTAAAAGATGGCTCAAGACCATGGAATCTGCAGGTCTCTTCTTAAAGAATAGTTTAATTTCTTGTCAGAAAACTTTTTAAATACAAATGTATTTAATAAAGGACATTACATATGAGTCATCCCTCATACTTCGTGTGGCCGCTATGTTAGATTGGTGACACTTACTGAAATTTTAAAGGCAGGGTTGGAAGGGGAATAGTACGTCCTTACTAAGCTTCCTTGGAATCGCCCTAGGGGACACTATATGTCAAGTCTATGTTGATATGATGGAAATAGGCTAAACATTAGTTCTTTTCACTGAAATATAGATATAGTATCCTCCTTGGAAATAATGTAGGAAAGTGGCATAAGCATGTACAGTACTTATCGCGTTATGTGCACTATCATGAAGCACAATGTCCTACATTTTCCATTATATAGAAGTTTATTTTGCATTCTTCTGTGGTCTCTGAGTACGTATTGAGCTTCCGGTCACGAACGTCCTGGGTTTGATCACCGGCTCTGCTAAGAAATTTAATTCTGATCTAAAGGATTGTGTAGGGTACACCGGTCTCATGAGGTGAACCTGAGAAGAGGTGGGTTTGTTTCCCACCTTATAAAACCTAGAAATAGTTGTCCATGGTTTCAAACTTCTACTCCAAACAAATACTGCGTGCGATGATTCCTCCTCATCTTCTTCTCAATCTTGGCCTCACTTACAAGTACAAGCACTTCTACAGTAACAATAATAACACAAGTTATCAGACAAATTCCATGCATTCATAGACACCCTAGTATATGGAGCTGCTGACCACGATGTCCAAGTCCCTAAATAACATAAAATCAACCCGAAAAAACTTCAGTGAACAGCTCAAACTTCATGCGGTCGTATCGGTGGAAGAAGCTATGTAAATTAGAATAGCCTCTATACTCCAACCTGAATCTTCTACAAACCAGTATTGTATGTATTTCCTATTTGGTTTTCCCAAGCCTCGACTCTTGCTGAAGGCAAGTGAGTGCCCAGCAGAATACCAAGGCTATAAGCGTTTGACACTCAAATGTTAACCTATTAAAGGCGGAAAAGCAACTCGCTGAGTGCAAGAGAGGTCAAGTCTTGAGTAAACGGATGAAAGCGAAGTGTCCATGGAGATGGTAATGTAACACCAGCGTTTCACAGGTGATAATTGGACGCCCTCAACAGTGAACATCTTCCATTACATGTGGTGTTGTTTAGAGGGAGGAACATCGAAGTTCCCTATACACAAAGACAAGAACGGTAACGAAAATGGTTACGACAGTAGAATGTTACTAGCACTACTCAATACGTAACAACTTGAAAACTAACTTACATAGTGGAAGAAGACTTAAAAAACTGTCCTCAATCCTGATAGAATAGGGGCTGGAGGAAATTGGAAGACAGTATAGACATGAATGGCTAACGGGAAACGGAAAGAGATAATAATAATAATAATAATAATAATGCTATTGGATTCACGACCCTTTTAACTACTGTGGTTTTAGAGACGCCGGGGTACAAGAACTTTGCTCCGATGGGGATGTTTTTAACGTGCCAGTAAATTTACTGACACTGTTCCCTAGCATTTGCGCACCCTCAAATGCCAACTGTCTGCGTCGGGATTTGATCCCACAACTTCGGGAACAGCAGGTGAGAACGTTACTGCTACGTCATGGAAAGAGATTAGGGCCAATCACGAAGTAAAAGGAAAATGACAAAAAGGAACACAGCACAGCTCAGTGGCTCTAATAACCGTCAGTCCTTAAGGGTGTAGATCGCTTAGTGTTATGCAGAGTGCGCCATGCGTGGCGGGCTAAATAAACCCTGCCCCTTAAGGACCCCTTATGTTAGGCAGGGATAGCGTAAAATATATAATAATAATAATAATGTTATTGGTCTTACGTCCCTTTTAACGTAAAACAAGGGGAAGTGATATGATCACTCAGAAAATGAGGGTATCATGAAAGAAAGGACATCGGACTGTTAATGTAAGAAAATGAAATGTATACTAGGCCTCGGATATCCTCATACTGTTGAGAACAAGACTTCACCAAGAGAGGTCAAAAAGAAAGATTAATTAGATGAGCCTGGAAGAAGTGGACGCAATGTGCTCACAGGAAATGTATCCCTATAGCCTCCAGGAGAAATTACTTCAAATGGGCATACAACAAAAGGGTACACTGTACTAAACCTTCGGCTGAAAAACAGGAATCGCTTACCACTGGATAAAGTCCAAAGTTGGCCAAAGGTGATGTAACAGAAGTGAGTTATGAACAGTAGCAGTTATGCAAAGTAGGCATTTATTTGAAGGAACAAAGTGGCCAATTCAACTCGACATGTTTTTTTCTAGTTGGTTTACATCTTAAGGAGAACACTCGACATAATAGTAAATATGTGATTTTGATGAAGAAAATAAGTATTGTGGAAACATAAATATTCCTCGTATGATAAAAGCAGGTTTCTCATAGTTCCAATGCTTTAATATGAGTGCCTTAATTCATTTTTTTCCCTTCCTGGAGTTTGCTTTTGAACTGCCACATGCAAGCGAAACGAGCACATTGGTTGTGAATTGGGGGCTGTCGTGTAAGGATATGATCTCGCTGTTGGATTGATACATCGATGGGTGTTATGCGATTGCAATCACTCACTTGCTTACGAAAAGTTTTCCATTGACTAAACCAAACACATCGAGCAGTTGGTTCTTGCCTTAGATCCTTCTGGGATTGTTTCATTGGTGACATTGAGGTGTTCCTGTAATCTGCCAGCTCTTCAATGGTCAATACGATTTGATCACAAATAAATTGTTCTCACCAAAGTATCTTTCAATACTCTGACTGCAAATATGCCTAGCTCGTTAGCACCCATTTTTCTGGGCGTGATATTCATGCATGGAGATAGTGAGCTTTCAAGTTAGTGTTACGTACTCGATTGGTGCATGCCCATCGTTTGATGTAATGAATGTAGAGAAGATTACTTTCCTCCAATCATAATCCACAAAGAGTTTAACAAAACCACGGTGTAAGAGCTGATGTTCCAAAGATAAGAAATCTCCTTTCGCAGCTAAATGAGATTTTAAGACTATCTCTCCCAACGTTAGGAAAGCAATTCACAAAGCAGCAGGGAAGCCAGATGAATTGTCGAGAGCAAAGAGAGGAGTTTATCTGAGTCTATCCAATCAAATCAGCCATCTTATTCCATGATTGAAACTCGTACGTTTTCGTACCCAGCGTACTGCCAAACCTAGGGTCGCGCAGCGCTGGCAACCTGTCTCTGTGGCTAACACTTATGTCTCCTCAACGAGAGCTAGAATATGTAGTTTGAGCTGATCACTTCGCTCAGTCAATTTGTGAAGCACAATGATGGAGTTTACAGCAGAAACTACCAAATGTGTCCAAACACACTGCCTTCTTGAATAGTATTGCAATAAAAAGATGAGTGCGTAAGAATACTATTGGGAAGAAATGCCCATATCGTTTCTTCTTTAGTCAACCTTTTTAATAAAAACTGGATTCTTTAATTGATTCAGCTTTTCCGGTGGTAATTTTGTTGTGGCGTGCTGATAGGGATCTCAGTTCCAACGCTCCTCAATCCCTCCTGCCGAGAATCACGAGAAAGCTAACAACGTTTATGCATTTGCAGTTTATGCATTTATTTGCCTGCAGTAGAAGTGGGGAAACCATGGAAAACCACTTCTAGGATGGCTGAGGTGGGAATCGAACCAACCTCAGTTTTGCCTCACGAGGCTGAGTGTACCCCGTCCCAAACTTCAGACCGAAAGGCTCCGGGGAGACAAGGACGTTTGTAGATTTACGTGGCCGTTAATCTCGCGATCATGGACCACGGTACCTCCTTTTTACGTGGAATCCGAACCACAGGACATTGCATTTCAGTTTGAAAATCTCACATGTATTGATCGGAAATCGAACCCGGCCCCGCCTTGGTGAGAGGCCAACAGCTTGACCGCTAAGCCACCACGTCCCCTCTGGGGAGACAGCAAAGAATGCTAGCCGCTACACGAGGAGGCGGACTTAAATGCTTTCCGAATTCACAATCACGGAAGCCTTAAGTTAGGTACCATCCCGGCATTTGCCTAGAATAGAAGTGGGAAACCACGTAAAAACACTTTCAGAATTGCTATTTGGCTCACACAGAGAAGTCACACGAGAGTGACATAGTTTACGAGTTATTTTTACCTGTGTATGCCTATAGGTGAAAGCTATAAATAAGACTAAACAGTGCATCCATCACTTCCTGAATCCCCACCTCTCTGTTTAAAAGCTGGAAACTCCTACACTTAAAGAGTTGACGTAGTTCTAGTGGAGGAAGGAGGAGCAGCTTGATTTATAGCTTCACATCAATCTGCTGTGTCATGCGGTACATCATTTCCCCAGCTTAGTCCTTATATTGACTCGCAACATGTGTGTGTGTGGTACCAAGCTTTCCCCCACCATTTTCACTACACTTGATTCATTAATCCATCTGGTAGACTGCGGTGCGTACCGCAAAAGGGACAGGGACGGTCTTTTTTTTTTAATGGCTGCAGGATTTTGCAAGATTTCGACGTTTCACAATTTTATGATATAACTGATGATACAGGGTGAGCTAAAAGAGTACGAACCGTCTGCGCGGTGTTTTGCCTTTCCGCGTCCTCGGTGCTCGTTGCCGTCAGCCGCTATCATAGAAAGGTGCGGATGAAACCATACAACAATTTTTAAAACTACTTTTAAAGGCTTTACTTACGAACTTTATGAAAGGAGATGCTGAAACTGGCCACCGTCGTTGTCCATGCATTTTTGGCACCTCTTTAGAAAACTATCCATCACTCACCGTAGTTCACGTTGAGAAATTCCCATAATTTCCTGACGGATATCTTGTTTTAATTCTTCCCGGGTGTGTAGGGTTATCTTGTACACTTTATGTTTCAAGTTATACCAGAGATGGAAATAACAGGGGGTTAGGTCGGGGAACCGAGGGGGCCACAAACCTCTACTAATAATTCTGTCATGAAACACACTTTCAGTTGTTCTCATCTAAAGATTGGCACTATGAGCTGTTGCAGAGTCTTGTTTAAAAAAGGCAAATTCATGCTCCCTGTCTGTTAATTCTTAAAAGATAAGGGGGAAAAAGAGTATTCACGTATGTACGGGCGTCAACTGTTGACTCGAAAAAAAAATTGGCCCTATAACTCTTTCTCCACAAATGGCGCACCATAAACCAAATTTTTCGTAATGAAGGAGTATTTCATTAACAATATTAGGTCTCTCAGAGCTCCAATAACGATTATTTTGTGTACACACATATCCATGAAGCTGGAACCAAACCTTGTCCGTAAAAATTATAAAATATGAATCTATTTCGCCACTGTATACAGTATTGAGAGTCCACTCACAAATTGTGCGCTTAATTACAGGATCACCCGGTTTAAGAGCATGTGCCACAGTTATTTTACACGGTTTTAACTTCAGCATTTTAGTAGCTCTTTGCACAGAAATGCCTACCTGTTGTGAAAGACGCCTAAGTGATTTTGGGGGGAATTCTCCAAACGATGACCGATGTCGTCTAATGTTCCTTCGGTAAGATCCGTACGCCGTCTTTTAGATTTCTTAGCCTGAACCCTTCCTGTGGCCTGAAGCTTATTGTAAAGATCATGGATGGTGGTACGGTCTGGAACTTTTATACCAGGAAATCGTTCTGCAAATCGTACTTTCACTTGGCGAGATGAACGAGTTAACACATACGAATCATAAATAAATACACGCTGAGCAGCAGAAAGCATATGCTGAGTCATAATACACTTGATGTTCGACCATGGCGAAATGTAAATATTATATGTCAGAAAACTGTACTATCATAAGGCTCAGTATAGTACAAGTTTTCATTAGGAGACAGTTTATCCCACCAATCAGAGCTCAAGAAACAGTTGTGTGACCAATTAGGTAAGGATAGCATCGCACCTGAGCTGACTTCCACGGCCTTCCTATTTTAAATTTCACTGCGTGCCTAGTGTCAAAGTGGGATATTCCAGGAGGCCATGGTCAAATACAAGGTATTCTCTGCGTCCCATGCGCTCTATTCAGTACATAAAACTGGCGAAATCTCGACAGATATTGATAAATATTTATGTTCGAACATAAAATAGTTATAATTATCGTCGAATATAAGCAGTCGTATGCAACTCACCTATATTAGTAATTAAGTCACTCGTATGGAAATTATAAAGCTCGCTATGCTCGTTTTATAAACATACTCGTGTCTTAATTATTGGCATTATAAGCTCGTTGCATAATGTATTATTGTGACTAAGTACAGGACTCACTAATAAATCACACTGGTAATAACTGAACCACATCATATAGGCTAACCATCAACGCAATACTGAACGTCAACAGCGTGACCGCGCCTACCGCAGCTGTGTGATGTCGTGTACCCATGCGCGCAGTGGAAATCACAGCGCAGCGGTCCGGAGTTTATTGGCTCTCCCTGTACTTAGAGTGTTGGAAGCAATTCTTCAGTGTAACGAAATACAGTATATGCTTTTCAGTCAGTCAACAGCATTGTACCCAATTGTATTAGGTGTTATGCCCTAACCCTGAAAATAATTACATGTGATTAATACATTCACTTGGACATCTAGTATCAATCGTCAAGTGATCATCATCAGAATTCACACATTTAGGCTATTATATCTATGTCTACATATATGTGGGTTAAGGTATTGTATTTGCAGTATGTACTTAATTACAGAAGTTAAATGTAAATTTGCTGAACTTGTCAAGTGTGAATGCTACTGCATACAGATATTTTATGGGTACTAGGAGCTTCCGTCGGCCAGTGATCAATAGCACAATGATTTGATTGTGAATTATGGTATGCTGCTCGAACTTCAGTCTTCAAAGGTGTGCTCTCAACTGAATGTGCTTACCGTTAAATGTCTGTAAGTAAATAAGTGTACACATTGTCAATGCCTTACATGGAGATATAGATTTAACAGCCTGAGTGTAAGGTAACGAATGATGATCGCTCTTGATGGAAACTGGTTATCCAAGTGAATTTATTGATCTCATTTATTTATTCAGGGTTAGGGCATAACACCAAATGCAATTGGGTGCAATCGTGTTGACCGACTGAAACGCATTATATTCAGTTTCAATAATAATAATAATAAAACGGATGCGAAGGTGGACTCCTATTTGATAAACAAAAGTACTAAAAACTTCCCCTGTAATTCACAACCCACTACTGACCTCTCCTAAGGGACAAGCGAACTCAAACATATATCGAATAAAAATTATATTACCTGCCTTACGATTGGGTCAATAGTCCGTTCAAAGTGATCAATTCTGTTGGAATATACAATTAATGCTCAAAATCAATACTTAGTGACATGAAACGTGAGAAGTATTGAAATGTAAGCGACATGCTAGATTAGTTTCTATCATACAAGATTCAGTTAGTCATCGACGTGCTTGGCTGACGATGGTAACAGTTATCGGTCCAAGCTACATTTTGCTACGTGGTGTGAATGCTACCGCATACAAATATTTTATGGGTACTAAGAACTACCGTGTAGAAACGTCGGCCAGCGACCAATAGCACAATGCTGTGTGAATTATGTATGCTGCCCGAACTCCAGTTTTAAACGGCGCGCTCGCAACTCAATGTTCTTAAAATCACTCGCTAATAATGCACAGGAGTTACAAAATCTATCTCGTCACCAAGTCCTGACACTCCAAGCCATGCTATAGCCTACTTGGATGTGTAACAGTTACCGCCGTGCAATAGTCTAACTGCTAAATGGCATGTTTGAGGGCGCATTAACCATTAACTGGAACAGAATGTCTGAGACCAATAAGTTACCTCATTCCAAATAAGATGAGAATGAAAATGGGATGGATAACCTTCAACTAAGTGAACCACGTCCCTCATTGTCAGCTGTACCTTGACTTCGTGAATTGCAGCGTATTATTTTGTTGTCTTTTCATTTTGAGGGGCTTAGACGTCGTGGTAATTTAACGTTATGTACTTGGATGTGTGAGTGTATTTTTCTCTGATAACCTGAGTTATTGTGATGGCTGTATAAGTGTGTGTATTTCTGACTCAGGCGAGTATTGGGAGAGAAGAGGCTGGGCCTTAAGTTAGGAACTAACCCGGTATTTGCCTGGAGTAGAAGGCGAAACCCACTGAAGAAAACTTCCAGGATAGGTGAACTGGGTATCGCAACTGCCTATTCTCAGTTTTACGTCACGAGGCAGACTAGTCATGTAGACCCATGTGCTTGGGTGTGTGTGGAATCCATCTGATAACCTGTCTCATTGTGAGGGCTGTATCAATGTGTGTATTTGTTAGTCAAATGAGAATTGGGAAGCAGAAAGGCCGTGGCCTTAAGTTCGGAGCCATCCCTGTATTTGCCTGGAGTAGAAGTGAGAAACCACGGAAAACTACTTCCAAGATGTCTGAGGAAGGAATCGAACCCACCTCTTCTCAGTTTTCCCCCACGAGGCTGAGTGTACCCCGTTCCTCCCCTCAGACTAGAATTTAATTTCTTGGCAGAGCCGGGAATCAAATCCAGACTTCCGGGTCGACAGCTAAGCATGCTAGGCCCCTAGCTACTACACCATGAAGTGGACTTACTATTATTGAGTAGACAAAATGTATGATGCTTTTCAGTCGGTCAACACGATTGTACCCAAATGAGATGGGTTATTCCCAAATGAGATGGGTACAATCGTGATGACAGACTGAAAAGCATCAAACATTTGTTTACTAAGGCAACACTGATAAAATGGCTTCAAAAACCATAATATTATTGAGGAGTTCAATCCGCAAAAGTATACAACGGCGAACGGACATTTGTTGTGGGTGATTTACGGTATAACCAGTGGCAGACATTCAACTTTTTAGCAAGGAAAGGATCAATCAGCTAATGGTGAATAATTTCAAGTATTTAGAAGATATTCAACCATCAGAATTTAATTGTGAGGCAAACAAAGAGAGAAATTCAAAATTACGAAAGACCCATCGAATCACCTGGAACATATAACAAATAATCAAAACCGTATCTAAGAACGCAAAATTAAGATATTATGCCATAGTTATTAAACTTGATGGGCTTAGACATCGTGGTAATTTAACCTTATGTACTTGGATGTGTGTGTATTTTTCTCTGATAACCTGAGTTATTATGCTGGCTGTATTTGGGTGTGTATTTCTAACTCAGGCGAGTATTGGGAGAATCCTTAATCATTGGAGGCACATCTCTTATTAAAGATGTAGAGAAACAAGGAAAGATAATATTGAGGACAACTCTTGGTCCAGTCTGCTCCGAAGGAATCTGGATGTAACGGAAGTCTCCGGTGCTTTATCAGCATGCTGGAAAGATCACTGACATCTTCAGGAATAGGAGATTGAAGTTCTATGGCCACATTCTCAGAATGAACAATGACAGGCTCACCAAAAGGATTCTCAACCTTGTTGTCTCTTTGAAAGCCTAGAACAACTGGCTTGTTTTTTTTAGCGTATGGCTCTTAGTGCCGGGAGTGTCCAAGGACATGTTCGGCTCGCCAGTTTGTAGCTGCTTCTATGCGGACACCCATGGGGAGAGCTACAAGTACCGTCGCGTGTGGAGTGTTGACTGGTGAGGAAAGTTTGAATGTAAGGACGAGGAGTTGGAAGGTAGCGGCTGTGGCCTATAGTTAGGGACCAACACCGGCATTTGCCTGGAAGGAAGATGGGAAACCACAGAAGACCATCTTCAAGGTTACCGGCGGGGAGATTTGAACCTCCTCGCCTCCCGGATGTGAGCGACTGTCAGCAGTCATGCCGTAACGACCACGGCTAACTCACCTAGTACTGGCTTGGTGAAATAGAAAGACACCTTCAAGAAATTGGCATTACACACCAATTTATACAAGATCCACTCTAGTTCATAACAGCAATGAACAGCCATCATTTTGCTGAGAAAATCAGTACCAAGACCAATATGCCATGCACTGAAGAACAGAGGAAGATCTTCAGTGCCCTGATGAAGAGATTTTGGGAGAAGAAAAAACATCATCAGCTAAATAAGTTGTATCGCGCTCCACATATGAGCATACCGATATGTAAAATAATGCAGAATGATTTGGAGCATTATGGGAACTTTTGTTGGGCATATAAATCACTGCTCTGCTGTTCTCCGGAAGTCCTTAGATCAAGCAAAACGAACGACCTCTGCTGTGCTAGGGATGACCAAACTGGCATGGCTGCACAATCTGTTAGCTGGAATCGGCTGCTCATACCTTTGAGACTTTTTCCAATGATAGTACAAATCCATGGAAAATTAACGCCATATGACACACAATGCTAGACCGTGCTACCTGTGGACTCGGTAGACGTGTGTTCGAACGCCAATGCCAGCCATCCGTGAAATGGTGTACCGTGGTTTCCCATTACCAACTCCAGACGAATGCCAGACCAGTACCTTTAATAGATCACGGCCGCTTCCTCCCATCTCCTTGCCCAGTTCCATTCATTTTCATTCATTTCATCTCTCGTTAACTCCCCTCGGGAGGTTGGTGTCATTAAGGGCATCTGGACATAAAAAACACCCACCACATAGACCTTCATCGCATGTCATCCCCGATCCTGTTGAAAACGGAAATAATAAGTGGTAGACATACAGAAGTTACTTATATTTTCTGGCATCTTATTCAAACTCCACCCGGAAAATTTGCCTAAAAACGCGTTATCTTCAAGTAAAGGTGACACAGATCAACAACTATCTTTATAACGTTATTGTGGTTAAATGTTGGACAACATATTTCTTACCTCTAAAATGTGTTTAAAGTAAATAGTAGAGGAATCTTCTACATCGAGGAGTTGATTCTGGGGATCATAGCTGGTTTTGTGTTTGAGATAACCACATCCGTTCATAATCATCACAGGTGCAGATTAACCTCTTCTCAAATACCTCATGGGGCACTTCGCCATTTGAGATATCTACTGGATATTTACATTACCTAACATTTTCCTTCTGAAGGTTTTCGTTCATCTAACAAAAAGTACTACATTATGTTACCCTCTGTGCAACTCAAGCTTCATGAAGAACATGAAATGGTTGCAATTGAAACACGTTGGTAAGGTAAACTGCTGATCAGTAAAAGCTTTCATAAGAAGTAGTCTTGTAACATGCTCTACTATCTAAAAATAAAATTATAAATGATTAAATGGTTATGCCTTTATAATAGAAGGGTGGTATTCGTGGTCTTTGTCGTTACGAAGCACATAGCTTATTTTACAAGTAGTCTACTGTATCACCAGTGGGGGGATGTGATATCCCGCCTCTCTAGGTCGTAAATTTCCTAATTGTAAATGTGGAGTGGATGTGTAACAAGGAAAGGGCAATGCTTGTTTAACCCCCTGACCTGTTGGGCTAGCAGTTTGGTTAGAACATTGCTCTTATTGCCTGAACTGCAACAGAAATTTTGAATTAATGGAATGAAAGCTGTCCAATATTATTCTTAAAATCCGTTAAGAGCAGGAGGAAAGTTTCCCACGATCATTTGTTCAGACTATTGATTTCAATCATCAGTTCAACAATTTAATCATACGCTGTATTTTGCATGGGACTTTCAAGGTGAAATGTCACGCCTGGTGGTACGGATTCCACGTCAAAACGGAGGTCGATGAATTATCGCGATATAAAGGGATACTTAAAACTACGAGCTTCCTTCCTTCCTTCCATCCTTCCTTCCTATTCTGAAGTCGTATTGCTTGTGTGTCAACAATCAAATACTGTAGAATGTTTCACAGAATTTTGTTTCTGATTAGTAGTTTGAGATAGAAATATGTTACTAATGAGAAATTAATTGTTGGCCTTTAGAAGAGAAAATGGATGAATTCTTCTACTTTACCCAACACAATAACCAGACAGATAAGATAAATCCCACAAAAGAGTTGTGTATAAAATTATTTTGTAAAGTATAAGAGGATAGCCGGGATGCCTGGACTGAGCGACATAACTCTATGTAACATAAAATTACGCCAATGAAGGAACTGATGAATCGCCTACGGACAAGAGACTTTGAAGTAAACAAAAAGTTCTGAAGGCAGAAAAGAATCGATAGAAACATGTTTGTGGCGAAGAGCAACAACAAACAGGAAGTTAAAAGACAAAAAAAGTAATGCCCTTAGGAAAGTTCTACAAACTTTTAAGTCTACATCGAGATCACAGCACAAGAGATATTAATGGTTATTGTGCCCAGAAATTGATCGTGCTAACTTAACACGAACCTCTGGTGCGAAAAGAGAAACGAAAAGTAACGTGCAGACATACAGTTCTACCACAGTACGTTAGGAAACGATGACAATCACTACAAATGTACAGAACTCCAGCGTGCGATGGCATTATTTCTTTCATATGCACTTCATTCGAAAAGCTAAGTACAAACAGGCACAAGAGGCTTGTGACATTCAAGGTCCTGAGACAATTTTCATGCTCTTTACTTATTATAAATGGAACCCACGTCAATAATCTGCAATCAAGATTTCGACGTTTTTTACTAACCCATTGTGTGGATTGAAAAAGGTGCTCGCCCGTAATTTTGATTTCCTGCATATCGTCGGTGCGCTTACAACTCAAAACGCTTGCGGCCAATTCTAACTTATTGTTTCAGGTTCTGTAACGCTAATGCGAGCGTCACGTTGACTTGTCGGTAGTCGGTAGGTAGTCGAGACAGTATAGTTCAACTACGGTATTCGGAACACCCAATTCTATGAATCATTATGTGCAGAGCTATAATTATACGGATATGTAACAACACAGTCGATGCTATTGGAAATAGTGGTTGCACAGGAGCATATATTTATCTATTAATCACACTTCTGTATGGAAATATGTTTCTTTTGAGGTTATGTTAACTTGAAACTCTTTCACCAAAGCGTTCGCATATTTGATGTCTATTGACTTTTCATGTGATTGGAAGGGAACTGAAGACAGTCTCTACATTATATATTTTCGTTCCCAGAAACTTCGACGAATTGTAGGGTGACATCGGTATTGTTCTGTTCTTGTAAGAGTGTGAGAAAATATAATTCATAATGTTATGCTTGTATAAGGGGATTAAAGCATTAAGGAATGCCGGGTACGATTGTCATGTCACAAATTATCACGACTGCAAATTAAGCAACAACCCTGTTATCTTGCATCCATGGGATATATTATTTAGTGTCAAGGAATGAGTTCAACTTCGTGAATAAGCATAATTTCCATTGTTATGCGCTAAATGGCTATTGAAATGTTGCTAGATAAAGGAGTAATTCCCAAGAACGCATTGAATGAAGTCAAACAGGCACGAGTCAATCCCATTGACTGATTTCATGGTCTCCAGCAGTGATATCAGGCAGAAGCCAACGTACGCAATTGTACAATTGTTTTAAGTGCTCACTTCGCGTAGTAATGGTTTCTTACAAAAGTATATGCTGTACATCAGAGTGTCGTAGTACACACGCAACAGACATTACTGCACTGATGACGACCTGTGTTTGAAGTCATACCCACTACTTCTATTCATGAGGGTAGAAATTCTCCCAACGTGATCACTTTCCTTCACTATGTCCAAAGGTGTTTTCATATGAAGAACTGAAACCTGTGAATGGATGGAGACGAGTGACAAAGTTAACTTTTGAACAAAACAAAAGTTTGGTGCTTTTCATTCGGTCAACACGAATGTACCCAAAAGAGTTGGGTTATACCCTAATCCTAAAAAAAATACATTACAATCTACTGCTGGCAATAGCGCTAGCCCCTTGGTTTTATTGAACCCCAGTAGTTCCTGATAATCTTTGTCCACAAAGTCACAAGTTTCCTGTAGTTTCTCAATCCCAACGGTACAGTAAGTATGTGATGGAAACTGTATATCTCCACTTCAAGTGTTTCTATAGTCATAGATGGTAGTCTGTCGCTGTGTTTAGCCAATTTTTATTTATGAAAAAAATAGGCTTATGACATCACCTTTTGTGCGTGTGTGTTTAAGTGTGTGTGTGTGTTTGCGTATATGTGTGTATCCCTTAATAAAACCTAAACGGTTGAAGCGATTTCAATAAAACTCGGTAAGTTCATAGTACTAACTTGTCCGACCACGACCGGGCCCTTCAAATTTTAATTCGTCTCACCAATCAAACATGGCGGCTGTGCGAATTATTTCACCGACATTCTATATCTAACAAACTATTACTGATATCACCCTGAAATTGTGTACGGTGATAAAGGGCACTACTAGACGTTCACTTATGTAACGTTCAAATACCTGTTAAGTACAAAACGAACATGGCGGCCAAGCAAAATTGAAACATTAAGATACGCTTTTCTTCAGATTTAACCATCCGAGCGCAGTGAAATATGGTACAGAAAATGTTTATACACATTGTAATGCACTGACATCTAATGTAGTTCAATGTATTACATACCCTCAAGTTGGCGGCTGTGCGAAATTTTAAAATTAATCTGGTGAGCACAAAACCATCATGGCGGCAACGCGAAATTCAAATATTTAAATGAAAGTTTTTCGGGATTTATCCATTCGAGCGCAGTGAAACTCGGTACGGTTAATTATTATACAAATTTTAATCCACTGACATCTAATTGATTTCAGCTGTTTTCAGAACCACAAGATGGTGGCTGTGCGAAATTTTAAAATCTCTTTTTTGCTTCTTGAGTCCTAATCATGCGATTGAAGTCTGAATAATACACCTACGCAATAATCGTCATGTAATAATACATAACTATATTGCCTACATATATAAAAAATTCAACATGGCGACCATCCGAAATATTTAGACGGTTGTCAATATCTACGAATCTATTACAGCAATCAAACTGAAATTGTGTATGTTGATGGAGGCAATTAACATGAGTACGATATATGAAAATAGGCTAGTTAGTTCTTCACGGAACTACTGGTTATACACGGGTTGGTTTTTTAGTTTTGGCACCTTAGTTATAACTGGATTAATAACTCACTTAGATGGTTCCAAGTTTCACAGGCCCTCGATGTAGTCCCCACCGTTCCGTACAACGTGTTCCCAGCGATGCGGAAGTCGTTGAATCCCGTTGGCACTGCCCAATCTATTGATGGTACGAAGAGAGCGCTCGGCAGCCTGCTTAACGTCTTCAATGGTACGGAAGCGCTCCCAGCGCATTGTCATCTTCATCTTCGGGATGAGATCATAGTCGCAGGGACTGATGTCGGGAGAATATGGGGGGTGATAGAGGACCTCCCAGCCCCAGCGATCCAACAATGCCGACACAACGCCTGCTGTGTGTTCCCTAGCATTGTCATGCAGAACGATGGGCGGTGTAACCGGTGTGAAGGTAATGTTGATTCTTGCCTATGATTGGGATGGTGTGATCATTCACCATACTGTTTCCCGAGGGCAAACCGTTAATGCGGCGTACTATTATTCGTTTCTGCGAGACCATCTCCGAGGAGCTCTGAGAAGGAAACGGCGCCGCCACATGGTTACACCGCCCATCGTTCTGCATGACAATGCTAGGGCACACACAGCAGGCGTAGTGTCGGCATTGTTGGATCACTAGGGCTGGGAGGTCCTCTATCACACCCCATATTCTCCCGACATCAGTCCCTGCGACTATGATCTCATCCCGAAGATGATGCCAATGCGCGGGGAGCGCTTCCGTACCATTGAAGACGTTAAGCAGGCTGCCGAGCGCTCTATTCGTACCATCAATAGATTGGGCAGTGCCAACGGGATCCAACGACTTCCGCATCGCTGTGAACACGTTGTACGCAACGGTGGGGATTACATCGGGGGCCTGTGAAACTTGGAACCATCTAAGTGAGTTATTAATCCAGTTATAACTAAGGTGCCAAAACTAAAAAAAACAACCCATGTATTTATGTACGATATGGGCTGCAAAATTTGCATCTATTAAATGTATTCTTAATTGTTTTTGTAAATTTTGAAACATGGTTTTTTCATGGCCATGAAGCACCTCAGATATTTTAATTAGTATTGTCCGCACACAGTGCTAACAATTTGTGTTGTATATTGATTTCGTGTTCGGTTTCTAGAATGCACCGGATGTTTCAACATCCAATTACTGTATTTCATTTCTAAAGTGCTCACTCAAATTCCACAACATGGTTTGAAATATCCAGCTAGAATAGACATATAATAATTTAGTACTTTCATAATTAGAAGAGAATACACAATCATAGGAGTTTACAGATTCTAGGTCAGTACCCAAACAATGTTGAAGTAGCCTACATTATCACTATAGATTGAGATATTACCATAGCACATGCATTTTGTGGTTCAAAACACTTCTAAACCAATTTAGAAATGCAATCAGATGATCGAAAGTAGTAATTATGTACCACTGTATGATATGAGTAAGTGCTCTCATTAGCTGGTAAATTACGTTGACTGCCGTAAAATGCATTTTAGCCTGCTCTTCACATTTTGCTTAAGTGCTGAAAACGTACACTTATGAGACCAATCCGGGCAAATGTGTGTGTCTGTGTGAATGGATCACCCTCTATCTACTCCTAAATGGCTTCAGCTATCGAAACCAAATTTGGTATGAGTGAAGACATATACCAATACATCTCAAGGTGAGATATGAAAATTATGTCCATGCTACTAACTACTGTATAAACAGAATTAAAATTTGCATTCTGATTTGGATACCTCACAAGGTATGCATGGGAACTGTACCAAAATTGGCACACATAGATCATCATACTTCAGATTAATTTTCAGGTGCCTATATACGCAAGTGGTGCCCGCATGTTTCTACGCGTCTTTAGAAGTTCAATATTTTAACGGAAGTAACTTTCATACTACCCAGTGGATTTCATTCAAATTTGGCACATATACTACAGATACATTTTGAGCCATCCATTTGCATGACAGTGTTGCCAACGCTACTCTACGAGGGCAGATAGGTTCAATGTTCAACTGCATGTAACACGCCTACTACAGTATCTACTGGACTACAACCGAATTATGTATGTACA
Organism: Meconema thalassinum; assembly: GCA_946902985.2. Classification (NCBI taxonomy): domain Eukaryota; kingdom Metazoa; phylum Arthropoda; class Insecta; order Orthoptera; family Tettigoniidae; genus Meconema; species Meconema thalassinum. Next base: position 557,169,065 of record OX336389.2, on the reverse strand, counting down.
TTGTGTACCATAAGAGATGGAACTAGGCATATATTGACAGTCGCCAGAATTTCCAACTGTTGATAGCCTAATTGCTCTCTATATTTGTGAACCCTAATCTCAGTATATCGGGCCAGCAGTTCTAAAATTTGCACACGTGTAGAGCAAAATATTTCAGATCAATTTTCAGTCACCCATAAAATCACAGTATTGTGCCCGTTTAGACCGAAGTCCAACGACCACATATGCAGTTCACCAAAAATCAGTCAGCACGAGAATCTAAACATCTCAGGGCGTCATATGGGTTAAAGTGGCAACGATAACAAGATAAAAAAAATTGCTTTACTGACTTTCGGCTCGATGCAACAATAAGGATAGAAGGAGACTTTGAAAATAGCACAATTCCTAAAATAATCTCATTTTATTATAATTTTAAAATGTACTTTAAAGAAATGCCAGAATAGCGTTAGGAATGCATGAAGAATCATACATTTATGTACAACAAAAATACTGGGTTACCAACACATAAACACTTGAATTTGAACGAAAGCCAGAATGTCAGTCCTGTTGACTCTGTTCAAATTATATTTATTTACACTAATAGGTTCTTCAGGGCAAATTAAATTGTCCAGCCTGAATCCTAAATTATTAGCATTCACTTGTTGAAGGAAAAATGTAATTGTTTCACTCGTTGTAAAAAATCACTTTGTTTATGGTTCCATTTTGTTGCAAAACATAACTATCACTTTCCAGGAATCATTATTCCAAAAATTGGTACATTTTTAGGTTATGACAATGGGTTAACACAACATCAACTTATAGGACATCTGAGCAACTTTGATAAATAATGTTTAAACAATATGAGCATGGATTCGAAGAACTTCGATGTTGAGCAGAAAATTTATTGTATCATCTGTTCTCGATCCAAAATAATAATTCTGAGTGCATGACTCGACTATTAATTCATAGTCAAAAAATTATTAACAAAAACATCAATTCTTTCAATGTTAATTTAACCATCCAATCATTCATTTATTATTTGAAAATATTATTCAGAAAATTGTTACCAAAATAGTAACAAATACTATTATCAAAAATTGCAATTCTTTGACAGAATATGAAAATGTTATTCTTTACATTATTTTACATTTTATAACATTCATAATTTTAATAGGATCACAAATAGCCTTTAAATGGTAGTGGCTGTTAATGAAACAGTATTAATTTATTTATAGCATCGGCCCATTCTATTTAAATGAGTCAAAAATCACATTATGATATTTAGCATTAGACAAACGGTAAAGTCTCATTAAAATGAAAGGTTAATTTTAATAACAAATTCAGGTTGACAAGTACTGGGAAAATATTTATAGAACACGAGAATCAACTGTGAATAAACTGTGATGGTTTCATAAAATAACCCTTGGTTTTCAAATTCGACGAAAGTGTGGCTTGTAACTATATTTTCAACTCCCAACATATTTATAAAAGTCATCTAACCTTCACAATGGTTGATGATTCATGTAACGACGATTCCATTCCTGCGACTTAATTGCACAACCAGAATGACAAAATTCAACTATTTCCACACGTAATATTTCTTCCCAAATTATACAGTACATAATCATGATAATCAAGCCCTTGCTTGTTATCCAAACTGGAAGATTAAGAAACTAGTAAGCTCCTCCAATAAGTTTACTGTAATTTCATCATCATATTAAATCTTAATATTTTTACATCGTGTCCATTCATGGTCAAACGTTCTATCAAATGACGTTACCCAAATAATTTATATTTATATAAACTCTAGCAAATCCCTAATTTATACATTCAATTTGTTTCCCGTATTATCACTTTCCGTGTCTCCTACATTAATTGACTGGGTAATGCAATTATCAAATGCTTCCAATATATTATTCTGTTAGTAGAATGTGGGCGTGCGTTTAACCATTAACCTTCGGAAAAGCAAGTATCCGATATAGTGAACTGTTTCGAATATAAATTTTATAAATTCACACTACATGATTTTATTGTTAGAGAGTACAAATCATTATTACCGGTATTATTATCTCAGAAAAATTGAAAATAATCATTAAATCATCATCATTATTATTATTATTTCCAAAACTGGAGTTAACTTCAATTAACTATTCGAGAAAAGATCAAAGTCGTCTTCTTAAACATGGAAAAACATCCATTCCTCAACTTAAATTTATTTTAATATTTACAGATACGACGGCAGATGACCGCGATTAGAAAAATGACAAAATCAAATAAAATGCTCATGATGCTTGTCCATAGATTCAAGTCATTGAATCGACATGTCTGAAAATAGAAAATACTCAGAACTAGGCTTCCCATGCCTCGCAGAATCATTTGCAACAGCAAATTACCAAAGAAAAATTGTGTTGATAAGACTAGAAAAATGAGAATTCCGGCTAACTACGCATAAGAATAATGCAAATTGTAGCTTACATTCTTGTAGATCTTGATGTAGAATATAATCTGGTTAAAACCAGACCATTCCAGTCTTCAGTCCCCATTTAGTCTCGTACTTAAATCCTGGTATTGGCCTCCATTTTACACCCGCAATTTGTCTAGCAAGACATAGCGGTGATTATATTCGTTGCCTGGTAATAATCTTGATGTAAACTGTTCATGATGGCAGCTCTAACAGCCGTAGTTAATTTCTTGAAAGAGACTAGATCTATTTGATCCATGGTAAAAATACCAGATGTAACCACGACCCAACCGTGACGCATTCAGTACAGTTTAATACGCTAACAATCTTATTCAGCTTTGGTAACAGATCTGATGTTCTCGTTGTCCCTGGGTAGAGTCATGCACTCTCCAGTCAGCGCTTTGCACAGCTGGCCCCTTATGTCGGCTAAGTGATGTTTACCAAGCAAGAAAGGTATTTGTAAAAGTACTGACATGTGATCTTGGTTGGTCATTCAGTCACCAAGACAAAGCTTGCCTCTGGTTAATTGGACATGAAAATATTCCAATAATAATTATGGACTGTGGAAAGTTTATAGACTAAGTCTATCATATGTCCGTTAGCAGTTTGATATTTACCACCATTGACTGCCAAAAAATGTCTATCACATGAGTGATAAATGACGAAAAATATTCTATGTTTCACTGGAAGAAGTTCTAACACTTTTAAAGTACCAGTAACCATGCACTGTTTCGACGATTCACACTAAGACTTAGGAACCATGTGCTATTGACAAGTATTACGACGAACATAGCAACCATGTGCTCGTAGATAAGTATCACGAAGTACTAGCAACCACGTGCTGTGAAGATGTGAATCACGGAGTACTAGCGACCAAGTGCTGTGAAGATGTGAATGTTGAGTCCAGTTCGGCGCTCATTTTATACAGTCCAGGGCAGTCCCCTGACGTCAGAGCGGGATATGTCCTCATTCCTTAAACTTCTCATATCTCGGCCTCCGCTGGTTCGATTTTCTTCTAATATAGCTCATTCTTCTTCCCTTATCCGTGCCAGTAATATGGCATGTGTCCCATGTTTCCAATCAATCGGGAAATATTTTATCAAAAATATAGCCTCGCTTGTGACAATCTGCCGCGTCACTAGGCGTTCTGTAGCCTGCATATTCCTTCGATTTCCTTCAAAGAACAACTGGCGCGCGCTATTCAAATCTTCTGCCGGGGACTTAGGATATGTGCCCGTGTTCTCAAATCTGCACCAGTGGATTTGGGCACAGTATTGCTAACATGATTCTACGTGACCTGATAGGTTCAATGTTTAACTGCACATAACGAATGTATTTTGCATGTGCAATGTAAGCTTTAGGACATATAACTGCTAATTATAAAATTAACCAGGGCTACCAACTGTGTACCGTATAACTGATCTCAAGACTTTAGAACCCTGGAGTCAATATCTCGGAATATATGTTCACAAACTTAAAACCCAGCACAGTGTATGTCCAAGATGTTTTCGAGTAAATTGTCAAAGTTAATACTAACAACATAATTCTATGCACGCGTATAAATTTCAGTATTCGACTGCAGGAAACTACTAATTTGTGGAATTATGCAATGTATGCCTAACAGATATAATCTTGACTATTTTCAGGGTCCAAGGGACTACTAACTGCCTAGTAACATACTGGGGATATTTGACCCCTAGACTCAACATCGTAGAATCTGTTTAAGTTATCAATTTGAACCTGTATGTTCTATACACTATACTGTAATGTGTTAATACGCATATGGATTTTGAGCTATACATATATCAGTGTTACCAATAAAATTCTAGGTACGTTTATAGGCTCCATGTTGAACTGCATGGAACTTACGTAACATTCAGTGGATTTCTACCAAATTGTGTGTATATTGTAGCCTACAGTGTATGCCATAAAAGACCAACTACCTAATAACTTTTTCTAATCATTTGAGCCATAGACTCTCAATGTCTAATAATCCATGCAAAGAAACAACATTTAACATACTGCACTGCTCTATTGACTATAAGGCCTATATTTTGAGAACAGGGTGGAGAATATACGAGTACATCATGTGGCTTGCAGTAGCGCTCGTGACGTCAGACTTGTTGTTCCTCGCTTACGTACCTGTGTTGCATCGGACACAGAACATTGAAAGAATATTTTCAGGATCTATTAAATCGTGAAGGGGTAAGTAGAGAAGAGGACAAATGAGCAAAAAAGATGTTTTTGTAGCTGAACCAACTCGCGAGGAGATTTGTAGTGTGGTTCTATAATGCTGTAGACAAAGTAGATAAAGTTAATATACGAAATACATCCAAGTAGAGAAATGGGTATAACCTTCCATTGAAGAACAATAGGCTTTTTAATTCGACACGGATTTACTTGTTAAAATAAATAATGTAATAATGAAATTTGATTTTAAATTGATAAGTACGATATGGACTACAAAGTTTACAACTTTTAAATTTATTCCCAACTGTTGTTGTAAATTTCAAAACACTTTATTTCTTTACTGACCTTGAAGCACCTCCAATATTGCAACTGGTATTGTCCGCACACACTGTTAACAATTTGCTTGTGTTAACTGTTCAGTAATATCCCACCTCCCACTGTGAGCAAGAGAAAATTCAAAACGGCACTTCACACAGTGTTCCGATTACTTCTTTAAATATGCAAACTTTTCTCTAAATATTTGTTGACCCAAATTTTTCTGGCATCCTGATCAGTGGCGTACCTCGAAGAAGTGCGGTGCGTGGAGGATGAATCAGTTACCTTGGCGTTTCACGTAATGAGTAGCCTGTCCGCGGGTGAAGTATCTACATTCAATTTGCACAGTGGGTTAATTGTTTCATTTATGGTACTGAAACATCGCGGTCTTCAGTCCCTTATAGGCGTCTGTATGTATGAAATCTGTTGTTGTTGTGTTCATAATAGCGTGTGTACGTTATATTGTTGCTAGGATTTAGAAGGAGGCGACTGTGGTCTTCAGATAAGGGCGATATTCACGTTCTCCTGGATTGAAATTGGGAAAACATGGAAAGCAACAAAGTGGGTTACGATCGCATCTCCTCTCATCTGTCCATACGAAGCTGAAAGCAACACATTCCAGCTCGCATACCATGGCAATGAACGAGCCAATTCACAACAGAAGAAATTAGGACTTAATCCTAACTTTCGTCCACCAAAACAAAAATGCAACAGATGACCAAACAGAAAGACTGCTGAAGATTCTACAAATATATACACCTCAAAAAAAGTATGGAATGGGATAGATTGTATTATACTGACATCATAAATCAACCCAGTGATTTATATTCTTTAATTACGCATCTTTCATAAAGATTATGCGAATTTGAAAGTTACTAAGGCTGAACAACTTTGTTAATAACCACACGTTTAAGAAGGTGGTATTAATACTTTCGCCTACTGTGTTCGCTAATTCATTCTCAGATAAGCTAGGGCCTATGTGCTTTAGAATAGGGTTGGAATTGCTTCGTTAGATTTATGCCATACTATATGAGAGCAAGTAGTGGAGCTCATTTAAGTCCCATGCGCCATTGTAAGACCACACTCGGCGTCTTATCTGACTCCCTGCGCACGGAATTCCAGGGATTGCTCCATGGAGCCCAGATTATTCACTCTGTTCTACTGTCAAGCAACATTAACGTTGGTAAACATTATGGTTAATGTAACAGAAGCCTCATCCCCCCCCCCTTCCCTATTCGATTACCCAAGATATGATAACAAAATTAGCATATCAAAAATGCTTTATTAACATGATATTACCATATCAGAAATTAATAATTTACAATACAGCCAAAAGGCCCAATTTAATTACTCGCTAGGTCAGCTGAGTTCACAGCAAAAAAAAACCTAGGAGCGAATGTTCCGATTTGCTTGGTTTTCAAGAACACCTTCATTTGATTTAGGAAAAGAGAACAGGCGGGACGAAACCAATGTCAAGACCAGCTTGTTGAGTGGAACGCTGGATGCGTACCTCAGCAGGCCGTTTTAAATTGACCCTGCCAAAGATGAAGAATGAAAAGGGGGAATAATCTTCCTAGTGACTTCATGCAATAAATAATATGACAAATCAAAATAAGCTAACATGTATTGGACATTAAGATCAAACAAATTACAAGATAAACCTTCCACCACTAAATTAACTAACTGACAAATATGATCTAATTAAACACCAATGAAACACTTAACCTAAACAAACCAGACACTTGCCCGCTTGGCAAGATTACACACATCTACATTGGTGATAGAAATGAATTTGATTAAAATGATTCCCCTGACGACAAAACTAAAGGAACAACAACATGAAGTTAGACTGGTGCTACTTCCAAAACAATGTTGCATCAAACAACCGAAACGCCCCTTAGTGGAACGGAAAGATCTGACAACCTCCACAGTCCAGCATTGACCGTCCCGTCGAGGCTGTCTGACCAAGAATTAAAACCCACGAGGTTCCCATCCAGCTAACGGGAAATAGGGCAATAATAATCCCCCCCCTGCAGTAATTACATATAAAGGTACCACCAAAGTATCACTAGACCCTCCAAAAGATTACATACTAAAGTGCTAAAATAGACTTTATCTAGTTAAGCTTACGGACCGCCGACACGCGGCCTTAAAATGACGTTACAAAATTTAGCAGTCAAAGTTTGTATTGATCGTCCTTGGTTATGCCCCTTAGTAATTAAATCATGACAGTACCACCTGGTGTCTTCGAACCCTCCGGGGAAAACTGCACACACGTTTTCCCCGTAGGCAAGTGCTCAAGAGTCTTTCTGTCAGCAAACTTCCTCACACACTGTTCCTCGAGTCACAGATTCCACCCTAGTATATCAGCGTATCCCCACCACAACCCTCCAGTAGTACCAACTGCGACCAGTAGCACAACCGGCCAAAACAAAGCCAGAGTTCAAGGTCTTGAGTGGGTACTATAGAATATCAGCCCATACAGGTTACTGCGTAGAAACCTTCTCGGAGTCGAGGCGTTACACAATGTCCTTTGTAAGATTTTCTCAGAATAAGAGCTTGGCGAATGCAGCTGACAGTAAATGTTCGCTTTTCCAAAGTTTGCAGACACAAGGGTCGATTTATCTCCCTTGAGAAGTGTCTATCACGATAAGCCTATAAGTGACAGCACACACAAAGGCACAAATCCTGGCAGAAAGAGCTCTGCGAACCCATTTCACAAACAGTCAGGTGCCGGATTGGCGAAGGAATTCTCAGAAGGGCCCTGGTGTATGCTCTCAAGATAATCTGGTCAGACCTGGACCTCCTGCTGCGTCTCGAAGATAAGATGAACATGTACCGATTTGCAAAATTGGTACATCCTCCTCCTCCAAAGGAAGACGATGGGGGGATGATGAACAGGGTGATGGTGTCCAGCTGGTCTCTTGGTAGCTGAAGAGGCTACTCCAATCTCCGCCAGCGGAACTTGAAGTAGATCTCCTCGGGTAGAAAGATGCCATGGGACCTAGATGGTACCTCCAAACTGGGCCCAGATTGGTAGTACACGTCCCACATAGTGACCACTGAAACACACATCAGAACAGCAGCGTATGGTCCAAATACAGTTCCCTTAGAGGGAACAATCGTTCCAGGCCAGCCAACCAGCCCATAACAGCTGAAGTTATCCCAGGAAGGATAAAAAAAAACATCACACGAAGCATTAGTGTGCCATCGAAGTTCATTTAAGAGTCTTTCAAATCACAAGGGATACTTGATGCTTCAAACAAGGTTCTGCGCAAAGAGATAGTGTCCAGGGCATAACTAAAGGTCCACTGAAGTACGAAAAACACACGAAAGGGGCAACCAACTATACGATATGACTGACGTTAACAAGCTTAATTGAAAGTTCACTACAATACTTAGCAAGAATAACTAAAATTTAACTAAGGTGTACAGAACCCAGAATTTTTCTTTAGGGTATGCAAATCAAAGGCACCTACAAACTTGCCCACCAAAATTTTTAAACAATTTTTCAAAATGAATTTACTTTAACAAAACCGAAGGACCATTTTTCTGCGACTTCACGAAATCAGGACAGCACGTAACTATTTCCAAAATTCACAATGACAATTACATTAACATGCCGCACGGGGCATTCCATCAGAACTACATTTACTATACCGCCCGTGGCACCGCTCAAGTTAATACATTACAAAATTTCCTACCGCACCGAAGGCATCACACAGAGCTCGTTTTGATATGCACACAAACACAAATTACATGTCTTGCTCAATTTTACATGTTCCCGACCCACACTGCCCTCAGTGGCCTCCAAGGACAGGAGGAACAGAGACCACAACATCCTATCACACAAGCATACTAGCAGCAAGACTAATAAAATAAGGAAAAAACCACGTCACCCACATAATTCACACACACATTCACACTTTAATAATAAGAATGCCCTTAATTCCATCGGGCTGTCACCCCGATATTTCTCCCACTCCATATCTGCCAACGGGCACTGTTCCCGGTGACAACACAAAACATAAATAACCCTAAATTCCATCGGGCTGTCACCCCGATATTTCTCCCACTCCATAACTGCCAACGGGCTCTGTTCCCGGCGACAACACAAAACATAAATAACCCTAAATTCCATAGGACAACTTGCGAACCAGGAAAACAGCACGAGGACTGCAGTTCACAATCTTACGTGAATTATTAAAACAGTATGCACTGTCATTCACACACTACACAAACAAACACCGCCCTGTCCTTCACATGACAGGTCCTCTCCCTTATGACACCGGGAGGAACATCACTCTTGCGCCACCAAACCCTGGCCATCACGACAAAATCAGCTCGGTACCTGAGCTCCCCCTCCGGATCAACACACGACCCCACAGAGGGTAATCAACATCTTCCCCTACAAAGGCATGGCCGCCTCAGAAGATGACAGTACAACACATTACCAAAACATAAATACACATTCGACACAAGGTAGGGCACCCACCAAACGTCACACACACCCGAGTGCACGTGGTTCACCTTCCAATCACACAACACAGACAATCACAACCCCGAAAATTTCTCTAACTAGCGTTACCACAGACTACAGACATCTCTAACAAACAACGTGTGTCACCTACCATTAATGTTCACCATCCAAACACCGGGTGACACTTTATGACCACACTCAAATCGAACCCATGATGCTTCAACGCACCACTGTCATCATACGTTCCCAAAACAATAACTTCACGAAGCTACTTAAAATCTCAAAATTCACAACCTCCTTGACTAACAACACGTGTCTGTATCTCACCAAATGCTAACGCCAATAAAATCTCTCCCAGAATATCAAAACTAATTTATTCAGAATTACAAATCACAGAAGTGACAGATGTTACATCTCAAAAGGCACGAAGCAATTAAAATCTTCAAAATAAATCCATAAATCCAGCTCGCACCTAACCACATTGGAACCTCGCACTAAAAAAAACTGCCAAGCTATCAACACTCTATTACTCAGAGAATTTAAATTTATTTACCACCAAACATGATTACTCCAGTATCTACCCAGGACACTAACTGTCACTAAGGCTCACAATCGATCAGAACATCCGGTGGCAACAGCCGACCTCTCACACACCCAATGGTGACAGGGCTACACCAAATTTTAACGAACCCAGAACTTTTCAGAGTTGAGACTACAACAGAGACCCTAGCGGTCTAACAGATCAAGGCTGCAAGTTATAAATAACTAACCAACTAATGCACTGAAGCACCCTCAAGTGAAAACTCCAGAATCAAAATATCAAAATATGCATGAACGCCTACAACAGCTGATTGTGAAGTGAACACACCCAAGCTAACGGGAGTCTACATGAAATCTCACGAACCTACAACCCTTCAGAAATGCGACCACAATAGAAATAACCTAGCCGCCTAACAGCAAGAAACTGCAAGTTGTGAATAACTAACGAACCAGCCTATTTCAATGCCATCGCAAATGAAGCATTGCAACCTCCCAAAAATCTCAAAATCAGACTAGTGAACACAGCAGCTGACATACAACGACAACTCAGCATGCCACCGCAGGATATCTCCCTAAAGGAAAACTTTCACCAACCGAACTACCAAATAATTTTTTTTATACCAAAAATCAACAAGTATTCCCAGAGTTAGCAACTTCATCACTGGAACTCGAACACAGGACTCCAGTTCCTAACATTCATCCATCATCCATCACACATCCTTCTCAAACATCTCATTATAAGATTTTACCACCCACGAGAATAACCCATTACATTCAATTATGCAAATTAGCAATCGTACAGATATCATGAACACAAAATACCCTATGGTATAGAAACACTTACCGACAGCTCACCAATCGTGGCTCGACTCTCCATACTAACTGGACGAGTGGCTTCTAAATACCCCCAAAAAATTGGCCTGTCACCGAGATAACGGAGTCCCATACCTACATTCACTCGACTCGGGCAAATACTATATACACCCTGCCCGGGCCCAATCAAGATGGTACTCACACCCCAAATTAAATGGACTCCTGACAGTAGATCCCCATACGAAGCACATCTGCATAATAGGTCCATTTTCAAAATGCAACTAATACAACTAATATAAAATTAATAATAATCCATCTTACGTTACTGGCAATTAGGCCTCAATACTCCCACCCAAATTCAAATTGCAAACTTACATCAATTCATTCACACATGACTTTCATTCAATCAGCAGGATTTAAAAAAACTGAAGGATTACAAAAGAAAATAAATACAATTTTGACCACCAAAGAACACCAGTTCGATTCCTAGTCAGGGCAGCAATAAAAATCGCATCACACACACTCTTTCATCCTGAACACAATCAACCACAGAAATACATTCATGCATGCACCAGACATACGTGCTCCCTTCCCTGAACAATCCTAAAATTCCCCATTTACAACAGTATGTTAGTATTCGGATCGTCAAGACACTATAACGCCAACGGAGTATCAACTCACGTGAGGACCTGATAAAACAACCCGTAGTTGTAGCCCTGAAATCACAGTTCTCCTTACATCGTAGGAAAACGTCCTAAAACGAAAGACACGAATCGTGGGAAAATATTTATTTACACCCTAAATGAGATGCGACGTGAAGGTGACTGCCTCCCAGAAACATCCCACTTAGTAAGTCACTCAACGAACACACACTAAGATACTGAATATTAAAGCCATTTAATACTTGACCAATTTAGATGACAAACTAACCTCAAAATCCCCATGTCACAACAAGACTATTTACTCTCCCCCCAATTACTAAGCAAACTTAAACATAAATCATACATACATAAACACTCACCTGATTCATTTATACTGAATTAGCACACACGCAATTCGACACTTAACATCATTCAAAACACGATTACCGAACGTACATATAGACAGCAATTCGACCATTTTCCAGAATTAATTTAACGCAGAATAAGTTGACAATACCAAATTTTAATACTCTCACGGTCCAATTTAATTTGACAGAACTACCAACAGCGAAATAATTAACCCCCAGCTAAAGAAATGACAACAAAACTTGAAATGTTTGGCCTAATGAACAGCTGATCACTACCAATAATACCTCACACGTATTATGCACAGCGAATCGCAGAACTTCACACTTCCAGCCATACGTCACTAACAATTATTAAGAATAATTACAGATTTACCCCAAAGAACCTGCTGATGATAAATCCACACACGCAATTCACATTTTTACTGACATCAGTTGCATAAAACAATAACTTGTCACAGACGTCAGCCATGATGGTTCAAAATCACTACGTGATTCAACAGGCGTGTACTAAACGCACATCAAAACAGACACTAAGTTATTCTTACTGGAAATACAAGTTTATCAATTTCAGCCTATTTTCAAGAGAATTTAAAACGTCACTAATTTAAATTTTACCAAAACTACTTCCAATCAGACAAACATTTTATTCTTTCCAAACACGTGACACAATTTGTCAAAACAACATTTCCCGAGGTGTAGATTTAACACAGGCGCAGTAAAATTGAGCTGGACTATTTCCTACAAGAACAGAATGAATATACAACCACCCCAAAACCATACAAACAGCATATCAAAACTCACCACGTGTAAAATTCCTTCAGCCGGTCAACTCGTCAATCTGGCAACGCAGCACGGCCATTACTCTCCCATCAGTCCTGACTTTCGTCCAGCGCACGTGATCGCCACTTTCGGCTATCTGCTCGACTTAACAGCTGACGACAAAATTGTTCATTTGGTCTTCGGTGTACATAGCAGGTTATTTTACATGAAATCAAATCACAACATGTATTAGGTTCTGCTCTAATTACTAGCCTACCTATTGGAGAAAAGATTAGTAGTATGGAGGGCCCAATCTACATTAATTAAGTTACTGAATTTAATTTTAATTAATTACTGCAATCAGTCAATAGGAAGGATTGTTTACTAATGGCAAGATCACAGAGCAAACCATGCTCATTGCTACCATTGTAACAGTAGCCTCATCCCCCCTTACCCTGTTTATTAGCCAAAATGATAATAATAATATTAGCATATCAAAATAAATGATCACATGACATTACCACACCCAGAATTAATAATAAAAAAAACACATGAAAAGGCTAATTTAATTACTCACTAGGTCAGCTGAGTTCACAGCAAATAAAACCTAGGAGTGAATGTTCCAAATTTTCGTGGTATTCAAGAACATCCCCGATTTGAATTAGGAGAAAAGATAAGGCGGGACGAAGCATGTGTCAAGACCAGCTTGTTGAGTGGAACGCTGGATGCGTACCTCAGCAGGCCGTTATTAAATTGACCCTGCCAAAGATGAAGAATGAAAAGGGGAATAATCTTCCTAGTGACTTCATGCAATAAATAATATGACAAATCAAAATAAGCTAACATGTATTGAGCAGTAAAATAAAACAATTACAAGAGACAGCCTTCCACCAGTTAATTAACTAACTGACAAATATGATCTAATAAAACACCAATGAATCACTTAACCTAAACAAACCAGACACTTGCCCGCTTGGCAAGATTACACACATCTACATTTGTGATAGAAATGAATTTGATTAAAATGATTCCCCTGACGACAAAACTAAAGGAATAACAACATGAAGTTAGACTGGTGCTACTTCCAAAACAATGTTGCATCAAACAACCGAAACGCCCCTAGGTGGAACGGAAAGATCTGACAACCTCCACAGTCCAGCATTGACCGTCCCGTCAAGGCTGTCTGACCAAGAATTAAAACCCACGAGGTTCCCATCCAGCTAACGGGAAATAGGGCAATAATAATACACCCTGCAGTAATTACACATAAAGGTACCACCAAAATATTACTAGACCCTCCAAAAGATTACATACTAAAGTGCTAAAATAGACTTTATCTAGTTAAGCTTACGGACCGCCGACACGCGGCCTTAAAATGACGTTACAAAATTTAGCAGTCAAAGTTTGTATTGATCGTCCTTGGTTATGCCCCTTAGTAATTAAATCATGATAGTACCACCTGCTGTCTTCGAACCCTCCGGGGAAAACTGCACACACGTTTTCCCCGGAGGCAAGTGCTCAAGAGTCTTTCTGTCAGCAAACTTCCTCACACACTGTTCCTCGAGTCACAGATTCCACCCTAGTATATCAGCGTATCCCCACCACAACCCTCCAGTAGTACCAACTGCGACCAGTAGCACAACCGGCCAAAACAAAGCCAGAGTTCAAGGTCTTGAGTGGGTACTATAGAATATCAGCCCATACAGGTTACTGCGTAGAAACCTTCTCGGAGTCGAGGCGTTACACAATGTCCTTTGTAAGATTTTCTCAGAATAAGAGCTTGACGAATGCAGCTGACAGTAAATGTTCGCTTTTCCAAAGTTTGCAGACACAAGGGTCGATTTATCTCCCTTGAGAAGTGTCTATCACGATAAGCCTATAAGTGACAGCACACACAAAGGCACAAATCCTGGCAGAAAGAGCTCTGCGAACCCATTTCACAAACAGTCAGGTGCCGGATTGGCGAAGGAATTCTCAGAAGGGCCCTGGTGTATGCTCTCAAGATAATCTGGTCAGACCTGGACCTCCTGCTGCGTCTCGAAGATAAGATGAACATGTACCGATTTGCAAAATTGGTACAGTTAATTTTCACAAAATCATAAGTGATACTTAATGACGGAAGTATTTTCAATAATGAATTTCATCAAGCGAGTTCTCAATGAAGGCGTGAACAGTGATTTGTAATTGACGGTCTGACATGGAAAAGCCCTCAAGTCCAAAAATCACTTTTTTCTGAAACGAAGGACGGGCTTACGGGTTTCCCTACGCCATTGGCGGAATTTCATACTTGCATATCCGCGAAAGAAAAAAAGTGATGTTTGGACTTAAGTGCTTTCCCATGTCAGCTCCTCAAAAATATGATCTATTTTAACACAGTTCTTCTTCTCTCTTCAGGCTTTCGAAGCCTGCAAACCTTCATTAATCTGAGGAGTTTCATCGTATTCAATGTTTACAATAGCTCGGCGCCACTCACAGGCTATGTATTATAATCGTGCTTTTGTGAAAAACGAATAAAATAAGCCAATGCCTCTGTTTTCTTGCAATATATATGTAGCAGTCGTTGTTGCTTTTGTTCTTGTCTCATTTAATAGGCTTGGACATTGTGATCCATTTAGTGTACTTGGGTGAATTTGGAAGTTTCTCTGATAACCTGTGTCATGGTGATGGCTGTAGTAATGTCATCCCGCCAGGAGATGGCAGTTCAACACGCTGCGACGGGGGTTCCCCCCCGTCTTGCAGTACGCATGCACGGCCCGCCTACTCCAAACCTAAATATATCGGCTTCCCGCATGCCAATGGTTGTCATTGCAGCACACGACACGCAGCCAGTGAAAGATGGAATGTGCTGAGTGAGTGAAGCAAGGAGTGACTAACTTAATGTTTTTGGAATGCGCGATAGGCAGTGAGTGGCAGACATCTGCAGTTTAAACCCAACTGCCAACTCCTGGCGCGATATCAGTAGTGTGCGTAGCCTATTTGTAATTCAGGTGAGGATTGGGAAGGAGGCAGCCATGGACTTAAGTTAGGAACTATTCTGCCATTCGCATGGAGTAGAAATGGAAAACCATGGAAATCCACTTCCAAGATGACTGAGGTGGGAATCGAACCCACGTCAGCCATCCTCACCTGAATGACAAATAGGCACACTACTACACCCATTATAATAACACAAGTAACCAGACAACAATTCCACACACCCGAGCACACGGCGCTCAATTTCCTCGATGTTCAAGCCCCTCATATGAAACAATAACAGCACAGCACAAATGGTGGATTGACTATTCCAGTGGATTTAAAATAAATTTACTTCTATTTAAGTAAATAACACTAACTCCCTTATTAAAGTAATAACGGGCCGAATAGCGCCAAGTAGTTTCACCTCTTAATATTTCATCAAAGTTTGGGATAAATACCGTATGTACGGTAAATAAGGCAAAATAATCGTAAACTCGTGTATCCGAAGCCTTAAGTAGATCCTTGTGTTGCCATGGGGATTGATATGCTGCTTCGATAAGTTCACTGCGCTGGCTGGTCCAATTATTGGATAACAGCCAATGAAAATCCCTTATTGGTTTCTTGAAGTCATTGTAAAATCACAAACTTGCTTTCATTCAAGTACACTCACCGATACAAAAAGTGAGCGAACTGAAAAATACCAAATCTAACTGTACAGTGACGAACATTGTGCCATGGAAACGGTCTTAAATACGAGCGAGGTGGAAGGTAGCAGCCAGGATAATAGTTATATTATGCATGCCAGTTCATGAAGCGCCTTAGCACAGTAGGTATGAACTCAGTTTCACCGTGGGAAGGTGACTGGTTCAAAACCATTTGGGATGTTTCTATTTTCACTCCTGAGTGCCGGTAGCAATAGTGGGAATTCCTATCATTGCGGAATATCTACACGACGCTCTTTACACATACAGTAGGTAGGATCTCGTATCCATGAGCGGGTAGCTCTCTTTGTTACACAACGAAACCTTCCGGAACAGTGGCTGGACGATCCTACAATATCTCGAGAGTACGACGTGGCATTGGATAAGCCGTTTTCGAAAATTGGGTGAAGTAAGCCGACGTGCTGGCTTAGGTTCGTGGTGGATGTTGAACCTTTAACAGGACGATTGCTTGACGACTGAGGTCCACTCGACTCCGTTCATGTACGCCATACAGCTATGCCAGGCCACTCGATTTCCCTGCAGTTCGAGGACGTTCTTGATACTCCTGAATAAGGCAAGGATAGAGCGGTTGAGAAACAAAAGCTCACTGATGAGCGGGCGGTCAACCACCTGGCGTTTACAAAGGACAACGTGCTACGTGAATAGTCGAATGTTATATTGACCGTCGAGATCAGGCTATCCACGGCGAACGATGGGCCAGATTTCGTGTTTCACCCTTTTGACACCCGACACAATTTGGCGCTCTGATTGTGCATTTCTTGCGTATTGGGATTGGATGATCTCTTACGGAAGAGAAACGTTGCTCACAATCGAGCAAAACCCAAATTGTCTTTCTCTCCCCACTGGGAAAAGTGTGTACATTTCAGAGAATAGTAAGGTCTCTTAAAAGCGGATGCATCACCCCAACGGTATAGAATTCCAGCAGGACCTCTCTCTAATCCACATTTCCCAGTTATTTCAGATATGGTTCGCAAGGCAAGGTCAGGTTGAGCTTATTGACTGCCTCCATGTGGGGCAGACATGTATCCCATCGAGAACGTGTAGGCCGATAAGAGGGGAGTAATGGTGGAGATCTAAACCAATACCGCGCTAAATACGAACGGTGCTCTCGGGATGTCATCGTGGGCTGGGGTTAAAATATGCATGTTTCTGTCCTAATTGATTCCATGGCCACAAACCTGGAAGTGGACGCGCAAAACTGTGGCATTTGGTCCTCTTACTGAGAGAACCACCCAACGGCTATTTTCAGTCTGAAAATGAACCTACTCGCTGTTAATAATGGCATGATAAAACAAAGAGGAAGTTTCGTGACTTGTCTTATACGTCAGTGTAGGAATAAAATAAACATAAAATTATGTCAATCTGGAGAGACTCTGAACTCCTGACGCCAGAGGCGAGCCGCAGAACTCACGATTCATTATGCATGACTACCGTCTTGGCCGACAGAGCCCGCACGTTCGGAGGCTCACAAAAGTGTGACACAACCGCCTGCCAAAATATAGGGCATACATTACGACATTAGGACTACTGTGGTCACTGGAGAGATATATTACGTCTCCGGTCGAGCGACGTAACTGGCCATGTCCTGTGGCCCTATAAAGACACAGAACAAAACCGTAGCGCGTGTCCTACCTATCCTTCCACTTGTACGTGTTGCGGACAAGCATACCGTCTAGGGGACGCTAATTTTATATGTTGGCAACTTTACATAGACATGAATTAATCAGGAACTATCGAAGTGCAATTGGATAGATCACTCAAATGCTCCTGGCCCTCATTACATGTATATGAAATTAAATGAAATTGTTTGAGTTTACGCCCTAAATCAATTTACATGCTAGAAGTTTGTGCAATTATTGACCATCAGCTTTTAATCAATGATTTTAAATACGGTATGAAAAGTAAGCCAACAACTGCCTCGTCATATAAAAGTCTCGGTGGTTACAGAAACTAGGACTAAACTGCATAGAGCTATCACGAAACATGATTATAATCTTACTCTTAGCGAATATTTAAAATTACCTGAATTTCAGAGTAATGGAACCCTAGCGTTTGTGAGTTGTATTTTAGGACATTATGTATCTTTGATCCTTATAATGTGCTTGCACGATAGAAACGTGTTTCTAGTGCCCTGTTTCAGTGGTCAACTTTCTCCAATCGTATAATGATTCTATTCAGTGACCCTTCGTAAAGGAAGGAAGCTTCTAGTTTGATGAGACCGTTTATTACGCGATCTGTTGGCTGGCAGCATGATGCGGTGATAAAGTTCTCGCTTGCTCTGTCCAAGGTTTTGGGATCGAATGGCGGGGCAGTCAGCTGGAATTTGAAGGTGCTTAAATGCGAGGGCACTTCTTTAATAGATGTGCTGGCACATTAAAATTCCCATTCAGGGAGAAATTCAAGTGCCCGGGCGCCCTTAAATGCTGAAGTTACTAAAAGGGGCGTAGATACAATAATATAAAACAATAACAATCGTAAGTCATGGGACCTCATTTTTACGTGGAAATCAAATATGACATTTCATACACCAAACCCCTCATGCATTAACCAGAAATTGAATACGATGTGCGGCAAGCAGCTTATCCGCTGCGCCATCACGTTCCCGCATTTCCAGATTGACGATAATGATAATGATGATAATATTATGAAATAACGTTTTTTAACATATGTGGCTTTGGGGACACTGGGGTTCCGGGATTTGCTCTGTATTGGCTCCTTAATGTGTCGGTAGTCTAAATCTATCAGCACAAGGTTGCCTGCCACAATCAAACACCCTTGACTTCTCAATGTTTCCAAGTTAACCACCTACATATTTGCTCTGTAGCAATATAGTCCTAACTGAGCAAGTTCTGGAAAGTGTGCTGTAGATCAGCTATAAACTAATATAGGCTATATGAAGCGCTCGCTCAGATTGCTGCTTGTTTTGGTAATGGCAAATAGAACGTCATGAACCTCCACAGTCGGCAATGAAATACACGATCTATTTGGCTCTAGTCTGGAACTCAGCGATTCAGCAAGTCACAGCTGACCTCTTATTACCTCATGCGGATGGCGTTCTATCACACTAATATTCGCAGGGTGTGCAAACATTGGCTGTCCAATCATACTCATACAGAGACATAACCATTACGTGAACCCTTGGTTACTTATTTCTGTCTCCCCGAGGCCTCTAATCGAGTGCCTGCCTGTTAATAATTATATGAACTGATAAGATCACACGATCCCAAGTACGGCATTATTTCAGCTCGAATATTGCATACTAATCAATCTTATGCTCAATGGAAAGAGACAACTTTATTGGAAACCAACTGTAACATATGGTTGACAATGATAATTGTTGTTTTAAGGGGCCTAACATCTAGGTGAGCGGCCCCTAATGGTTCAGATGAAAATGAAGGATTATGAAATAAAAACATAGAATTAAACCTGTTCAAATGAAAAAGAAAGATTATGAAAAAAATATAGAATTAAACCTAACTACAAACTTACAACTAACTTACGTACTTACTTACAATTAGAAGAAGGAATGACTAAATAAAAAAGGAAAAATAGAAATAATGGACAGGAGGAAAAGAAATGCTCTCAATCCACAAAGAATGAGGATTAAGGGACTTTAATGAAAGGAGAGTCCTGGACGTCAGATAAGAAAGGGAAAGAATAGAGGGTCCGCCCGAAAGTCAGTGGAAAAAGGGAAGAAAACAGACCCAGCGCAGGAATTCCTTAGGGTCACCAACCCCCAAACTCGCCTACCGTGAGTCCTTGAGGGCGTACAACTCTCCAGAGTGCACCAGAAGTGGTGAGGCTACACACACCCTGCCTCGTTGAGGGTCTTGAGCAGAAGGCAGGAGATATCATGAAAAGAGAGAGAAGGCTGACCCCTCGAAGAATGAGGGTATCAGGAATGATGAGACAAGGGCCAATTAAGATGGAAAACTGAAAGACTTCCTAGGCCTCGGATACCCTAATACCGTCGGGGTCGGAAGAAAACAAATCTTGACTAAGGGAGGCCGACAGGAAAGATAACAGAAAGGAGCCTGGCAGAAGTAAGTGGAAGCAATGCCAGACTTAACTGGAGTCTCGTGGTCACCAACTCAAGTCCCACAAGTTGTGAGCCCCTGGGGGGAACTGTAAAAGAACTTTACCTTCTACAATCATCTGTCGACTGTGTACAATTGTCGAGGTTGATTCACGCTAGCCTAAGAACGGACCTGTATTAAACCAGTACCGGGTTTCCCATGTTGCATACCAGTACCGGGCAGGCTCGTGACCCTTCACGGCGTGTAACAACATCCCAACCCAAAACCGACCACCGCGTAGCGTAGCGGCTAGCGTTCTTGGCAGTCGGCCTGAAGGTTCGGTTTCAATTCCCAGCTCTGTTTAAATTTGAGGGCTGGAACTGGGTATACTCAGTCTTGTGAGGCAAAACTGAAAAGACGTGCTTTCAATTACTACCTTTGATATCCTGGAAGTGGTTTTCCGTGGTTTCCCACTTCTACACCAGACAAATTCAGGGATGGTTCTCTCCTTAAGGCCAGGGACCCCTCCTTCTTAATCCTCACCTGAATTGCAAATACAGACCCCGCAATAAAACAAGTTATCAGACCTTATCTATAAATCCATTTCAAATGCTAGCAAATTTATAAATACACACACCCAAGAACACGGGGCTAAATGACCACGGTGTCCAAGCGCTTCAAATGAAACAACCACAACAAACGATTAAATCAGCGAAGTTCAGTCTTTGTACGCTCGGCGTGGTAGGTATGCTGCGTCGTATGCCGGCAGGCTGGCTCCTACCTATTTTGGCTAGGCTGCCTGCTTTGACTGCCGACACTGTGATAGCTCTTCGCTGGGTCTGGCCGAATCAGTGGGATCGCCAGGGCACCGGACGTAGTGTAAACAAACAAACTAACTGCTCGTCCAATGCGTTGGTTATCCGACACACCTATATTGCTTTTAGCGCATTTCTCCGCACACCGGTACTTGAAGATTACGTGCTTGGTATTAAAACAGTCAGAAATATTGGTACGGTACCATGGAACTCATTTAAGACATTGCAATTTCGGTCAAATTGTTTTTGAAATACTAGTACAAAAGATCTGAAGAGTTCGTATCCTACCACACACCCGGGATGTGGACCAGCCCACTCTGCTCCTGCAAAAAAATGGTATTGATACCATGACCTAGAGTTTGGGTCTACAAATGCTTTCAAGCCCGGGAGAGATGTTAACTTCAGAATCCCAAAGCTTTGGAAGTGAATGTGAGCTACTCCGGTATACTTACCTGCTATTAGCTAAGCTGGGAAAACCAACTTTCCCTTAAGTCGTAAAGGAGCTGTCACCACGTGTCAACTGCTGAACGCAAGTCCAGGAAGATTCCATATTAGAACAAGAAGTTGGCTTGAGCTCCAGAATGGTACAGTAATTCAGTTCAATGCGTTTAACAGAATTCGTTTAATTTTTCTAAACTTAAGAACAAAGTAAGTTCATTGTCGAATTCCATTTCAACAGTATGCTCTACATAACACCAGAGAATAATAATAATAATAATAATAATTACAACGATCGAATATTTGGCTGGTAGAGTGGCCTAATGGGTTAGGTGCTTATTTACATTGCCTGAGGTTACAGAATCAGATCCTGGCACATTCGTTTCAAGAGAATGGCATTAGATTTCCCGGTGCGTCCAAAAAACTTTCCATGGAGCCACCTTGTATGGTCTAAGGGTACGTACTGAGACTCCGAACATGAAGGCTTTGGATTTGACTCCCGCCTTAGCCAAGAAATTTGCACTACAATTTGCTAAAATATAACCAACTCAGATAGAGTGCCTGGTGTGAAAGCTCAAGCGGTACATGACTAGTAGAAGAATAAGCTTTTGAATTCTCGTCGAAAGGAATACCAGATACCTTGAAAATAACTCATACAGTATCCAGAAGTATTCATGTGACGACATAACCCATATACCCGACGTAAATGTCCCGAAAGAGAGTTTAAAAATAAAATAAAAGTAACATAAAGGCCCTTTGCCTACGAAACATCCCAACCCAGGCATCCATCATTGGCTCCCGAAAATTGCTACTCAAAATTAATTAATATGAAATTCCACCCTTAATATAAACGGCAACTCCATTCCGTATGGTAAAACAGTGAGAAATCTCGGTGTGACTTAATCCGAAACTGGTCAAAACATTTTAAAATATTTGCAAACAGACCTATGCAACACTTCATCCCCGAAGAGGCATAGGGACATATTGCTGATAGACTTAAGGGTCAAACTTGCACAGGCGCTGTTGCTTCCAGTTCTTGATTATTGCGATATAACTCTCGTTGTCGCTACAGATAAGCAAACAATGGCACATCAACGAGCACTGAACTCTTGTATACGATCCATCTATAACTTGAGGTTGTAACCATACAGCTTCTCTACTCAATACATGATAATAATAATAATAATAGTAATAATAATAATAATAATAATAACAATTAAAATAATAATAATAATAATATCTAACCCCTCTAATTAAATACCATCCACAAATAAAATATTCGGGGTTCGTTGGGGTTAAGCACCTGTACGATTATACTAGCAGTAATAAACATTCACGCCCAACTACACCGGTAACCGCTTGAATTGATAAGAACTGATATCTGGTAAAAACATACTATATTCTAATATAAGCACATATAAAGCACTTTGCAAGATCCTCGCCGTATACAAACTGACTATTAGTTCCCTATCATATTAGCATGGCGAGACATAATGACACACATATGGACCCTCGGTGAAACGTGAAGATATATGGTGCTCACTCGTGATCTCAGTTTCAACCAAGCAAGCAAGGTGAATAGACGTGCAGTAAAGTGTAAGGAAGAATGGGAATCGCTATTCAGCAGTACCGGGCGGTCATCGGCCGCTGGCAGGCTAGAGTGAAGTGCGATTTCGGTGTCGGGAAGGTGATAGTGGGCAACGTCACAGAACAGATGGGGGTTTTGGCGATGGGGATGGTAGCGCTGGTTGTGGCGACGCTACTATTAATTGGAGGAGTGGAGTCAAACCCAGGGCCTGGTCAGCTGGGATGGCAAGAAATTGAAAAAATAAGGGAAATTGTAAAGGAAGTGTCACAAAATGACCAGATCCGGGACATTCTTCGTGAGAAATGTAAGGAATTCAAGGAGATGAAGACATGTATAAGATAAGAGATGGGAATAGTGACAGAAAGGCTGACCGAGAATAGAAGAGAGATAAAAGACCTAAGAGAAAAGGTGAAGATATTAGAGGTGGAGGTAAATGAGTTAAGGAAGGCCAAGCTGGATGAGAGAAAGAAAAACGTCTTCATTTGCGGAATAAAGGAAGATGCCAAGGAAAGCACCGAGGATCTAACATCCAAGGTACTCCGAGTGATTAGTGAAGGCATGCGGATAAACATTGGAGTTTCAGAGATTGACAATGTGACCAGGATAGGGCGGGGAAAGGGCACGAGGCCCGTGAAAGTGTCATTAGTTTCTTCGCTGATGGCTCACAGAATTCTGGCGAACACAAAGAACCTGAAAGGGGAGAGGATATGGGTAAGGAGAGAAATGAGTAAAGAAGAGGCAAGCGAGCAACGGACCTTGCAGTTTCATTTAAGGAAGGCAAGAAACTCGGGTCTCAAGGCTTATGTAAAGGGCAATAGACTGGCGGTTAGCGGCAACAACTGGGATCGGGTTTGGACAGTGGCATAACTCCAGGATATGGAGAAGCAACAGCAACAGGAGACAGTTAGACCTAGCAACCAGGTGGAAGCAGCTGTTGGTTCAGAGGGAAGTGCGGTGATGATTCAACACAGAGCATCGACCTCCAAGTCCAACACGGAAGTGGCGCGAGCAGGAACGACTAACGTCAGCGCCAGGAATACCGGACAAGTGCGTGGTTTGCAGAAAGGTGAGACTGGCAAACAACGAGTTACTAGTCTAAAAGAACTTTGGGGCAAGAAAACCTTACAGAGCAGTTTAATGTGGAGAAGGAGGTCATTTCTTCTCCAGGTGGCAGTATACTAGAGCAAGAGAAAGCTAGAGTTACTAGAAGTAAAGCCAACGCCAGCGAAGAGGGTAGGAGTAAAAAATAACTAAAATGGAACATTGCTAGCGTAAATATAGAGGGTTTTTTTTTAATAAGAGAGGGAAAGATGTAGTTTTGACCCTAATAGAAGATATGCAGATTGTAGGATTTGTTGAGAGTTGGCTCCCTGTGGGTTGCGAGGTTAAAATAGATGGCTTCAATATATATATACAAAACCTAAGATTAGGAAAGCTCGTACCAGTAGGTTCCCGGGGGGGAATTGTTGTTTTAATTAAAGAAGAGGTGAGGGAATTATCAGAATTTATTAGTTCAGAACTGGAAGAAGTAGTGTGGGTAAAAGCAGATATTAGGGGGAGGGGGAAAGGAACGGTATGTTTCGGCTTTGTCTACAACCCTCCGGGGAATTCCCTGTATGCAAGAGAAAGCTTTTTCGATGAGTTAGCTATTGAAATAAACAGAATTCAAAATATATATGAAGAGGCAGAGATTGTGCTTTTAGGGGACTTCAATGCGAGGGTTGCAGACAGAAAGCCCCTTTACAGCAAGGGGGTTGCCGAGGCCGTATGTGGGGATAGGCACAGCAAAGACAAGGAATGTAACAAGAACGAAGAAAAGATTTTGGAACTATGTGGTGCAGAAGAGCTATATATATATTAAATGGTGTCTGTGTGGGGGATGAAGGAGGTAACCTGACGTATATAACAGAGATTGGAGGAAGTGTAATAGATTTAGCAATATGTTCCAGAGGAGCACTAGCCCTAATTGAGAGGTTCACTGTTGAAGAATGGGGGGAATCACACCACCTACCAATTGTCGTCAACATGCAGGGAGCGGTGACAAAATGAAAATCAAAAGGGAACCCACAAGTTAAAGCTATAGAGAGAAAAGTAAATAGATTCAGATGGAGGGAGGAAAACTGCAGAGAGTTCCAGAACTACTTCCAGGGAGAAAATTTTGAGCTGATAAAGGTAGGGATAAGTTTAATGATCAGTAATGATGAAATTGAAGGGGTAATACGTATGATTGAGAATGTAATTATGTTGGCCGGGCGGAAAATGCGCGTGAAGGCTAGGGGAAAAGTAGGAAGAATTAAAGGATGGTACGATGAATCTTGTAGACGGAAGAAAACCGAAGTTATTAGGGCACTGAAGTTATACAAGAGAGGAGGGGATGATACGATGAGAGTAGAATTTTGTCGTCTAAGGAAAGAATATAGGGATCTGCTCAGCAAAATGAATGATGAATGGCAGGGTAAGGAAGCAACAGCACTAAATAAGGATTCTAAAGCTAACGACTGTAGCAAAGTGTGGAGCAGGATAAATTCTTACTGTAGGGGGCGCAGAAGTGGTGGGGGGAGCTCTATTAGTGATGAAGTATGGATTGCATATTATGAGAATCTGTTAAATGCTGAAGATAATTGGAGGAAGAGGGATGAGTTTGGCGTCCCGAGGGGGCTGGAGGCCGCTCTGCCTATGCTGGACCAAGTCATATCGATAGAGGAAATTAAGGAAGTAATAGCAAAAAGTAAAGGAGGGAAGTCAGGTGCTATTTCGGGGATAACAAATGAATTTTGGCAAGAGTTGAGTAACAATAGGTTCATGATGGACAGCTTGGTAAAAATCTTTAACAAAATCTTTGAAGGAGGTAGATTTCCGAGGGCGTGGCAGGAGGGGATAATTTGTCCAATATATAAGAAGCGTGGGGAAAAACTAGACCCAGGCAACTATAGAGGCATAACTTTGCTTGATAATTTGAGCAAAATGTACACCGGGGTCTTACCCAAGCGTTTAATAGCATGGGCAGAGGGCTGTTCGGTGTTCTCGAGACTTCAGACAGGGTTCAGAAAAGGGATGAGGACCAGTGACAATATAATGGTGGTGAAAACGGTGATGGACAAGTACATAAGAAGGAAAAGAGGTAAGCTGTACATCACAGCTATTGATTTGGAGAAGGCGTTTGATTCAGTGAGCAGGGGAGCTGTCATGTGTAAACTGGGAAAAATCGGGGAGTCACATAAAATGATAAGAGCAATTGAGAATGTGTATTCCGAAGTGAAATGTGCAATTAAAACTAAAGATGATGTAATTTTAGGAGAGATAACGTCTAATATAGGATTAAAACAGGGATGCAAATTATCCCCGGTGCTTTTTTTTCTATTTATCAACAATATTTTCGATTCAAAGGGCTTTGAGCAACGGTCCAACCCTTGCTTGGACAATTATGATATCCCGGGCCTAGCTTTTGCTGATGACATCCTTCTGCTTGCTCTAACACCCTATAATATGCAATATAGTATTGACGAGATTGTGAAATACTGTGAGGACTGGAACTTGAAAATTAACTCGAGTGAGACCAAAGTTATGGTCTGCAAAAAGGGAGTTAAACTGGCTAAGAATGAAAAGTGGGTCATGTATGGGTCACAGTTAGAGACGGTGAAAAAACTTGAGTATCTAGGGACGATAATGGCGAGTAATGGTAAATGGATCGAACAAATTAAAAGGGCAAAATCGAAAGGGCTAGCGGCATTGGCGAATGTTAAAGTGTTAGAGCGTAAGTTACCGAATCTTGACTACAAAGTGTATAAGAATGTGTTGAACGCACTCATCGTTTCAAGAGCACTTTATGGAGTGGAAGTATGGGGTTTAGAGGAAGGAACGAAAACCCTGGACAGTATTGTAAGTAGGTTTGCCAAGATAATTTTGGGGCTACCTAGTTGCACGGCGAATTGTGGAGCGAGAATGTTGTGTGAGGATGTAAGCATTAGGCAACATATCATAAAAAAAAGGTCATAAAGTCTTGGATTCGTTTAAAAGCAGGTGGAGGGGGGAGGGAAATGCTTAAGGTAGCCTACCTGCTCCAAATGAAGCATCCGCAAGAGGGCTACTGGGTGGACGGGGTAAGAAGTGTACTGGAAAGATTAGGAATGGGATATATCTATGGGATAGGGACTTACAAAGAGAGGAAGGTAGGGTGTGTAAAAAAGTGTGTAGAAGGGTTAATGACTAGAGTTGCAGGTGCTAAGAGAAGAGTGCACCAGTAGGAGAACCTTAACGGAGTTCTGCGAAATAAGGAACTTTATGAGCATAAAGCCTCAATGCCTAATGAAAAGAGAAATGAGAGGGATAATTTGGTGGTTAATGGGGGTGTATAAGAACAAAGCGTTGAGAGAAGTAGGAAAAGAGGACATTTGCCTGTTTTGTGGGAAGGTTATGGGTGCAGTGCACCTGATCAGGGAATGCAAGGAAATTAAAATGATAAGAGCAAAGTTTGTAGACAAAGCAGATCTAAACAGAATAGAAAATGAAAATGAGTATCACACTTTAATTAAATTACTAAAAAGGGAATGGGGGAAATCAGGTCAATTAGCAAAATATTTTAATACCATCAGGGCAATGTGGAATAAGAAAGCGTCGGATGAGATTCAGAACAAAGATGCATGTAAATTAAGCATTCAAGTACAGGAGATGGCTTCCTAAGCTATAAATCTTGTTAAAGCCTAGGAGAGCCTATCTGTATTAACTAGGTATACGATTACTACAGTACAGCCACATATTGCTGTCTGTAGGTTTTTCCTGTGAGTTTGATTATTTTTTTCCTTACTACAAAACTTATCAGACTCTTACAGTCAGTAAGGGCTCGATAGGGAAATAAAAGTAATTCTTTCTGTGATGTGTCTCCCATGGAGAACTGTCAAAAAATGAAGAACACTGTGTCTACATTTATGATTAAGAAAGAACTTTGTGCAGTCTCCATCAGAAAAGTTGCCCAGTGATATTGTGAATGAAGATAACTACTGCAAAGCATTATTAAGTTTTGAAATAACTAGGAAGCTATGAAATGCCGAATGAACATTTGGTTTAATTATCTAACGCCAAACTGTAAATTTATGTTATCTACGGAGAGATTCAATTTTGGGAACTCGGCGGAGTTAATTCTTGTATTGTGGAACTTGTAATTAGGGAGCGATATGCTAACTTGGCAATTTATGTGTTTATTGTCCGTATGTCACGACATGACTCTCTGAGTTAAAGTGACAACTAACAAGTAGATTTGGTTTAAATAAATAAGAATCACTCGTGATCTCTGATAGCTGATGATTCCTACTAACTCTGGGGTTGATTTTCCCATAGAGCTAGGCCGATTTTTACTTGTTGAATTATTTTGACTATTTCACACGCAGCTTGACTTTAATTACTGGTTACTGGTTTTATTGGCTCACTGTAGCCTGGATTTGATAATCGCATGCATAGGATATTATTACGTGGATTTATGGTGTGGAAAGGCGGTAACGGCTTGTTTGTTACGACTTCCACTGCGCTTACTTTCAAGCATAATTCGCTAGTGCTGCAAAATATATCTTCCCCGCGAACTTGCGTACAGGCATGGACCCGCGAAAGTGTTTATAGCTATTCGAATCTAGTGGATGAGTAGTAACCACTATAGACTACGTATAGAACTCCGTAAGAAATTCTACTTTTCAAGACTGTACAGTTCAGAGTCCAATGCGAGATTGCATTACAAGCCCTTATAACATAAGTTCCCCTTGAGCATTGCCAAGTTAGCATATCGCTCCCTAATTACAAGTTCCACAATACAAGAAGTAACTCCGCAGAGTTCCCAAAATTGAATCTCTCCGTAGATATCAAAAATCTAGAAAGCCCCATCGACGGTCAACCGTTAGTATAACATCTTCACCCCCACCATGCGTCCCATGACTACCGTACCTGCGAATACTCCACTATTTGATTATTAACCATTCACAAATTAGTGTGCTTGACAATCGCCACCTCCTTCGCTACAATGTTGCCAGCTTGCTTGCTACTCACAAGCACTGAACTTTTGAGTTGCTCGACAGCCTTCGTCGAGCGAGGTCGCGTCTGACTCACGTGCGGTACCAGTCCTGGGCTTGGCTATTTCTGTGCGTATATCTGCTCTCGAACTACTGAATACCGTGTTCTGAGAGCGGTTCATATTCGCTTAACTCTCTTCTTGTACTAGTAAACGACAATCACCATGGTTACAAAATATTTGCGCAAGCTCACTTTAAAATGTGTTTTTGAACGCGACAACACGCCCAGCGCATGGGAGGTGCACAATTGGATCTCCACTTGTTTGAAAATCACTGCTGACCAGATCGAGATGATTCAACTCGACAATTTGGACAACGCCGTATATTTAAAGGTAATTTCCCAAGTACTGTTTGAGAGGTTGTTAAGTCTTCATGCGGGCCAACAGAAAATTACTTTGTCAGATGGTCGAATAGGGACTGTGCAAATTACTGCTGCCGACAATGTCCTCAAAACAGTTCGTATTCTCAATGTTCCCCCGGAGGTTCCCATCGGTTCAATAATAAGTACTCTTAGCAAATATGGTAAAGTGAATGAGCATCGAAATGAAGAATGGTCTGCCCAATACCCATTTCGGGTGCAGAATGGCATACGCGCAGTGCGCATGGACTTGAAGGAAGCCATCCCCTCGTTCATTTCCATTGAAGGCTATAGTGCACAGATTGTTTATGATGGTCAAATACGAACTTGCCTTGCATGTAATTCGACAAACCATTTACGACCCCAGTGTCCCCTGCGACGAGCACGCGCTTTCGACCAGCGTACGGTAGGACCTGACACTGTTGAACCTGAAAATATCGCCCTGCCGGTTAGTGGCGACCCATCACCCTCGAGTCACCCAACCCCAGCATGGGCCTCGGAACACGTTGTCCCGCCATCAGCCCCAGCACCTACCAGTAAGCACGCTGTTGATCACTCGGACTTCCCTACACTTGATGAAAGCACACACAAACGTCGGAAACCGGACAGTGAAGGTACCGATTTAACAGTCCCACCACCACCAGGAACCCATGACGGGATTTCCGGCACGTACACAACAGCTGATGTAATTGCGCCTACAAGCTCTGATCTGCTGCAGGATAACCCCTCACCACACGTTCCGGATCTGCCCCCGACGGCCCCACTGGCCAATCTAACTGACACTGCAAACAGCCTTGCCACAGATGACGATATGGAAATTGAGGTTGCTGGGAGTGGAACGGCTATTACTGCTCACCCCCACGTGACAGCTCCGGACACTGGGAAGACTACGTTCTTACCCCCATCAGGGGCCGATAACCTAGATGTTAGGCCCCTTAAAACAACAATTATCATCATCATCATCTTACCCCCATCAGCTGCTACAACGCACAAGGAAATCACTCATGTGAAACCCGCCACGCTTAGTCATCGAGACCCACGATTACCTCCAAGACTGAAGAGTACTGACAAATCCCTGGGCAATTCTAAACGTTGACCTAAAATATTTGCTGCTGTTCCTTAGTTTTTCATCAATAACATCAGTTTTACAGGCCACTATCGCATATAACATACATAACATGTATTTCTCTCCTTTGTTTCTACATTTCGTGCTCGTTTTCCAGAGCATGGCCAGTATTCTCACGACGTTTGCTACTCTCACTGTCAATGGCGTGAAGAATGTCACCACACCGGCCCTGCTGTGTAGGTTCTTGAAAGAGTATGATATTGATATATTGTTTCTGCAGGAGGTCAATGAAAACAATTTTGGCTGCTTGAACAATTATGACCATGTTGTGAATGTGGGGGATAACGTCCGGGGCACCGCCATCGTGTATAGAAAGGGTTCCGAAATTACCGATGTCATCATGGACCCCTCGGGTAGAATTTTGTCAGCTTCTTATAATAACATCAGACTGATCAATGTATACGGCCAGTCCGGGACGAACTATAAGCATGACCGGAACGCACTGTTCAGCCATGACATCTTGAAACATGTAGCGACGTCAGGTCCGGTGATATTAGCTGGTGATTTCATTTGCACACTGCATCCTCGTGATCAAACAGGCACATTCAACTTCTGTCCAGGGCTGCAGACACTTACCCATAGTGTGCAGCTGGTGGATGCCTGGCAACGATTGCATGGTTCGTACGTGGAATTTACCTTCTGTCGTGGGGATTCCAGATCTAGAATAGATCGCGCTTATATTTCCCAGCCTCAAGCACATCTTCTTGATAGCTGTAAAGTCGTTCCCGTTGCCTGCAGTGACCACCACAGTGTCATATTTACTCTTAAAGCTCAAAGGGCTTATAGTTCATTGGTCGGGGTTCATGGAAAATGAACAAGAATGCTTTTCAAACCCTCGACAATGACCGACGCTTTGCCACCGTTTATCAACAATGTACTACAACAAAAGATCGATACCATAATATTCTAGACTGGTGGATAAAGAAGTTAAAACCTACCATTAGATCTACAGCCAAAACTTTCACCTATGAACGGTATCACGACCTAAACAGGAAACTCGACTTTTATACCACAGTCATGCATGACCTGCATCGGAAGGAACGGCTAGGAGAAAATGTTTCAACACACCTCAGTTCCATCAAGAAGACTATTATAGGGATTAAAGAGCAGTGTCTCCAGGACTTACTCCCTCACTTTAAAGGAACCTCCATCTTAGCAGATGAACGAATGTCGCTCTTTCATTTAGCCAAAATGCGAAGATCAGCAAACCGACAATTTGTGCATGAATGGATTAATGAACAAGGTATGGTCATCAGAACTCACGAACACATACTCGCCGAAAGTGAGCGCTACTTTCGTGACATGTTGGGAGAAGACAGCGTTAGTGATTTGCATGTAAATAACATCTTGCGATCTGTTGACAGACACCTCGAGGACGATGACATCCATTTTCTTGAGACGTCTATCACCAAGGAAGAGGTGAAACATGCTCTAGACCAGACTGCAGCTAATAAGACAACCGGCGTTGATGGCATCCCGTACGAGTGGTACCGACACTTTTGGACCATGGTCGGAGATGACGTGACAAGTGTGCTTAATCACGCATTGACCGGTGACATTCCGAATACTTTCACAGACGGGGTTATTCTTCTGATTCCGAAACAATCGAAATGTGTCTATATCACTGACTACAGACCCATTACTATCTTAAATACCGATTATAAACTTCTGGCCAAGGTGTTAGCGAACAGAATCAGACGCATTCTTCCCGCTTTAATTGGCACTGGGCAAACTTGTACCATTCCAGGAAGAAATATCGTGCACAACCTTCTAGCCATTCGTGATATTATCATACACTACTCTGTCGCTGATAACCCCGCAGCTGCACTTGCAAGCTTTGACCTTAATAAGGTCTTTGACAGAATAGCCCACAAGTATTTATGGAAGGTATTAGAACGCTTTCATTTTCCCAACACAATCATAGCAACTTTCCAACGACTTTACCAAACGGCTTCTTCTCGTGTAATGGTCAACGGGTTTCTGTCATCGAAAATTCCAGTCAAGAAGTCTGTCAGCCAAGGATGCCCCCTATCAATGGCTCTATTCGTCTTGGCGTTGGAACACATGGTCAGGATGATGAACAACGTACTCACTGGCCTCACGATCAACGGAGAGCGTTTCACACTGCGAGCCTATGCCGATGACGTCACGATACTACTCACAAATGAAGGTGACGCGATACTCGTTCAACAGACCCTTGAGTCATTTT